>CM059814.1:51050023-51405023 GCA_030435695.1 Brachymystax lenok tsinlingensis
AATACATTTCCCTATTTCATGAACAACAGTTTGTCAGCTGGTGCCGATGCTGATCGAGTCGCTGAAGAGGTGAACTCAGCAACCACCGACGAGAGGAAAGATGAGAAATGAGAACATTTCATTTGCAAGAAGATGTGCCTCAGTAACTGGTTTATAGAATTGTGTCAGGATAATGGAATATACTTTATAAACTAACAGTGGACTGTGTTGCTTTCACATTGGGAACAGATCACGTCCAAAAGTCACATTAGACACACAGTAATAACAAAGCCATTACATTGTTATTCAATGTATTCTGTAACACCGTGCCTATTCAGTTGGTTAACTCAGTTGCACCGGCATAACCTAAAGCTTAGCCAGTGTTTTTGTGGTCTACCCTGGCGTCTGGTAGGTTCCACGTGACCTTAATCACTCTACTCTACCCTTTCCTCCTGCTGTTCTAATCTGAACCCCAGAGACTCTCAGATCAACTAGGAGGAATCTCCATCTGGGTCTATGGTACCTTCCATTCCGTTATATAGGAGCGCTGGGGGGGGGGCATACTGAAAATACACACAACATTTAACCAGGTCTCTTTTAACTCGATTAACTTATCTAAGATACGATTTCAGATCAGATTATCAGATTAGAAGTTAAGTTGAGAAGTTAAGATCAGATGAGATCAGAAGATAAGATCAGAAGTTAAAATCAGATGAGATCAGAAGATAAGATGAGAAGTTAAGATCAGAAGTTAAGATGAGATCAGAAGATCAGAAGATAAGATGAGAAGTTAAGATCAGATGAGATCAGAAGTTAAGATGAGATCAGAAGATCAGAAGATAAGATGAGAAGTTAAAATCAGATGAGATCAGAAGTTAAGATGAGAAGTTAAGATCAGATGAGATCAGAAGTTAAGATGAGAAGTTAAGATCAGATGAGATCAGAAGTTAAGATGAGATCAGAAGATCAGAAGATAAGATGAGAAGTTAAAATCAGATGAGATCAGAAGATAAGATGAGAAGTTAAAATCAGATGAGATCAGAAGTTAAGATGAGATCAGAAGTTAAGGGGGAACATAGTCTGGGATATAAATGTTGACTCTTAGGGGTACATAGTCTGGGATATAAATGTTGACTCTTAGGGGAACATAGTCTGGGATATAAATGTTGACTCTTAGGGGTACATAGTCTGGGATATAAATGTTGACTCTTAGGGAACATAGTCTGGGATATAAATGTTGACTCTTAGGGAACATAGTCTGGGATATAAATGTTGACTCTTAGGGGTACATAGTCAGGATATTGTGGCTGGGGATACTGTGGTTGGGGCTGGGGATACTGTGGTTGGGGCTGGGGATACTGTGGTTGGGGCTGGGGATACTGTGGTTGGGGCTGGGGATACTGTGGTTGGGGCTGGGGATACTGTGGTTGGGGCTGGGGATACTGTGGTTGGGGCTGGGGATACTGTGGTTGGGGCTGGGGATACTGTAGTTGGGGCTGGGGATACTGTGGTTGGGGCTGGGGATACTGTGGTTGGGGCTGGGGATACTGTGGTTGGGGATACTGTGGTTGGGGATACTGTGGTGTTGGCTGGGGATACTGTGGTTGGGGCTGGGGATACTGTGGTTGGGGCTCGGGATACTGTAGTTGGGGCTGGGGATACTGTAGTTGGGGCTGGGGCTGGGGATACTGTAGTTGGGGCTGGGGATACTGTAGTTGGGGCTGGGGATACTGTGGTTGGGGCTGGGGATACTGTGGTGTTGGCTGGGGATACTGTGGTTGGGGCTGGGGATACTGTGGTTGGGGCTGGGGATACTGTAGTTGGGGTTGGGGATACTGTGGTTGGGGCTGGGGATACTGTGGTTGGGGCTGGGGATACTGTGGTTGGGGCTGGGGATACTGTGGTTGGGGTTGGGGATACTGTGGTTGGGGCTGGGGCTGGGGATACTGTGGTTGGGGATACTGTGGTTGGGGCTGGGGATACTGTGGTTGGGGTTGGGGATACTGTGGTTGGGGCTGGGGATACTGTAGTTGGGGTTGGGGATACTGTAGTTGGGGCTGGGGATACTGTGGTGTTGGCTGGGGATACTGTGGTTGGGGCTGGGGATACTGTGGTTGGGGTTGGGGATACTGTGGTTGGGGCTGGGGATACTGTGGTTGGGGCTGGGGATACTGTGGTTGGGGCTGGGGATACTGTGGTTGGGCTTCGGGATACTGTGGTGTTGGCTGGGGATACTGTGGTTGGGGCTGGGGATACTGTGGTTGGGGCTGGGGATACTGTGGTTGGGGTTGGGGATACTGTGGTTGGGGCTGGGGATACTGTGGTTGGGCCTGGGGATACTGTGGTTGGGGCTGGGGATACTGTGGTTGGGCTTCGGGATACTGTAGTTGGCGCTAGGGATACTGTGGTTGGGGCTGGGGATACTGTAGTTGGGGCTGGGGGTACTGTGGTTGGGGCTGGGGATACTGTGGTTGGGGCTGGGGATACTGTGGTTGGGGCTGGGGATACTGTGGTTGGGGCTGGGGATACTGTGGTTGGGGCTGGGGATACTGTAGTTGGGGCTGGGGATACTGTGGTTGGGGCTGGGGATACTGTGGTTGGGGCTGGGGATACTGTGGTTGGGGCTGGGGATACTGTGGTTGGGGCTGGGGATACTGTGGTTGGGGCTGGGGTGATGGGTGGACAGACTGACTGGTCTCAGTTCAACCGCCTGCTAAACTCTAGAACCCTTCAACCTGATGCAAACTGAGTCCTGTCTGGTCTCTGGGTTCAGCAGCTGGTGAAACTAGGTGGTGTAATTATTTTCACGTTTTAAATGTAACCTTTATTTAACCAAGCAAGTCAGTAAAGAACAACTTGTTATTTAGTGGAGCCATATTTGGAACAGCAGAGTCCTCTGACTGAGTCCGTCTCATCTAAAGGGTAACAGGCTGGTACTTGTTATTTAGTGGAGCCATATTAGGTCTAAAGTAGTGCCCTAAATAGGGTTCTACAGGGCACTAGGTCTAAAGTGGTGCACTATATAGGGTTCTATAGGGCACTAGGTCTAAAGTGGTGCACTATATAGGGTTCTATAGGGCCCTGGTCTAAAGTAGTGCACTATATAGGGTTCTATAGGGCCCTGGTCTAAAGTAGTGCACTATATAGGGAATATGGTTCTATAGGGCCCTGGTCTAAAGTAGTGCACTATATAGGGAATAGGGTTCTATAGGGCCCTGGTCTAAAGTAGTGCACTATATAGGGAATAGGGTTCTATAGGGCCCTGGTCTAAAGTAGTGCACTATATAGGGAATAGGGTGCCATTTGGGACACTGACAATAAGATAGCTTGCCCTTTCAGACTGCTGTCTGTGAAGACAGTGAAGCCAATTAACAACCATAAGGAGAGTGCTGTTCATGTTGATAGTGGATCTGATTGGATTCTCCATGTGTTTCAAGTTGCTGTTCAAACGGGCAGATCCCACAGCGCACTATAATCAGAGGCATATCACGCTGCGCGTGTGTGTGTGTGTGTTTCACGCTGGGTAATCACCAGCCCAATTAGCTCACACCCCTCCTCCTCACATTGCAATGTAATCTGCGTCTGCTGGAAACACCAGAGATTCACAGAGAGAGAGAGAGTCTAGCTAGGAGGCAGAGCATTAAAGAGGTGTGACTCTGGGTTGGGTTTTACAGCTTTACACCTCCAGAGATAGCCTGGGTCCATCCCAAATACCAGCCTATTCCACTTTACACCTCCAGAGATAGCCTGGGTCTGTCCCAAATACCAGCCTATTCCCCCTTACACCTTCAGAGATAGCATGGTGTCAAAGCGTGAATATCATTAAATGTGAAGACTGATATTTTATCAAATCAATTCTCTGTGTAATTATCATTACTTGATTAAACTAATCAAGTAAACATTAATTAATTAAGAAGTCGGAGCACCACGGGACAATGTTGTTTACAGAGTTAGAATTTCCCGAATAAAACTCTTCAGATATTTTATGATCTTATCGATTACAGTCTTCCATTAATGTATTGTTACCTCATCAGTCTCATTCCTGAATGTCGCGAACCCTTGGATATCTGCACGAACAATGGCACCATAACTAATCAATCACAGAATTACACAAACACAAACACACACACAATAGGTCATACAGTGGTTACGTACATGACCAGAAGAATGATGAGAGCTGCTGGTTGTCACATTAGAGATTCTAATGAGAGCTGCTGGTTGTAACGTTAGAGATTCTAATGAGAGCTGCTGGTTGTAACGTTAGAGATTCTAATGAGAGCTGCTGGTTGTCACATTAGAGATTCTAATGAGAGCTGCTGGTTGTAACGTTAGAGATTCTAATGAGAGCTGCTGGTTGTAACGTTAGAGATTCTAATGAGAGCTGCTGGTTGTAACATTAGAGATTCTAATGAGAGCTGCTGGTTGTAACATTAGAGATTCTAATGAGAGCTGCTGGTTGTAACGTTAGAGATTCTAATGAGAGCTGCTGGTTGTGAGCTCTCTATACCCTATGGAAGGGGGGCCATTTGACCGGGGGGCCATTTGACCTGAGCCCTATGAGTCCTAGGGAATAGGGGGCCATTTGACCTGAGTCCTAGGGAATAGGGGGCCATTTGACCTGAGCCCTATGAGTCCTAGGGAATAGGGGGCCATTTGACCTGAGTCCTAGGGAATAGGGGGCCATTTGACCTGAGCCCTATGAGTCTTAGGGAATAGGGGGCCATTTGACCTGAGTCCTAGGGAATAGGGGGCCATTTGACCTGAGCCCTATGAGTCTTAGGGAATAGGGGGCCATTTGACCTGAGTCCTAGGGAATAGGGTTCCGTTTGACCTGAGCCCTATGAGTCCTAGGGAATAGGGGGCCATTTGACCTGAGCCCTATGAGTCCTAGGGAATAGGGGGCCATTTGACCTGAGTCCTAGGGAATAGGGTTCCGTTTGACCTGAGCCCTATGAGTCCTAGGGAATAGGGGGCCATTTGACCTGAGCCCTATGAGTCCTAGGGAATAGGGTTCCGTTTGACCTGAGGCCTAGGGAATAGGGGGCCATTTGAGCTGAGCCCTAGAGAATAGGGGGCCATCTACAGCACATCCATTAACATGCTGTAGTGCTAGAAGCCTCTCTGCATGCCTCAATGGATCAACAGCCATTTGACATTACTTCCCAGAGGGGGATCTCCAAGGGAGATCTGAAATGGGGAAATAGAGGCTTTTTAAAAACCTGCATCCCCAAATGGCACCCTATTCCCTTCATAGTGCACTTCTTTTAACCAGAGCCCTATAGGGAATAGGGTGCCATTTGGGACGCATAGACCTCTCTAATTGGGATGCAGACTAAAGTAGCAGCATGCTGGGAGATAAAAGACCAAATAGATTGAAATGTGGAAAACCAAAAACAGGGTTGTTTTATTCATTCTGTTAAATTGTTTCTGTCTTGCTGCAGGATTCAAATGGGCTCTGTGTTTACTCTGTGAGGCGCTGAACATTAGTGTGGAGCAGTGATTCAAATTATGTCTTTTTCTACACACACTTCAATACAAGGCATAAGTAAACAAACCAATGGCAGACAAACGGCAAGCTAGCAGAGATGATGATTAGAAAAGTATCACTGCTCTTTAAAGCTCTGTCCCCTGGCTAGAGACAGGCCAGACCCCGAGGCCCTTCACACCTCTTTAAAGCTCTGTCCCCTGGCTAGAGACAGGCCAGACCTCGAGGCCCTTCACACCTCTTTAAAGCTCTGTCCCCTGGCTAGAGACAGGCCAGACCCCGAGGCCCTCCACATCTCTTTAAAGCTCTGTCCCCTGGCTAGAGACAGGCCAGACCCCGAGGCCCTTCACACCTCTTTAAAGCTCTGTCCCCTGGCTAGAGACAGGCCAGACCCCGAGGCCTTTCACACCTCTTTAAAGCTCTGTCCCCTGGCTAGAGACAGGCCAGACCCCAAGGCCCTCCACACCCCTTTAAAGCTCTGTCTCTGAGGAACACCTCTAGGTCTTCTGTCCCCTCTGTCCCTGAGGAACACCTCTAGGTCTGCTGTCCCCTCTGTCCCTGAGGAACACCTCTAGGTCTTCTGTCCCCTCTGTCCCTGAGGAACACCTCTAGGTCTTCTGTCCCCTCTGTCCCTGAGGAACACCTCTAGGTCTTCTGTCCCCTCTGTCCCTGAGGAACACCTCTAGGTCTTCTGTCCCCTCTGTCTCTGAGGAACACCTCTAGGTCTTCTGTCCCCTCTGTCTCTGAGGAACACCTCTAGGTCTGCTGTCCCCTCTGTCTCTGAGGAACACCTCTAGGTCTGCTGTCCCCTCTGTCCCTGAGGAACACCTCTAGGTCTGCTGTCTTCTCTGTCCCTGAGGAACACCTCTAGGTCTTCTGTCCCCTCTGTCCCTGAGGAACACCTCTAGGTCTGCTGTCCCCTCTGTCCCTGAGGAACACCTCTAGGTCTGCTGTCTCCTCTGTCCCTGAGGAACACCTCTAGGTCTGCTGTCTCCTCTGTCCCTGAGGAACACCTCTAGGTCTTCTGTCCCCTCTGTCCCTGAGGAACACCCCTAGGTCTGCTGTCCCCTCTGTCCCTGAGGAACACCTCTAGGTCTTCTGTCCCCTCTGTCTCTGAGGAACACCTCTAGGTCTGCTGTCCCCTCTGTCCCTGAGGAACACCTCTAGGTCTGCTGTCTTCTCTGTCCCTGAGGAACACCTCTAGGTCTTCTGTCCCCTCTGTCCCTGAGGAACACCTCTAGGTCTGCTGTCCCCTCTGTCCCTGAGGAACACCTCTAGGTCTGCTGTCTCTTCTGTCCCTGAGGAACACCTCTAGGTCTGCTGTCTCCTCTGTCCCTGAGGAACACCTCTAGGTCTTCTGTCCCCTCTGTCCCTGAGGAACACCCCTAGGTCTGCTGTCCCCTCTGTCCCTGAGGAACACCTCTAGGTCTTCTGTCCCCTCTGTCCCTGAGGAACACCTCTAGGTCTGCTGTCTCCTCTGTCCCTGAGGAACACCCCTAGGTCTGCTGTCTCCTCTGTCTCTGAGGAACACCTCTAGGTCTTCTGTCCCCTCTGTCTCTGAGGAACACCTCTAGGTCTGCTGTCCCCTCTGTCTCTGAGGAACACCTCTAGGTCTGCTGTCCCCTCTGTCCCTGAGGAACACCTCTAGGTCTGCTGTCCCCTCTGTCCCTGAGGAACACCCCTAGGTCTGCTGTCCCCTCTGTCTCTGAGGAACACCCCTAGGTCTTCTGTCCCCTCTGTCTCTGAGGAACACCCCTAGGTCTTCTGTCCCCTCTGTCCCTGAGGAACACCTCTAGGTCTTCTGTCCCCTCTGTCTCTGAGGAACACCTCTAGGTCTTCTGTCCCCTCTGTCTCTGAGGAACACCTCTAGGTCTGCGGGTCCTTATGTCTCTGAGGAACACTATGTTGACACTGAGACAGAAATTACACACAAATAACATGCTATGGTGTACTGGTTAACTGGGAGATCATTACAGTTTAGAAATACACTACATGACCAACAGTATGAGGACACCTGCTGGTCCAACATCTCATTCCAACATCATGGGCATTAATATGGAGTCGGTCCCCCTTTGCTGCTATAACAGCCTCCACTCTTCTGGGAAGGCTTTAATATGGAGTTGGACCCCCCCTTTGCTGCTATAACAGCCTCCACTCTTCTGGGAAGGCTTTAATATGGAGTTGGACCCCCCCTTTGCTGCTATAACAGCCTCCACTCTTCTGGGAAGGCTTTAATATGGAGTTGGACCCCCTTTGCTGCTATAACAGCCTCCACTCTTCTGGGAAGGCTTTAATATGGAGCTGGACCCCCCCTTTGCTGCTATAACAGCCTCCACTCTTCTGGGAAGGCTTTAATATGGAGTTGGACCCCCCCTTTGCTGCTATAACAGCCTCCACTCTTCTGGGAAGGCTTTAATATGGAGTTGGACCCCCCCTTTGCTGCTATAACAGCCTCCACTCTTCTGGGAAGGCTTTAATATGGAATTGGACCCCCCTTTGCTGCTATAACAGCCTCCACTCTTCTGGGAAGGCTTTAATATGGAGTTGGACCCCCCCTTTGCTGCTATAACAGCCTCCACTCTTCTGGGAAGGCTTTAATATGGAGTCGGTCCCCCCCTTGCTGCTATAACAGCCTCCACTCTTCTGGGAAGGCTTTCCACTAGATGTTGGAACATTGCTTCCATTCAGCCACAAGAGCATTAGTGAGGTCGGGGACTGATGTTGTGCGATTAGGCCTGGCTCGCAGTCGGCGTTCCAATTCATCCCAAAGGTGTTCGATGGGGTTGAGGTCAGGGCTCTGTGCAGGCCAGTCAAGTTCTTCCAGATTAATCTCCACAAACCATTTGTATATGGACCTCACTTTGTGCACGGGGGCATTGTCATGCTGAAACAGGAAAGGGCCTTCCCCAAACTGTTGGAAGCACAGAATCGTCTAGAATGTCATTGTATGCTGTAGCGTTAAGATTTCCCTTTATTGGATCTAAGGGGTCCCAGACCATTATTCCTCCTCCACCAAACTTTACAGTTGGCGCTATGCATTCTGGCAGGTAGCGTTCTTCTGGCATCCGCCAAACACAGATTCGTCCATCAGACTGCCAGATGGTGAAGAGTAATTCATCACTCCAGAGAACGTGTTTCCACTGCTCCAGAGTCCAATGGCAGCGAGCTTTACACCACTCCAGCCGACGCTTGGCATTGCGCATGCTGATCTTAGACTTGTGTGCGGCTGCCATGGAAACCCATTTCATGACGCTCCCAACCAACTGTTTTTTTGTGCTGACGTTTTTTTCCAAAGGCAGTTTGGAAACTCGGCGGTCCCGTTCCGTGAGATTGTGTGGCCTACCACTTTGCGGCTGAGCCGTTGTTGCTCCTAGATGTTTCCACTTCACAATAACAGCACTTACAGTTGGACCGGGGCAGCTCTAGCATGGGGCAGACATTTTACGAATTGACTTGTTGGAAAGGTGGCATCCTATGATGTCAGAATAATATAGGTTTCAAAATGGAATATTAAAATGCACATGAAACAATTAACCAGAATCTAATCTACAGACTGGAACACTAAAGTTACCATGGAGAAAAACTAACAGGATTCATCAACAGCACACAGTCCATTAGTACCAGCCAGGGATACACACTGGAGGGGGGAGAGGAGAGTAGGGGGAGGAGAAGAGGAGAGGAGAGGAGAGGAGGAGAGGAGGAAGACAGGGGGAATTGAGCTGAGAGACTTGTTGGCACTCTGACCATGAAACTGCATGCTCCCCTCAGGCAGACAACATTGTGAGTCATTATTAACATCTGCTGTCTCTGTCTCTCTCTCTACAATCTCTCCCTCTCTCGCTCTATAATCTCTCCCTCTCTCTCTCCAATCTCTCCCTCTCTCTCTCTCCAATCTCTCCCTCTCTCCCTCTCTCTCTCTACAATCTCTCCCTCTCTCGCTCTACAATCTCTCTCTCTCTCTCTCTACAATCTCTCCCTCTCTCTCTCTACAATCTCTCCCTCTCTCTCTACAATCTCTCCCTCTCTCTCTACAATCTCTCCCTCTCTCTCTCCAATCTCTCCCTCTCTCTCTCTCCAATCTCTCCCTCTCTCTCTCTCCAATCTCTCCCTCTCTCTCTCCAATCTCTCCCTCTCTCTCTCTCCAATCTCTCCCTCTCTCTCTCTCGCTCTCTCTCTCCCTCTCTCTCTCTACAATCTCTCCCTCTCTCTCTCTACAATCTCTCCCTCTCTCTCTCTACAATCTCTCCCTCTCTCTCTCCAATCTCTCCCTCTCTCTCTCTCTCCAATCTCTCTCTCTCTCTCTCTCTCTCTCTCTCCCTCTCTCTCTACAATCTCTCCCTCTCTCTCTCTACAATCTCTCCCTCTCTCTCTACAATCTCTCCCTCTCTCTCTACAATCTCTCCCTCTCTCTCTCTACAATCTCTCCCTCTCTCTCTACAATCTCTCCCTCTCTCTCTCTACAATCTCTCCCTCTCTCCCTCTACAATCTCTCCCTCTCTCTCTACAATCTCTCCCTCTCTCTCTCTACAATCTCTCCCTCTCTCTCTCTACAATCTCTCCCTCTCTCTCTCCCTCTCTCTCTACAATCTCTCCCTCTCTCTCTCTACAATCTCTCCCTCTCTCTCTACAATCTCTCCCTCTCTCTCTACAATCTCTCCCTCTCTCTCTCTACAATCTCTCCCTCTCTCTCTACAATCTCTCCCTCTCTCTCTCTACAATCTCTCCCTCTCTCTCTACAATCTCTCCCTCTCTCTCTCTACAATCTCTCCACTATCGCCACCCCTCTCTTACTATGCTACAGTTGGGTGGATTAGCATCAGTCCTGTAGTCTCCAGCAGTGTCAGCATCAGTCCTGTAGTCTCCAGGAGGGTCAGCATCAGTCCTGTAGTCTCCAGCAGTGTCAGCATCAGTCCTGTAGTCTCCAGCAGTGTCAGCATCAGTCCTGTAGTCTCCAGGAGGGTCAGCATCAGTCCTGTAGTCTCCAGCAGTGTCAGCATCAGTCCTGTTGTCTCCAGCAGAGTGTCAGCATCAGTCCTGTAGTCTCCAGCAGAGTGTCGTCATCCAGCATCAGTCCAGTAGTCTCCAGCAGAGTGTCAGCATCAGTCCAGTAGTCTCCAGCAGAGTGTCAGCATCAGTCCTGTAGTCTCCAGCAGAGTGTCAGCATCAGTCCTGTAGTCTCCAGCAGTGTCAGCATCAGTCCTGTAGTCTCCAGGAGGGTCAGCATCAGTCCTGTAGTCTCCAGCAGTGTCAGCATCAGTCCTGTTGTCTCCAGCAGAGTGTCAGCATCAGTCATGTAGTCTCCAGCAGAGTGTCGTCATCCAGCATCAGTCCAGTAGTCTCCAGCAGAGTGTTAGCATCAGTCCAGTAGTCTCCAGCAGAGTGTCAGCATCAGTCCTGTAGTCTCCAGCAGAGTGTCGTCATCTAGCATCAGTCCTGTAGTCTCCAGCAGAGTGTCAGCATCAGTCCTGTAGTCTCCAGCAGAGTGTCAGCATCAGTCCAGTAGTCTCCAGCAGAGTGTCAGCATCAGTCCTGTAGTCTCCAGCAGTGTCAGCATCAGTCCTGTAGTCTCCAGGAGGGTCAGCATCAGTCCTGTAGTCTCCAGCAGTGTCAGCATCAGTCCTGTTGTCTCCAGCAGAGTGTCAGCATCAGTCCTGTAGTCTCCAGCAGAGTGTCGTCATCCAGCATCAGTCCTGTAGTCTCCAGCAGAGTGTCAGCATCAGTCCTGTAGTCTCCAGCAGAGTGTCAGCATCAGTCCAGTAGTCTCCAGCAGAGTGTCAGCATCAGTCCTGTAGTCTCCAGCAGAGTGTCAGCATCAGTCCAGTAGTCTCCAGCAGAGTGTCAGCATCAGTCCTGTAGTCTCCAGCAGAGTGTCAGCATCAGTCCTGTAGTCTCCAGCAGAGTGTCGTCATCCAGCATCAGTCCAGTAGTCTCCAGCAGAGTGTCAGCATCAGTCCAGTAGTCTCCAGCAGAGTGTCAGCATCAGTCCTGTAGTCTCCAGCAGAGTGTCGTCATCCAGCATCAGTCCTGTAGTCTCCAGCAGAGTGTCAGCATCAGTCCTGTAGTCTCCAGCAGAGTGTCAGCATCAGTCCAGTAGTCTCCAGCAGAGTGTCAGCATCAGTCCTGTAGTCTCCAGCAGAGTGTCAGCATCAGTCCAGTAGTCTCCAGCAGAGTGTCAGCATCAGTCCTGTAGTCTCCAGCAGAGTGTCAGCATCAGTCCTGTAGTCTCCAGCAGAGTGTCAGCATCAGTCCTGTAGTCTCCAGCAGAGTGTCAGCATCAGTCCTGTAGTCTCCAGCAGTGTCAGCATCAGTCCTGTAGTCTCCAGCAGAGTGTCAGCATCAGTCCTGTAGTCTCCAGCAGAGTGTCAGCATCAGTCCTGTAGTCTCCAGCAGAGTGTCAGCATCAGTCCTGTAGTCTCCAGCAGAGTGTCAGCATCAGTCCTGTAGTCTCCAGCAGTGTCAGCATCAGTCCTGTAGTCTCCAGCAGAGTGTCAGCATCAGTCCTGTAGTCTCCAGCTAAACAAATAATAAAATGAAATGTATTTATAAAGCCCTTTTTACATCAGCTGGTGTCACAGAGTGCTGTACAGAAACCCAGCCTAAAACCCCCAAACAGCAAGCAATGCAGGTGTAAAAGCACGGTGGCTAGGGGGAAAAACTCCCTAGAAAGGCCAGAACCTAGGAAGAAACCTAGAGAGGAACCAGGCTATGAGGGGTGGCCAGTCCTCTTCTGGCTGTGCCGGGTGGAGATTATAACAGAACATGGCCAAGATGTTCATAGATGACCAGCAGGGTCAAATAATAATAATCCCAGTGGTTGTAGAGGGGGTCAGCACCTCAGGAGTAAATGTCAGTTGGCTTTTCATAGCCGATCATTCAGAGTATCTCTACCGCTCCTGCTGTCTCTAGAGAGTTGAAAACAGCAGGTCTGGGACAGGCAGCACGTCCGGTGAACAGGTCAGGGTTCCATAGCCGCAGGCAGGACAGGTGAACAGAGTGTCGGTATCCATCATCAGTCATGTAGTCTCCAGCAGTCCTGTCTGTTCATGGGGGACCCATCATGTTCTCGATCGTCTGTCCTCTGTGACTGGTGCGTCAGTATCATCCAGCTAGAGGATGAAGGGTTATTGTGGTCCTCTGTGACTGGTGCATTAGTACCATCCAGCTAGAGGATGAAGGGTTATTGTGGTCCTCTGTGACTGGTGCGTCAGTACCATCCAGCTAGAGGATGAAGGGTTATTGTGGTCCTCTGTGACTGGTGCGTCAGTACCATCCAGATAGAGGATGAAGGGTTATTGTGGTCCTCTGTGACTGGTGCATCAGTATCATCCAGCTAGAGGATGAAGGGTTATTGTGGTCCTCTGTGACTGGTGCGTCAGTACCATCCAGCTAGAGGATGAAGGGTTATTGTGGTCCTCTGTGACTGGTGCATCAGTACCATCCAGCTAGAGGATGAAGGGTTATTGTGGTCCTCTGTGACTGGTGCGTCAGTATCATCCAGCTAGAGGATGAAGGGTTATTGTGGTCCTCTGTGACTGGTGCGTCAGTATCATCCAGCTAGAGGATGAAGGGTTATTGTGGTCCTCTGTGACTGGTGCGTCAGTATCATCCAGCTAGAGGATGAAGGGTTATTGTGGTCCTCTGTGACTGGTGCGTCAGTATCATCCAGCTAGAGGATGAAGGGTTATTGTGGTCCTCTGTGACTGGTGCGTCAGTATCATCCAGCTAGAGGATGAAGGGTTATTGTGGTCCTCTGTGACTGGTAAGGCCAGTATCATCCAGCTAGAGGATGAAGGGTTATTGTGGTCCTCTGTGACTGGTGCGCCAGTATCATCCAGCTAGAGGATGAAGGGTTATTGTGGTCCTCTGTGACTGGTGCGTCAGTATCATCCAGCTAGAGGATGAAGGGTTATTGTGGTCCTCTGTGACTGGTGCGTCAGTACCATCCAGCTAGAGGATGAAGGGTTATTGTGGTCCTCTGTGACTGGTGCGTCAGTACCATCCAGCTAGAGGATGAAGGGTTATTGTGGTCCTCTGTGACTGGTGCGTCAGTACCATCCAGCTAGAGGATGAAGGGTTATTGTGGTCCTCTGTGACTGGTGCGTCAGTACCATCCAGCTAGAGGATGAAGGGTTATTGTGGTCCTCTGTGACTGGTGCGTCAGTACCATCCAGCTAGAGGATGAAGGGTTATTGTGGTCCTCTGTGACTGGTGCGTCAGTACCATCCAGCTAGAGGATGAAGGGTTATTGTGGTCCTCTGTGACTGGTGCGTCAGTATCATCCAGCTAGAGGATGAAGGGTTATTGTGGTCCTCTGTGACTGGTGCGTCAGTATCATCCAGCTAGAGGATGAAGGGTTATTGTGGTCCTCTGTGACTGGTGCATCAGTACCATCCAGCTAGAGGATGAAGGGTTATTGTGGTCCTCTGTGACTGGTGCGTCAGTACCATCCAGCTAGAGGATGAAGGGTTATTGTGGTCCTCTGTGACTGGTGCGTCAGTACCATCCAGCTAGAGGATGAAGGGTTATTGTGGTCCTCTGTGACTGGTGCATCAGTATCATCCAGCTAGAGGATGAAGGGTTATTGCGGTCCTCTGTGACTGGTGCATCAGTATCATCCAGCTAGAGGATGAAGGGTTATTGCGGTCCTCTGTGACTGGTGCATCAGTATCATCCAGCTAGAGGATGAAGGGTTATTGCGGTCCTCTGTGACTGGTGCGTCAGTATCATCCAGCTAGAGGATGAAGGGTTATTGCGGTCCTCTGTGACTGGTGCGTCAGTATCATCCAGCTAGAGGATGAAGGGTTATTGCGGTCCTCTGTGACTGGTGCGTCAGTACCATCCAGCTAGAGGATGAAGGGTTATTGTGGTCCTCTGTGACTGGTGCATCAGTACCATCCAGCTAGAGGATGAAGGGTTATTGTGGTCCTCTGTGACTGGTGCATCAGTACCATCCAGCTAGAGGATGAAGGGTTATTGTGGTCCTCTGTGACTGGTGCGTCAGTACCATCCAGCTAGAGGATGAAGGGTTATTGCGGTCCTCTGTGACTGGTGCGTCAGTATCATCCAGCTAGAGGATGAAGGGTTATTGCGGTCCTCTGTGACTGGTGCATCAGTATCATCCAACTAGAGGATGAAGGGTTATTGAGGTCCTCTGTGACTGGTGCGTCAGTACCATCCAGCTAGAGGATGAAGGGTTATTGTGGTGTGTTTGTAGCTGTGTGAAACTTAGTCCTCAGACTTCCGTGTCCCGCTTTGTGTCGCGTCATTAGCTAGCTTTTGATGTGGTGCGATCTACAGCTGGGGGCTGTAGCTGACAATAATGGAACACACATTGGTGTCATTTACAGTATTAAATACAGCAGACAGATTACCACAGGCTGACTGTAATCTGACTGTTAGCTCCTGTCGGATCTCCTCAGAACAATACCCAGGCAGAGCTCTACGGAGCTGATAAGCATCGGTCTGTTTGTCGTCGTCATGAAAATCCTGTTAGTGTTCTGTGGCGTGTCGCATTACCAAAGTCACCAAAGTCACCATTATTAGTCAGTTGTACAACCGAATGCCTTCAACCGAAATGTGTCTTCCGCATTTAACCCAACCCCTCTGAATCAGAGAGGTGCGGGGGGCTGCCTTTAATCGACATCCACGTCTTCGGCGCCCGGGAACAGTGGGTTAACTGCCTTGTTCAGGGGCAGAACGACAGATTTTTACCTTGTCAGCTCGGGGATTTGAACTTGCAGCCCTCCGGTTACAAGTCCAACGCTCTAACCACTAGGCTACCTGCCGCCGTGTCCGTGTCCGTGTGAACCGGCGAGGAAGTAACGTGACACCACGGGCCGACTGTAATCTGATCTCCTCAGTGACACGTCAGAACGTGGTCGTCACCCAGAGCCGAACTGATGAACATCAATCTGTCTGTCTTCTGTTGCATGCCAAATTACATTGAATATAAGTAAGGAAATAAAATGAAGAAACACCTTGCGCCGTCATCCCCTTCGTTTGAGGCAGACGACTGATTAAATATATATTTTTTTTAAATACCTATCACATTACATATTGACAGAATGCATTTGAAACTTTAAAAAATATGTTTTATTCAACAAGGCAAGTCAGTTAAGAACAAATTCTTATTTACAATGACGGATTACCCCGGCCAAACCCGGACGACGCTGGGACAATTGTGCGCCGCCCTATGGGGACCCCCAAATCACAGCCGGATGTGATTCAGCCTGGATTCGAACCAGGGACTGTAGTGTCACAGTCTTGCACTGAGATGCAGTGCCTTAGCCAGCTGCGCCACTCGGGAGCCCAACTTCACCTACAGTAAAATGTGTGTATGACCATCAGCATTTACCATCAGCATTTACCATCAGCATTAACCATCAGCATTAACCATTCAGCATTAACCATCAGCATTTACCATCAGCATTAACCATCAGCATTAACCATTCAGCATTAACCATCAGCATTTACCATCAGCATTATCCATCAGCATTAACCATTCAGCATTAACCATCAGCATTAACCATCAGCATTAACCATCAGCATTAACCATTCAGCATTAACCATTCAGCATTAACCATCAGCATTATCCATCAGCATTAACCATTCAGCATTAACCATCAGCATTAACCATCAGCATTAACCATCAGCATTAACCATTCAGCATTAACCATCAGCATTAACCATCAGCATTAACCATTCAGCATTAACCATTCAGCATTAACCATCAGCATTAACCATCAGCATTAACCATCAGCATTTACCATCAGCATTAACCATTCAGCATTAACCATCAGCATTTACCATCAGCATTAACCTTAAGTTAGGCATTCGACTAGCCACGTGCCCCACCCTCAGTTACAAGCCTGCTAGAGTTAGGCATTCGACTAGCCACGTGCCCCACCCTCAGTTACAAGCCTGCTAGAGTTAGGCATTCAACTAGCCACGTGCCCCACCCTCAGTTACAAGCCTGCTAGAGTTAGGCATTCAACTAGCCACGTGCCCCACCCTCAGTTACAAGCCTGCTAGAGTTAGGCATTCGACTAGCCACGTGCCCCACCCTCAGTTACAAGCCTGCTAGAGTTAGGCATTCAACTAGCCACGTGCCCCACCCTCAGTTACAAGCCTGCTAGAGTTAGGCATTCAACTAGCCACGTGCCCCACCCTCAGTTACAAGCCTGCTAGAGTTAGGCATTCGACTAGCCACGTGCCCCACCCTCAGTTACAAGCCTGCTAGAGTTAGGCATTCAACTAGCCACGTGCCCCACCCTCAGTTACAAGCCTGCTAGAGTTAGGCATTCGACTAGCCACGTGCCCCACCCTCAGTTACAAGCCTGCTAGAGTTAGGCATTCAACTAGCCACGTGCCCCACCCTCAGTTACAAGCCTGCTAGAGTTAGGCATTCGACTAGCCACGTGCCCCACCCTCAGTTACAAGCCTGCTAGAGTTAGGCATTCGACTAGCCACGTGCCCCACCCTCAGTTACAAGCCTGCTAGAGTTAGCGACAGGCGGAAGAGCAATATCCACCGTCTTAGTACGGATGAAGCCTGAGCTGGAATGTGACGCTAACTGAAACTGGCTAGCTTTAGAAAACACTCAAAAGATCTTGCTTCAATCGTAGTACAAACCCCTCTGGTTGGAGGATTCCAGATTTCCTGTTTAATCCCTCCTGATTCCCAGGATATTTCAACAGTGATTTCTGGGAAACGTGTGGATTTGGGGGGGATCGGGCGAAGTGAGCAGAATGTTTGAACCCTATCCCATTGTTCATCTCGCCTTCCTGTCCTGCAGGTGCTAGACATTAAGAAGAAGCTGAAGCAGTCCAAAAGGTTCTGGTCCAACCTGCCAGAGGAGATCTGTATTAAAGACAAGTTCACCGAGTCAGATGAAGAGCAGTGCTGGAACAGTCACGCCAAGGCCAGGTGAGAGGTGGTCAGATCACACACCTGTACAACTACACTAACTAGTCCTACAACTAGTCTGATGAGGTCTGAACAGTGCTGGAGACCCTCAGCTCTTCCACCTACAGAACTAAACTAACTAGTCCTACAACTAGTCTGATGAGGTATGAACAGTGCTGGAGACCCTCAGCTCTTCCACCTATAGAACTAAACTAACTAGTCCTACAACTAGTCTGATGAGGTATGAACAGTGCTGGAGACCCTCAGCTCTTCCACCTATAGAACTACACTAACTAGTCCTACAACTAGTCTGATGAGGTCTGAACAGTGCTGGAGACACTCAGCTCATTCTATAGAACTACACTAACTAGTCCTACAACTAGTCTGATGAGGTCTGAACAGTGCTGGAGACCCTCAGCTCATTCTATAGAACTACACTAACTAGTCCTACAACTAGTCTGACGAGGTCTGAACAGTGCTGGAGTCCCTCAGCTCTTCCACCTATAGAACTACACTAACTAGTCCTACAACTAGTCTGATGAGGTCTGAACAGTGCTGGAGACCCTCAGCTCTTCCACCTATAGAACTACACTAACTAGTCCTACAACTAGTCTGATGAGGTATGAACAGTGCTGGAGACCCTCAGCTCATTCTATAGAACTACACTAACTAGTCCTACAACTAGTCTGACGAGGTCTGAACAGTGCTGGAGTCCCTCAGCTCTTCCACCTATAGAACTACACTAACTAGTCCTACAACTAGTCTGATGAGGTCTGAACAGTGCTGGAGACCCTCAGCTCATTCTATAGAACTACACTAACTAGTCCTACAACTAGTCTGACGAGGTCTGAACAGTGCTGGAGTCCCTCAGCTCTTCCACCTATAGAACTAAACTAACTAGTCCTACAACTAGTCTGATGAGGTCTGAACAGTGCTGGAGACCCTCAGCTCTTCCACCTATAGAACTACACTAACTAGTCCTACAACTAGTCTGATGAGGTCTGAACAGTGCTGGAGTCCCTCAGCTCTTCCACCTATAGAACTACACTAACTAGTCCTACAACTAGTCTGATGAGGTCTGAACAGTGCTGGAGTCCCTCAGCTCTTCCACCTATAGAACTAAACTAACTAGTCCTACAACTAGTCTGATGAGGTCTGAACAGTGCTGGAGTCCCTCAGCTCTTCCACCTATAGAACTACACTAACTAGTCCTACAACTAGTCTGATGAGGTCTGAACAGTGCTGGAGTCCCTCAGCTCTTCCACCTATAGAACTAAACTAACTAGTCCTACAACTAGTCTGATGAGGTCTGAACAGTGCTGGAGTCCCTCAGCTCTTCCACCTATAGAACTACACTAACTAGTCCTACAACTAGTCTGATGAGGTCTGAACAGTGCTGGAGTCCCTCAGCTCTTCCACCTATAGAACTAAACTAACTAGTCCTACAACTAGTCTGACGAGGTCTGAACAGTGCTGGAGTCCCTCAGCTCTTCCACCTATAGAACTAAACTAACTAGTCCTACAACTAGTCTGATGAGGTCTGAACAGTGCTGGAGTCCCTCAATCTCTTCCACTTTAAGGATATGGTGAGATGTTCTCATCTATTACTGTACAATAACGTGTTTCTAAATGTTTGGAATGAAAGCCAGAAGCATCCCTCCCTCTCTCTCTCTCTCTCTCTCTCTCTCTCTGCCCCCTCCTCTCCCTCCCTCCCCTCTCTCTCTCTGCCCCCTCCTCTCCCTCCCTCCTCTCTCTCTCTGCCCCCAGCTAGTCCAGGCATTTCTGGCCTCACACTTCACAGTCCCTGGTCAGCACAGCACAGCTTCCTGCCTCATGGACATCTGCCTCATGTCTCTAGTACTGAATACTGAGCCACAGAGAGTCTGTCTGTCTGGCAAAGAACCATCTCAGCCTGCCGGCCCACCCCAATCTACCCCTCCGTTCCTCTACCCCTCCAACCCTCTGTTCCTCTACCCCTCCAACCCCCTGTTCCTCTACCCATCCATATTCCTCCATCCCTCCAACCCTCTGTTCCTCTACCCCTCCATCCCTCTGTTCCTCTACCCCTCCATCCCTCCATATTCCTCTGTTCCTCTACCCCTCCATCCCTCCGTATTCCTCTGTTCCTCTACCCCTCCATCCCTCCATATTCCTCTGTTCCTCTACCCCTCCATCCCTCCGTATTCCTCTGTTCCTCTACCCCTCCATCCCTCCGTATTCCTCTGCTCCTCTACCCCTCCATCCCTCCATATTCCTCCGTTCCCCTACCCCTCTACCCCCTTACCCCCCTACCCTCCTACCCCTCAAACCCCTACCCCCTACCCCCTACCCCCACCCCCTACCCCTCTACACCCCTACCCTCTTCCCTCTACCCCCTACCCCCTCTACCCCCTACCCCTCTTCCCCTCTACCCCCTCTACCCCCTACCCCTCTTCCCTCTACCCCCTACCCTCTACACCCCACCCCCTCTACCCCCACCCTCTACCCCCTACCCTCTTCCCCTCTACCCCCTACCCCCTCTACCCCCTACCCTCTTCCCCTCTACCCCCTACCCTCTACACCCCCACCCTCTACCCCCTCTACCCCCCACCCTCTACACCCCTACCCCCACCCCCTTCCCCTCTACCCCCCCAACCTCTACACCCCTACCCCCCCACCCCCTACCCCTCTACCCCCTACCCTCTACCCCCTACCCCCTCTACCCCTCCCAGAACTACAGCAGATGGTGTCATAAAAGATCAATTAATTTCCCTGTTTGTGCCAGTTCCTCCCCCCTCCAAACCACCCTGGTAAGGGGAGCTTGGATGGTCCCTACGCCAGCTTCTGGATGGCTTCTGGATGAATGAAACTTTGATGGGCATCAGAAAGCCAGGCAGGCCAGGGCCCAGATCTCTGGAGGAACTCAGGGAAGCAGACAGAGGCTCCTGTTCCTGTTGGAACAGACATACAGCAGCCTTCCTGCTGAATCTAACCTGACAGTCACACTGTAGAGGACTGGATCAGGGAGAGAGGACCCAGCAGAACTGTAGAGGACTGGATCAGGGAGAGAGGACCCAGCAGAACTGTAGAGGACTGGATCAGGGAGAGAGGACCCAGCAGAACTGTAGAGGACTGGATCAGGGAGAGAGGACCCAGCAGTACTGTAGAGGACTGGATCAGGGAGAGAGGACCCAGCAGAACTGTAGAGGACTGGACCAGGGAGAGAGGACCCAGCAGAACTGTAGAGGACTGGACCAGGGAGAGAGGGACCAACAGACAGTAGTAGGAGACAGGAGGAGGGGGTAGGGAGTGTGGGACTCATTCCAGCTATAGCAGGGAGAGTGTAGAATGCAGGAGGGAGTGGGGACCAGCATTAATAGTCCTGTCTGGTTTGATTATACAGCCCAGCTTTACGACCCAGCCCAGCTCTTCAGGACCTCTGACAGCTGCTCTCTGAGTGCTGGAGAACCTCTTCAAGACCTCTGACAGCTGCTCTCTGAGTGCTGGAGAACCTCTTCAGGACCTCTGACAGCTGCTCTCTGAGTGCTGGAGAACCTCTTCCTCTATAGGACCACTGACAGCTGCTCTCTGAGTGCTGGAGAACCTCTTCATGACCTCTGACAGCTGCTCTCTGAGTGCTGGAGAACCTCTTCATGACCTCTGACAGCTGCTCTCTGAGTGCTGGAGAACCTCTTCAGGACCACTGACAGCTGCTCTCTGAGTGCTGGAGAACCTCTTCCTCTATAGGACCACTGACAGCTGCTCTCTGAGTGCTGGAGAACCTCTTCCTCTATAGGACCACTGACAGCTGCTCTCTGAGTGCTGGAGAACCTCTTCAGGACCACTGACAGCTGCTCTCTGAGTGCTGGAGAACCTCTTCATGACCTCTGACAGCTGCTCTCTGAGTGCTGGAGAACCTCTTCCTCTATAGGACCACTGACAGCTGCTCTCTGAGTGCTGGAGAACCTCTTCATGACCTCTGACAGCTGCTCTCTGAGTGCTGGAGAACCTCTTCCTCTATAGGACCACTGACAGCTGCTCTCTGAGTGCTGGAGAACCTCTTCATGACCTCTGACAGCTGCTCTCTGAGTGCTGGAGAACCTCTTCCTCTATAGGACCACTGACAGCTGCTCTCTGAGTGCTGGAGAACCTCTTCATGACCTCTGACAGCTGCTCTCTGAGTGCTGGAGAACCTCTTCATGACCTCTGACAGCTGCTCTCTGAGTGCTGGAGAACCTCTTCATGACCACTGACAGCTGCTCTCTGAGTGCTGGAGAACGTTCCACACGATCCAGATAATTGAATCATTTCCTTCTAATGACCTGTGATTTAGTCTTTTTAATATGTCTTCGTCAGAGATGTTCCTGGACCCGTGTTGTTTAATTTTCCTCCCTTCTCCCAGGTATTTTCCTGAGGTGGTGAAGGACGGCCTCACTAACCAGCTGAACAACCCAGAGGTAGTGGTGGACATCACTAGACCAGACACTCTGATTCGCCAACAGATCATGACACTCAGAGTGATGACCAACAAGCTTAAAAACGCCTACAATGGAAACGACATCTACTTTCAGGACTCCAGTAAGTCAGCTGCAATGTGTTCCAAACGGTATCCTGTTCTCTCTGTAGTGGACTACCTTGACCAGGGCTCATATGGGAATAGGGCTCTATTCTCTCTGTAGTGCACTACCGTGACCAGGGCTCATATGGGAATAGGGCTCTATTCTCTCTGTAGTGGACTACCTTGACCAGGGCTCATATGGGAATAGGGCTCTATTCTCTCTGTAGTGCACTACCGTGACCAGGGCTCATATGGGAATAGGGCTCTATTCTCTCTGTAGTGCACTACCGTGACCAGGGCTCATATGGGAATAGGGCTCTGTTCTCTCTGTAGTGCACTACCTTGACCAGGGCTCATATGGGAATAGGGCTCTATTCTCTCTGTAGTGGACTACCTTGACCAGGGCTCATATGGGAATAGGGCTCTATTCTCTCTGTAGTGGACTACCTTGACCAGGGCCCATATGGGAATAGGGCTCTATTCTCTCTGTAGTGCACGTGGTGCTGGGTGTTTTGCCACCAAGTACTAAGTCATGTTTTGCGGAGGGGGTCAAATACTTATTTCCCTCATTAAAATGCTAATCAATTTATAACATTTTTCACATGCGTTTTTACTGGATTTTTTTGTTGTTATTCTGTCTCTCACTGTTCAAATAAACCTACCATTAAAATTATAGACTGATCATTTCTTTGTCAGTGGGCAAACGTACAAAATCAGCAGGGGATCAAATACTTTTTTCCCCCTGACTGTATTGCCAATTTTTGACTTTGCCGTCGAGTGTAAATCGCTCAGCTCTGCCTCCAGGACAAGATTCATCCCAATAAACATCCGCCTACAACGTGAGACAGACATCATTAGGGGTTTTGAATACCACTGGCTGTGACAGCAAAGGCAGCGATATATCCCAGAAAACCTTCATGGCAGACAGTCACTATCTGAGTCTGTTTGGAACTTCACTTAATGTGCTGTGTGTGTGTGTGTGTGTGTGTGTGTGTGTGTGTGTGTGTGTGTGTGTGTGTGTGTGTGTGTGTGTGTGTGTGTGTGTGTGTGTGTGTGTGTGTGTGTGTGTGTGTGTGTGTGTGTGTGTGTGTGTGTGATGGTGTGATGGTGTGATGGTGTGTGTGTGTGTAGTGTGTGTGATGGTGTGTGTGTGTGTGTGTGTGTGTGATGGTGTGTGTGATGGTGTGATGGTGTGTGTGATGGTGTGATGGTGTGTGGTGTGTGTGATGGTGTGTGTGATGGTGTGTGTGTGTGTGTGTGTGTGTGATGGTGTGTGTGTGTGTGTGTGATGGTGTGATGGTGTGTGTGTGTGTGTGTGTGATGGTGTGTGTGATGGTGTGATGGTGTGTGTGTGTGTGTGTGTGATGGTGTGTGTGATGGTGTGATGGTGTGTGTGTGTGTGTGTGATGGTGTGTGTGATGGTGTGTGTGTGTGTGTGTGTGTGTGTGTGTGTGTGTGTGTGATGGTGTGTGTGATGGTGTGATGGTGTGTGTGATGGTGTGTGTGATGGTGTGTGTGATGGTGTGTGGTGTGTGTGATGGTGTGTGTGAGCGTGGTGTGTGTGATGGTGTGATGGTGTGTGTGATGGTGTGTGGTGTGTGTGTGATGGTGTGTGATGGTGTGATGGTGTGTGGTGTGTGTGATGTGTGTGATGGTGTGTGTGATGGTGTGTGGTGTGTGTGTGATGGTGTGTGATGGTGTGATGGTGTGTGATGGTGTGATGGTGTGTGGTGTGTGTGTGATGGTGTGTGCGGTGTGTGATGGTGTGTGTGTGTGTGTGGTGTGTGCGTGGTCTGTGGTGTGTGTGTGTGCGTGGTGCCCGTCTCCCCTCTCTCCAGGTGACGAGGGCAGTGGCAGCAGCAGCGGCTGTGCAGAGGGCTGCACCACAGACTTTGTGGGTTCAGAGGCCCCGGCGGGGGGAGCAGACAGGAGAGATGAGCCTTCTTCAGCTGCAGCAGGCAGCGCCTCACAGCCCTCCAGACCGTCTCTACTGCTGCTGAGCCTCTCTCTCACAGCCCTGTCCTGGTCCGGGAGATAATACCGGCTGGCCCCAGAGGACACCGGGGACGTACCGCTCCTCTGACTCTGGCGCCAATCAGACAGACTGGCAGCCGGCGGTCATACTGACTGTTGGTGTTCTGGAAGCGGAACCGGGACAGGACTAGTACAAACCCTTTGGAACCTGAAGAGATATGGTCACAGTACTATACTGCAGTGGACTGGGGGGGTGGTGTGACTGTTGCAGTGTTGCATCCTGCTCTGTTCCCAAAGATCTCTCTGTTCTGCTCTGCTCTGTTCTAATCTGTTCTAATCTGTTCTGCTCTGCTCTGCTCTGTTCTAATCTGTTCTGTTCTGCTCTGTTCTGTTCTGTTCTGCTCTGTTCTAATCTGTTCTGTTCTTCTCTGTTCTGTTCTGCTCTGTTCTAATCTGTTCTAATCTGTTCTGCTCTGTTCTAATCTGTTCTAATCTGTTCTGCTCTTCTCTGTTCTGTTCTGCTCTGTTCTAATCTGTTCTAATCTGTTCTGCTCTGTTCTAATCTGTTCTAATCTGTTCTGCTCTTCTCTGTTCTGTTCTGCTCTGTTCTAATCTGTTCTAATCTGTTCTGTTCTGTTCTGCTCTGTTCTAATCTGTTCTGCTCTTCTCTGTTCTGTTCTGCTCTGTTCTAATCTGTTCTAATCTGTTCTGCTCTGTTCTAATCTGTTCTAATCTGTTCTGCTCTGTTCTAATCTGTTCTAATCTGTTCTGCTCTTCTCTGTTCTAATCTGTTCTGTTCTGCTCTGCTCTGTTCTAATCTGTTCTGTTCTGCTCTGTTCTAATCTGTTCTAATCTGTTCTGCTCTTCTCTGTTCTGTTCTGCTCTGTTCTAATCTGTTCTAATCTGTTCTGTTCTGTTCTGCTCTGTTCTAATCTGTTCTGCTCTTCTCTGTTCTGTTCTGCTCTGCTCTGTTCTAATCTGTTCTAATCTGTTCTGCTCTGTTCTAATCTGTTCTAATCTGTTCTGCTCTGTTCTAATCTGTTCTAATCTGTTCTGCTCTTCTCTGTTCTAATCTGTTCTGTTCTGCTCTGCTCTGTTCTAATCTGTTCTGCTCTGTTCTGTTCTGTTCTAATCTGTTCTGCTCTTCTCTGTTCTGTTCTGCTCTGTTCTAATCTGTTCTGCTCTGTTCTGTTCTGTTCTAATCTGTTCTGCTCTTCTCTGTTCTGCTCTGCTCTGTTCTAATCTGTTCTGCTCTGTTCTGTTCTGTTCTAATCTGTTCTGCTCTTCTCTGTTCTGTTCTGCTCTGTTCTAATCTGTTCTGCTCTGTTCTGTTCTGTTCTAATCTGTTCTGCTCTTCTCTGTTCTGCTCTGCTCTGTTCTAATCTGTTCTAATCTGTTCTGTTCTGTTCTGCTCTGTTCTAATCTGTTCTGCTCTTCTCTGTTCTGTTCTGCTCTGTTCTAATCTGTTCTAATCTGTTCTGCTCTGTTCTAATCTGTTCTAATCTGTTCTGCTCTGTTCTAATCTGTTCTAATCTGTTCTGCTCTTCTCTGTTCTAATCTGTTCTGTTCTGCTCTGCTCTGTTCTAATCTGTTCTGCTCTGTTCTGTTCTGTTCTAATCTGTTCTGCTCTTCTCTGTTCTGTTCTGCTCTGTTCTAATCTGTTCTAATCTGTTCTGCTCTGTTCTAATCTGTTCTAATCTGTTCTGCTCTGTTCTAATCTGTTCTAATCTGTTCTGCTCTTCTCTGTTCTAATCTGTTCTGTTCTGCTCTGCTCTGTTCTAATCTGTTCTGCTCTGTTCTGTTCTGTTCTAATCTGTTCTGCTCTTCTCTGTTCTGCTCTGTTCTGTTCTAATCTGTTCTGCTCTTCTCTGTTCTAATCTGTTCTGTTCTGCTCTGTTCTAATCTGTTCTAATCTGCTCTGCTCTTCTCTGCTCTGTTCTAATCTGTTTTGTTCTGCTTTTAAAAATACATGAGATTGTATTTTATTTCTTTATACAGCAGAATTATGAAACCTTCAAAATGAACAGAATATCCTCCCACAACAGAGAGAGAGAAGGTTCTGTTATTGTTACCTACATCCTCCCACAACAGAGAGAGAGAGAGAAGGTTCTGTTATTGTTACCTACATCCTCCCACAACAGAGAGAGAGAGAGAAGGTTCTGTTATTGTTACCTACATCCTCCCACAACAGAGAGAGAGAGAAGGTTCTGTTATTACCTACATCCTCCCACAACAGAGAGAGAGAAGGTTCTGTTACCTACACATCCTCCCACAACAGAGAGAGAGAGAAGGTTCTGTTATTGTTACCTACATCCTCCCACAACAGAGAGAGAGAAGGTTCTGTTATTGTTACCTACATCCTCCCACAACAGAGAGAGAGAGAGAAGGTTCTGTTATTGTTACCTACATCCTCCCACAACAGAGAGAGAGAGAGAAGGTTCTGTTATTGTTACCTACATCCTCCCACAACAGAGAGAGAGAAGGTTCTGTTATTGTTACCTACATCCTCCCACAACAGAGAGAGAGAAGGTTCTGTTATTGTTACCTACATCCTCCCACAACAGAGAGAGAGAAGGTTCTGTTATTGTTTACCTACATCCTCCCACAACAGAGAGAGAGAGAAGGTTCTGTTATTGTTACCTACATCCTCCCACAACAGAGAGAACAACAGAGAGAGAGAAGGTTCTGTTATTGTTACCTACATCCTCCCACAACAGAGAGAGAGAGAGAAGGTTCTGTTATTGTTACCTACATCCTCCCACAACAGAGAGAGAGAGAAGGTTCTGTTATTGTTACCTACATCCTCCCACAACAGAGAGAGAGAGAAGGTTCTGTTATTGTTACCTACATCCTCCCACAACAGAGAGAGAGAGAAGGTTCTGTTATTGTTACCTACATCCTCCCACAACAGAGAGAGAGAAGGTTCTGTTATTGTTACCTACATCCTCCCACAACAGAGAGAGAGAGAAGGTTCTGTTATTGTTACCTACATCCTCCCACAACAGAGAGAGAGAGAGAGAAGGTTCTGTTATTGTTACCTACATCCTCCCACAACAGAGAGAGAGAAGGTTCTGTTATTGTTACCTACATCCTCCCACAACACAGAGAGAAAGGTTCTGTTATTGTTACCTACATCCTCCCACACAACAGAGAGAGAGAAGGTTCTGTTATTGTTACCTACATCCTCCCACAACAGAGACAGAAGGTTCTGTTATTGTTACCTACATCCTCCCACAACAGAGAGAGAGAGAGAAGGTTCTGTTATTGTTACCTACATCCTCCCACAACAGAGAGAGAGAGAAGGTTCTGTTATTGTTACCTACATCCTCCCACAACAGAGAGAGAGAAGGTTCTGTTATTGTTACCTACATCCTCCCACAACAGAGAGAGAGAGAAGGTTCTGTTATTGTTACCTACATCCTCCCACAACAGAGAGAGAGAGAAGGTTCTGTTATTGTTACCTACATCCTCCCACAACAGAGAGAGAGAAGGTTCTGTTATTGTTACCTACATCCTCCCACAACAGAGAGAGAGAAGGTTCTGTTATTGTTACCTACATCCTCCCACAACAGAGAGAGAGAGAGAAGGTTCTGTTATTGTTACCTACATCCTCCCACAACAGAGAGAGAGAAGGTTCTGTTATTGTTACCTACATCCTCCCACAACAGAGAGAGAGAGAAGGTTCTGTTATTGTTACCTACATCCTCCCACAACAGAGAGAGAGAAGGTTCTGTTATTGTTACCTACATCCTCCCACAACAGAGAGAGAGAAGGTTCTGTTATTGTTACCTACATCCTCCCACAACAGAGAGAGAGAGAGAAGGTTCTGTTATTGTTACCTACATCCTCCCACAACAGAGAGAGAGAGAAGGTTCTGTTATTGTTACCTACATCCTCCCACAACAGAGAGAGAGAAGGTTCTGTTATTGTTACCTACATCCTCCCACAACAGAGAGAGAGAAGGTTCTGTTATTGTTACCTACATCCTCCCACAACAGAGAGAGAGAGAAGGTTCTGTTATTGTTACCTACATCCTCCCACAACAGAGAGAGAGAAGGTTCTGTTATTGTTACCTACATCCTCCCACAACAGAGAGAGAGAGAAGGTTCTGTTATTGTTACCTACATCCTCCCACAACAGAGAGAGAGAGGTTCTGTTATTGTTATACCTACATCCTCCCACAACAGAGAGAGAAGGTTCTCTTATTGTTACCTACATCCTCCCACAACAGAGAGAGAGAGAGAAGGTTCTGTTATTGTTACCTACATCCTCCCACAACAGAGAGAGAGAAGGTTCTGTTATTGTTACCTACATCCTCCCACAACAGAGAGAGAGAGAAGGTTCTGTTATTGTTACCTACATCCTCCCACAACAGAGAGAGAGAGAGAAGGTTCTGTTATTGTTACCTACATCCTCCCACAACAGAGAGAGAGAAGGTTCTGTTATTGTTACCTACATCCTCCCACAACAGAGAGAGAGAAGGTTCTGTTATTGTTACCTACATCCTCCCACAACAGAGAGAGAGAAGGTTCTGTTATTGTTACCTACATCCTCCCACAACAGAGAGAGAGAGAGAGGGTTCTGTTATTGTTACCTACATCCTCCCACAACAGAGAGAGAGGTTCTGTTATTGTTACCTACATCCTCCCACAACAGAGAGAGAGAGAAGGTTCTGTTATTGTTACCTACATCCTCCCACAACAGAGAGAGAGAGAAGGTTCTGTTATTGTTACCTACATCCTCCCACAACAGAGAGAGAGAGAAGGTTCTGTTATTGTTACCTACATCCTCCCACAACAGAGAGAGAGAGAAGGTTCTGTTATTGTTACCTACATCCTCCCACAACAGAGAGAGAGAAGGTTCTGTTATTGTTACCTACATCCTCCCACAACAGAGAGAGAGAGAAGGTTCTGTTATTGTTACCTACATCCTCCCACAACAGAGAGAGAGAGAGAAGGTTCTGTTATTGTTACCTACATCCTCCCACAACAGAGAGAGAGAGAAGGTTCTGTTATTGTTACCTACATCCTCCCACAACAGAGAGAGAGAGAAGGTTCTGTTATTGTTACCTACATCCTCCCACAACAGAGAGAGAGAGAGAAGGTTCTGTTATTGTTACCTACATCCTCCCACAACAGAGACAGAAGGTTCTCTTATTGTTACCTACATCCTCCCACAACAGAGAGAGAGAGAAGGTTCTGTTATTGTTACCTACATCCTCCCACAACAGAGAGAGAGAAGGTTCTGTTATTGTTACCTACATCCTCCCACAACAGAGAGAGAGAGAGAGAGAGAAGGTTCTGTTATTGTTACCTACATCCTCCCACAACAGAGAGAGAGAGAGAAGGTTCTGTTATTGTTACCTACATCCTCCCACAACAGAGAGAGAGAGGTTCTGTTATTGTTACCTACATCCTCCCACAACAGAGAGAGAGAGAGAAGGTTCTGTTATTGTTACCTACATCCTCCCACAACAGAGAGAGAGAGAGAGAAGGTTCTGTTATTGTTACCTACATCCTCCCACAACAGAGAGAGAGAAGGTTCTGTTATTGTTACCTACATCCTCCCACAACAGAGAGAGAGAGAAGGTTCTGTTATTGTTACCTACATCCTCCCACAACAGAGAGAGAGAAGGTTCTGTTATTGTTACCTACATCCTCCCACAACAGAGAGAGAGAGAAGGTTCTGTTATTGTTACCTACATCCTCCCACAACAGAGAGAGAAGGTTCTGTTATTGTTACCTACATCCTCCCACAACAGAGAGAGAGAAGGTTCTGTTATTGTTACCTACATCCTCCCACAACAGAGAGAGAGAAGGTTCTGTTATTGTTACCTACATCCTCCCACAACAGAGAGAGAGAGAAGGTTCTGTTATTGTTACCTACATCCTCCCACAACAGAGAGAGAGAAGGTTCTGTTATTGTTACCTACATCCTCCCACAACAGAGAGAGAGAGAAGGTTCTGTTATTGTTACCTACATCCTCCCACAACAGAGAGAGAGAAGGTTCTGTTATTGTTACCTACATCCTCCCACAACAGAGAGAGAGAGAGGTTCTGTTATTGTTACCTACATCCTCCCACAACAGAGAGAGAGAGAAGGTTCTGTTATTGTTACCTACATCCTCCCACAACAGAGAGAGAGAGAGAAAGGTTCTGTTATTGTTACCTACATCCTCCCACAACAGAGAGAGAGAAGGTTCTGTTATTGTTACCTACATCCTCCCACAACAGAGAGAGAGAAAGGTTCTGTTATTGTTACCTACATCCTCCCACAACAGAGAGAGAGAGAGAGAGAAGGTTCTGTTATTGTTACCTACATCCTCCCACAACAGAGAGAGAGAAGGTTCTGTTATTGTTACCTACATCCTCCCACAACAGAGAGAGAGAGAAGGTTCTGTTATTGTTACCTACATCCTCCCACAACAGAGAGAGAGAAGGTTCTGTTATTGTTACCTACATCCTCCCACAACAGAGAGAGAGAGGTTCTGTTATTGTTACCTACATCCTCCCACAACAGAGAGAGAGAAGGTTCTGTTATTGTTACCTACATCCTCCCACAACAGAGAGAGAGAGGTTCTGTTATTGTTACCTACATCCTCCCACAACAGAGAGAGAAGGTTCTGTTATTGTTGCCTACATCCTCCCACAACAGAGAGAGAGAGAACGTTCTGTTATTGTTACCTACATCCTCCCACAACAGAGAGAGAAGGTTCTGTTATTGTTACCTACATCCTCCCACAACAGAGAGAGAGAGAGAGAGAAGGTTCTGTTATTGTTACCTACATCCTCCCACAACAGAGAGAGAGAGAACGTTCTGTTATTGTTACCTACATCCTCCCACAACAGAGAGAGAGAGAGAGAAGGTTCTGTTATTGTTACCTACATCCTCCCACAACAGAGAGAGAGAGAAGGTTCTGTTATTGTTACCTACATCCTCCCACACAACAGAGAGAGAGAAAGGTTCTGTTATTGTTACCTACATCCTCCCACAACAGAGAGAGAGAAGGTTCTGTTATTGTTACCTACATCCTCCCACAACAGAGAGAGAGAGAAGGTTCTGTTATTGTTACCTACATCCTCCCACAACAGAGAGAGAGAGAGAGTTCTGTTATTGTTACCTACATCCTCCCACAACAGAGAGAGAGAGGTTCTGTTATTGTTACCTACATCCTCCCACAACAGAGAGAGAGAGAAGGTTCTGTTATTGAGAGTTCTGTTATTGTTACCTACATCCTCCCACAACAGAGAGAGAGAGAGATTGTTACCTACATCCTCCCACAACAGAGAGAGTTCTGTTATTGTTACCTACATCCTCCCACAACAGAGAGAGAGAGAGGTTCTGTTATTGTTACCTACATCCTCCCACAACAGAGAGAGAGAGAGAGAGAAGGTTCTGTTATTGTTACCTACATCCTCCCACAACAGAGAGAGAGGTTCTGTTATTGTTACCTACATCCTCCCACAACAGAGAGAGAGAAGGTTCTGTTATTGTTACCTACATCCTCCCACAACAGAGAGAGAGAGAGAGAAGGTTCTGTTATTGTTACCTACATCCTCCCACAACAGAGAGAGAGAGAAGGTTCTGTTATTGTTACCTACATCCTCCCACAACAGAGAGAGAGAAGGTTCTGTTATTGTTACCTACATCCTCCCACAACAGAGAGAGAGAGAGAGAAGGTTCTGTTATTGTTACCTACATCCTCCCACAACAGAGAGAGAGAAGGTTCTGTTATTGTTACCTACATCCTCCCACAACAGAGAGAGAGAAGGTTCTGTTATTGTTACCTACATCCTCCCACAACAGAGAGAGAGAAGGTTCTGTTATTGTTACCTACATCCTCCCACAACAGAGAGAGAGAGAAGGTTCTGTTATTGTTACCTACATCCTCCCACAACAGAGAGAGAGAAGGTTCTGTTATTGTTACCTACATCCTCCCACAACAGAGAGAGAGAAGGTTCTGTTATTGTTACCTACATCCTCCCACAACAGAGAGAGAGAGAAGGTTCTGTTATTGTTACCTACATCCTCCCACAACAGAGAGAGAGAGAGTTCTGTTATTGTTACCTACATCCTCCCACAACAGAGAGAGAAGGTTCTGTTATTGTTACCTACATCCTCCCACAACAGAGAGAGAGGTTCTGTTATTGTTACCTACATCCTCCCACAACAGAGAGAGAGAAGGTTCTGTTATTGTTACCTACATCCTCCCACAACAGAGAGAGAGAGAAGGTTCTGTTATTGTTACCTACATCCTCCCACAACAGAGAGAGAGAAGGTTCTGTTATTGTTGCCTACATCCTCCCACAACAGAGAGAGAGAGAACGTTCTGTTATTGTTACCTACATCCTCCCACAACAGAGAGAGAGAGAGGTTCTGTTATTGTTACCTACATCCTCCCACAACAGAGAGAGAGAAGGTTCTGTTATTGTTACCTACATCCTCCCACAACAGAGAGAGAGGTTCTGTTATTGTTACCTACATCCTCCCACAACAGAGAGAGAGAGAAGGTTCTGTTATTGTTACCTACATCCTCCCACAACAGAGAGAGAGAAGGTTCTGTTATTGTTACCTACATCCTCCCACAACAGAGAGAGAGAAGGTTCTGTTATTGTTACCTACATCCTCCCACAACAGAGAGAGAGAGAGAAGGTTCTGTTATTGTTACCTACATCCTCCCACAACAGAGAGAGAGAAGGTTCTGTTATTGTTACCTACATCCTCCCACAACAGAGAGAGAGAAGGTTCTGTTATTGTTACCTACATCCTCCCACAACAGAGAGAGAGAGAAGGTTCTGTTATTGTTACCTACATCCTCCCACAACAGAGAGAGAGAAGGTTCTGTTATTGTTACCTACATCCTCCCACAACAGAGAGAGAGAAGGTTCTGTTATTGTTACCTACATCCTCCCACAACAGAGAGAGAGAAGGTTCTGTTATTGTTACCTACATCCTCCCACAACAGAGAGAGAGAGAAGGTTCTGTTATTGTTACCTACATCCTCCCACATCAGAGAGAGAGAAGGTTCTGTTATTGTTACCTACATCCTCCCACAACAGAGACAGAAGGTTCTCTTATTGTTACCTACATCCTCCCACAACAGAGAGAGAGAGAAGGTTCTGTTATTGTTACCTACATCCTCCCACAACAGAGAGAGAGAAGGTTCTGTTATTGTTACCTACATCCTCCCACAACAGAGAGAGAGAAGGTTCTCTTATTGTTACCTACATCCTCCCACAACAGAGAGAGAGAGAAGGTTCTGTTATTGTTACCTACATCCTCCCACAACAGAGAGAGAGAAGGTTCTGTTATTGTTACCTACATCCTCCCACAACAGAGAGAGAGAGAAGGTTCTGTTATTGTTACCTACATCCTCCCACAACAGAGAGAGAGAAGGTTCTGTTATTGTTACCTACATCCTCCCACAACAGAGAGAGAGAGAAGGTTCTGTTATTGTTACCTACATCCTCCCACAACAGAGAGAGAGAGAAGGTTCTGTTATTGTTACCTACATCCTCCCACAACAGAGAGAGAGAGAGAGAGAAGGTTCTGTTATTGTTACCTACATCCTCCCACAACAGAGAGAGAGAGAGAGAGAAGGTTCTGTTATTGTTACCTACATCCTCCCACAACAGAGAGAGAGAACGTTCTGTTATTGTTACCTACATCCTCCCACAACAGAGAGAGAGAAGGTTCTGTTATTGTTAACTACATCCTCCCACAACAGAGAGAGAGAAGGTTCTGTTATTGTTACCTACATCCTCCCACAACAGAGAGAGAGAGAAGGTTCTGTTATTGTTACCTACATCCTCCCACAACAGAGAGAGAGAAGGTTCTGTTATTGTTACCTACATCCTCCCACAACAGAGAGAGAGAGAGAGAAGGTTCTGTTATTGTTACCTACATCCTCCCACAACAGAGAGAGAGAGAAGGTTCTGTTATTGTTACCTACATCCTCCCACAACAGAGAGAGAGAAGGTTCTGTTATTGTTACCTACATCCTCCCACAACAGAGAGAGAGAAGGTTCTCTTATTGTTACCTACATCCTCCCACAACAGAGAGAGAGAGAAGGTTCTGTTATTGTTACCTACATCCTCCCACAACAGAGAGAGAGAAGGTTCTGTTATTGTTACCTACATCCTCCCACAACAGAGAGAGAGAGAAGGTTCTGTTATTGTTACCTACATCCTCCCACAACAGAGAGAGAGAAGGTTCTGTTATTGTTACCTACATCCTCCCACAACAGAGAGAGAGAGAAGGTTCTGTTATTGTTACCTACATCCTCCCACAACAGAGAGAGAGAAGGTTCTGTTATTGTTACCTACATCCTCCCACAACAGAGAGAGAGAAGGTTCTGTTATTGTTGCCTACATCCTCCCACAACAGAGAGAGAGAGAACGTTCTGTTATTGTTACCTACATCCTCCCACAACAGAGAGAGAGAGAAGGTTCTGTTATTGTTACCTACATCCTCCCACAACAGAGAGAGAGAAGGTTCTGTTATTGTTACCTACATCCTCCCACAACAGAGAGAGAGAGAGAAGGTTCTGTTATTGTTACCTACATCCTCCCACAACAGAGAGAGAGAAGGTTCTGTTATTGTTACCTACATCCTCCCACAACAGAGAGAGAGAGAAGGTTCTGTTATTGTTACCTACATCCTCCCACAACAGAGAGAGAGAGAGAAGGTTCTGTTATTGTTACCTACATCCTCCCACAACAGAGAGAAACAGAGAATGAATGTTTCACTGTGTCAGAATCATTTGTAGTCAGCGTGACGAGGTCAGAGATACAGAACGACCACTGTTTTCTACTCAGCAGCTATACATCAGCCAGTCATGTTTTCCTGCTGTGAAGGTCATTGATGTTGTTTACGGGTCCAGAACAGAGCGGGTCCACATCCCACATGGCACCCTGTTTTCTACATAGTGCTACTATGGGGGCCCCTGGTCAGCAGTAGTGCACTATATAGGGAATAGGGCTCTGGTCTACAGTAGTTCACTATATAGGGAATAGGGCTCTGGTCTGCAGTAGTTCACTATATAGGGAATAGGACCCTGGTCTGCAGTAGTGCACTATATAGGGAATAAGGCTCTGGTCTGCAGTAGTGCACTATATAGGGAATAGGGCTCTGGTCTGCAGTAGTGCACTATATAGGGAATAGGGCTCTGGTCTGCAGTAGTTCACTATATAGGGAATAGGGCTCTGGTCTGCAGTAGTGCACTATATAGGGAATAGGGCTCTGGTCTGCAGTAGTTCACTATATAGGGAATAGGGCCCTGGTCTGCAGTAGTTCACTATATAGGGAATAGGGCTCTGGTCTGCAGTAGTGCACTATATAGGGAATAGGACCCTGGTCTGCAGTAGTGCACTATATAGGGAATAGGGCTCTGGTCTGCAGTAGTTCACTATATAGGGAATAGGGCCCTGGTCTGCAGTAGTTCACTATATAGGGAATAGGGCCCTGGTCAGCAGTAGTTCACTATATAGGGAATAGGGCTCTGGTCTGCAGTAGTGCACTATATAGGGAATAGGACCCTGGTCTGCAGTAGTGCACTATATAGGGAATAGGGCCCTGGTCTGCAGTAGTGCACTATATAGGGAATAGGGCTCTGGTCTGCAGTAGTGCACTATATAGGGAATAGGGCTCTGGTCTGCAGTAGTGCACTATATAGGGAATAGGGCTCTGGTCTGCAGTAGTTCACTATATAGGGAATAGGGCTCTGGTCTGCAGTAGTGCACTATATAGGGAATAGGGCTCTGGTCTGCAGTAGTGCACTATATAGGGAATAGGACCCTGGTCTGCAGTAGTGCACTATATAGGGAATAGGGCCCTGGTCTGCAGTAGTGCACTATATAGGGAATAGGGCTCTGGTCTGCAGTAGTGCACTATATAGGGAATAGGGTTCCATTTGGGACACAGTGCAGCTTCTCCCATGGTCACGCTCCTCTCAGTTAATTGCACATTTGATAGTTTAATGAAGTCCCCACGTCTTGTGAAGATTCGTTATTATTTATATTCGTTAGGCTCCAGCTGTAATCGATTTAGGGGGTTAAAGTTGGGTTCCTACCACATCCTGTTCCTTTAACTAAGGGTCTGGGGCTGGGTTCCTATCACATCCTGTTCCTTTAACTAAGGGTCTGGGGCTGGGTTCCTACTACATCCTGTTCCTTTATCTAAGGGCCTGGGCCTGGGTTCCTACCACATCCTGTTCCTTTAACTAAGGGTCTGGGCCTGGGTTCCTACTACATCCTGTTCCTTTAACTAAGGGCCTGGGGCTGGGTTCCTACTACATCCTGTTCCTTTAACTAAGGGTCTGGGGCTGGGTTCCTACCACATCCTGTTCCTTTAACTAAGGGCCTGGGTTCCTACCACATCCTGTTCCTTTAACTAAGGGCCTGGGGCTGGGTTCCTACTACATCCTGTTCCTTTAACTAAGGGCCTGGGGCTGGGTTCCTACCACATCCTGTTCCTTTAACTAAGGGTCTGGGGCTGGGTTCCTACTACATCCTGTTCCTTTAATTAAGGGCCTGGGGCTGGGCTCCTACCACATCCTGTTCCTTTAACTAAGGGCCTGGGGCTGGGTTCCTACCACATCCTGTTCCTTTAACTAAGGGCCTGGGGCTGGGTCCCTACCACATCCTGTTCCTTTAACTAAGGGTCTGGGGCTGGGTTCCTACTACATCCTGTTCCTTTAACTAAGGGTCTGGGGCTGGGTTCCTACCACATCCTGTTCCTTTAACTAAGGGCCTGGGTTCCTACCACATCCTGTTCCTTTAACTAAGGGCCTGGGGCTGGGTTCCTACTACATCCTGTTCCTTTAACTAAGGGTCTGGGGCTGGGTTCCTACTACATCCTGTTCCTTTAACTAAGGGCCTGGGGCTGGGTTCCTACCACATCCTGTTCCTTTAACTAAGGGTCTGGGGCTGGGTTCCTACTACATCCTGTTCCTTTAATTAAGGGCCTGGGGCTGGGCTCCTACCACATCCTGTTCCTTTAACTAAGGGCCTGGGGCTGGGTTCCTACCACATCCTGTTCCTTTAACTAAGGGCCTGGGGCTGGGTTCCTACCACATCCTGTTCCTTTAACTAAGGGTCTGGGGCTGGGTTCCTACTACATCCTGTTCCTTTAACTAAGGGTCTGGGGCTGGGTTCCTACTACATCCTGTTCCTTTATCTAAGGGCCTGGGCCTGGGTTCCTACCACATCCTGTTCCTTTAACTAAGGGTCTGGGCCTGGGTTCCTACTACATCCTGTTCCTTTAACTAAGGGCCTGGGGCTGGGTTCCTACTACATCCTGTTCCTTTAACTAAGGGCCTGGGGCTGGGTTCCTACCACATCCTGTTCCTTTAACTAAGGGTCTGGGCCTGGGTTCCTACCACATCCTGTTCCTTTAACTAAGGGCCTGGGTTCCTACCACATCCTGTTCCTTTAACTAGGGGCCTGGGGCTGGGTTCCTACTACATCCTGTTCCTTTAACTAAGGGCCTGGGGCTGGGTTCCTACCACATCCTGTTCCTTTAACTAAGGGTCTGGGGCTGGGTCCCTACCACATCCTGTTCCTTTAACTAAAGGCCTGGGGCTGGGTTCCTACTACATCCTGTTCCTTTAACTAAGGGCCTGGGGCTGGGTTCCTACTACATCCTGTTCCTTTAACTAAGGGTCTGGGGCTGGGTTCCTACCACATCCTGTTCCTTTAACTAAGGGTCTGGGTCCCTACCACATCCTGTTCCTTTAACTAAGGGCCTGGGGCTGGGTTCCTACCACATCCTGTTCCTTTAACTAAGGGCCTGGGGCTGGGTTCCTACCACATCCTGTTCCTTTAACTAAGGGTCTGGGCCTGGGTTCCTACTACATCCTGTTCCTTTAATTAAGGGCCTGGGGCTGGGTTCCTACTACATCCTGTTCCTTTAACTAAGGGCCTGGGGCTGGGTTCCTATCACATCCTGTTCCTTTAACTAAGGGCCTGGGGCTGGGTTCCTACCACATCCTGTTCCTTTAACTAAGGGTCTGGGCCTGGGTTCCTACTACATCCTGTTCCTTTAATTAAGGGCCTGGGGCTGGGTTCCTACATCCTGTTCCTTTAACTAAGGGCCTGGGGCTGGGTTCCTACATCCTGTTCCTTTAACTAAGGGTCTGGGTTCCTACCACATCCTGTTCCTTTAATTAAGGGTCTGGGGCTGGGTTCCTACTACATCCTGTTCCTTTAACTAAGGGTCTGGGGCTGGGTTCCTACCACATCCTGTTCCTTTAACTAAGGGCCTGGGTTCCTACTACATCCTGTTCCTTTAACTAAGGGCCTGGGGCTGGGTTCCTACCACATCCTGTTCCTTTAACTAAGGGCCTGGGTTCCTACCACATCCTGTTCCTTTAACTAAGGGCCTGGGGCTGGGTTCCTACATCCTGTTCCTTTAACTAAGGGTCTGGGTTCCTACCACATCCTGTTCCTTTAATTAAGGGTCTGGGGCTGGGTTCCTACTACATCCTGTTCCTTTAACTAAGGGTCTGGGGCTGGGTTCCTACCACATCCTGTTCCTTTAACTAAGGGCCTGGGTTCCTACTACATCCTGTTCCTTTAACTAAGGGCCTGGGGCTGGGTTCCTACCACATCCTGTTCCTTTAACTAAGGGCCTGGGTTCCTACCACATCCTGTTCCTTTAACTAAGGGCCTGGGGCTGGGTTCCTACTACATCCTGTTCCTTTAACTAAGGGCCTGGGGCTGGGTTCCTACCACATCCTGTTCCTTTAACTAAGGGCCTGGGTTTCTACCACATCCTGTTGTGAGGTATATAATCATGTAAGAGGTACGGTATGATTCAGTAGGTAATATATGAGGTAGGGTATGATTCAGTAGGTAATATATGAGGTACGGTATGATTCAGTAGGTAATATATGAGGTATATAATCATGTAAGAGGTAATGTATGATTCAGTAGGTAATATATGAGGTATATAATCATGTAAGAGGTAGGGTATGATTTAGTAGGTAATATATGAGGTATATAATCATGTAAGAGGTACAGTATGATTCAGTAGGTAATATATGAGGTAGGGTATGATTCAGTAGGTAATATATGAGGTACGGTATGGTTCAGTAGGTAATATATGAGGTATATAATCATGTAAGAGGTAGGGTATGATTCAGTAGGTAATATATGAGGTATATAATCATGTAAGAGGTACGGTATGATTCAGTAGGTAATATATGAGGTATATAATCATGTAAGAGGTACGGTATGATTTAGTAGGTAATATATGAGGTATATAATCATGTAAGAGGTACAGTATGATTCAGTAGGTAATATATGAGGTAGGGTATGATTCAGTAGGTAATATATGAGGTACGGTATGGTTCAGTAGGTAATATATGAGGTATATAATCATGTAAGAGGTAGGGTATGATTCAGTAGGTAATATATGAGGTATATAATCATGTAAGAGGTACGGTATGATTTAGTGTTTCCTCACATTTATAACTGTCTCTTTAGTGTTTCCTCACATTTATAACTGTCTCTTTAGTGTTAGTTTCCTCACATTTATAACTGTCTCTTTAGTGTTAGTTTCCTTACATTTATAACTGTCTCTTTAGTGTTAGTTTCCTCACATTTATAACTGTCTCTTTAGTGTTAGTTTCCTCACATTTATAACTGTCTCTTTAGTGTTAGTTTCCTCACATTTATAACTGTCTCTTTAGTGTTAGTTTCCTCACATTTATAACTGTCTCTTTAGTGTTAGTTTCCTCACATTTATAACTGTCTCTTTAGTGTTAGTTTCCTCACATTTATAACTGTCTCTTTAGTGTTTCCTTACATTTATAACTGTCTCTTTAGTGTTAGTTTCCTCACATTTATAACTGTCTCTTTAGTGTTAGTTTCCTCACATTTATAACTGTCTCTTTAGTGTTAGTTTCCTCACATTTATAACTGTCTCTTTAGTGTTAGTTTCCTCACATTTATAACTGTCTCTTTAGTGTTAGTTTCCTCACATTTATAACTGTCTCTTTAGTGTTAGTTTCCTTACATTTATAACTGTCTCTTTAGTGTTAGTTTCCTTACATTTATAACTGTCTCTTTAGTGTTAGTTTCCTCACATTTATAACTGTCTCTTTAATGTTAGTTTCCTCACATTTATAACTGTCTCTTTAGTGTTAGTTTCCTCACATTTATAACTGTCTCTTTAGTGTTAGTTTCCTCACATTTATAACTGTCTCTTTAGTGTTAGTTTCCTTACATTTATAACTGTCTCTTTAGTGTTTCCTTACATTTATAACTGTCTCTTTAGTGTTAGTTTCCTCACATTTATAACTGTCTCTTTAGTGTTAGTTTCCTTACATTTATAACTGTCTCTTTAGTGTTTCCTTACATTTATAACTGTCTCTTTAGTGTTAGTTTCCTTACATTTATAACTGTCTCTTTAGTGTTTCCTTACATTTATAACTGTCTCTTTAGTGTTAGTTTCCTCACATTTATAACTGTCTCTTTAGTGTTAGTTTCCTCACATTTATAACTGTCTCTTTAGTGTTAGTTTCCTCACATTTATAACTGTCTCTTTAGTGTTAGTTTCCTCACATTTATAACTGTCTCTTTAGTGTTAGTTTCCTCACATTTATAACTGTCTCTTTAGTGTTAGTTTCCTCACATTTATAACTGTCTCTTTAGTGTTAGTTTCCTCACATTTATAACTGTCTCTTTAGTGTTAGTTTGTGTAAAGGCTGTCCGAACCAGGTTTTGTATTTTTCATAAATACTTTCCTAACCCTAATAATATACAAGATTAGAGTATTTTTAAATCTACAAATTGCTTCTGAAAAGTTTATAGAAAGGGTGTGCGTCTGAATTGGGCCCCACAGGGAATAGAATGTAATTTGGGACTCAGCCCTAGAGACCAGGAGGCTTGTGGGTCCTCAGTCCTTTCCTCTCTTTTCCCTGCGTCCTGTTGTTGTAGTCAGAGATGATATTATGATCCCTCTACTACACACATTTAGGTTTTTCATTTTTGGGGGGGGAGGGGGACGATTTAGGCTTTCTGATAGTGTATCAATATAAAATGTCAACTTTGACCTCCCCACAGACAGAAAGGTGTTTGTTGCCTCAGGGCAACGCTGTGTTATAAAAGTACCAAAACACCAAAGAAAATCTGATCTTTTCAGAACATTTATTAATTGCAAAGATATAGTAGAAACAAGCACTCTTTTCATAAAAAAATAAATGCAAGTTGGTGATAAACTAGTGTTTTAAACCTGATTCTGGGGTCCGTTGTTCATCTCTGTCACTGTCCTCTCTGTGAGAGGGGATGATCCTAACTGGACAACGAGGCTCCTTTCACCCAGAATGGGCTCTGTGTCCATTGCCTGTAAATGTCAGTGGATATGTTGGCAAAAAAAAACATTGACCAAAGCGCATCATTTTACATCAAATGACATGTTTTTCATTGAGCGTGATATCTGTTGCCCTGAACTGCACTGAGGCAACGACAGTGAAGTAGCTTGAAAACTGCACACACAAAAAAAGTACACAATATTTATAAAAACAAAATATGTTCAAAACCAATCAAATATGCTTCTTTAGGAGGTTCCTACACAAGTACGTATGTTTTATTGTCAAGTTTTTCTCTATTTAAACGTGCACCATAATGAGATGTATCTACGTCTTCGCTCACACCATGCACTCACGATGCTCTGCTTCCTGAAATAAGGTCCCCTCCACCAATTTAATACGTCCCACCAACTTCTGCACCTCACTAGGAGAACACCAACAGTAGAGAGTTATTACTGTCTGAAGGTCCCCTCCACCAATTTAATACGTCCCACCAACTTCTGTACCTCACTAGGAGAACACCAACAGTAGAGAGTTATTACTGTCTGAAGGTCCCCTCCACCAATTTAATACGTCCCACCAACTTCTGCACCTCACTAGGAGAACACCAACAGTAGAGAGTTATTACTGTCTGAAGGTCCCCTCCACCAATTTAATACGTCCCACCAACTTCTGCACCTCACTAGGAGAACACCAACAGTAGAGAGTTATTACTGTCTGAAGGTCCCCTCCACCAATTTAATACGTCCCACCAACTTCTGTACCTCACTAGGAGAACACCAACAGTAGAGAGTTATTACTGTCTGAAGGTCCCCTCCACCAATTTAATACGTCCTACCAACTTCTGTACCTCACTAGGAGAACACCAACAGTAGAGAGTTATTACTGTCTGAAGGTCCCCTCCACCAATTTAATACGTCCCACCAACTTCTGTACCTCACTAGGAGAACACCAACAGTAGAGAGTTATTACTGTCTGAAGGTCCCCTCCACCAATTTAATACGTCCTACCAACTTCTGTACCTCACTAGGAGAACACCAACAGTAGAGAGTTATTACTGTCTGAAGGTCCCTCCACCAATTTAATACGTCCCACCAACTTCTGCACCTCACTAGGAGAACACCAACAGTAGAGAGTTATTACTGTCTGAAGGTCCCCTCCACCAATTTAATACGTCCCACCAACTTCTGTACCTCACTAGGAGAACACCAACAGTAGAGAGTTATTACTGTCTGAAGGTCCCCTCCACCAATTTAATACGTCCCACCAACTTCTGCACCTCACTAGGAGAACACCAACAGTAGAGAGTTATTACTGTCTGAAGGTCCCCTCCACCAATTTAATATGTCCCACCAACTTCTGCACCTCACTAGGAGAACACCAACAGTAGAGAGTTATTACTGTCTGAAGGTCCCCTCCACCAATTTAATACGTCCCACCAACTTCTGTACCTCACTAGGAGAACACCAACAGTAGAGAGTTATTACTGTCTGAAGGTCCCCTCCACCAATTTAATACGTCCCACCAACTTCTGCACCTCACTCGGAGAACACCAACAGTAGAGAGTTATTACTGTCTGAAGGTCCCTCCACCAATTTAATACGTCCCCACCAACTTCTGCACCTCACTAGGAGAACACCAACAGTAGAGAGTTATTACTGTCTGAAGGTCCCTCCACCAATTTAATACGTCCCACCAACTTCTGTACCTCACTAGGAGAACACCAACAGTAGAGAGTTATTACTGTCTGAAGGTCCCTCCACCAATTTAATACGTCCTACCAACTTCTGCACCTCACTAGGAGAACACCAACAGTAGAGAGTTATTACTGTCTGAAGGTCCCCTCCACCAATTTAATACGTCCCACCAACTTCTGCACCTCACTAGGAGAACACCAACAGTAGAGAGTTATTACTGTCTGAAGGTCCCCTCCACCAATTTAATACGTCCTACCAACTTCTGCACCTCACTAGGAGAACACCAACAGTAGAGAGTTATTACTGTCTGAAGGTCCCCTCCACCAATTTAATACGTCCCACCAACTTCTGTACCTCACTAGGAGAACACCAACAGTAGAGAGTTATTACTGTCTGAAGGTCCCCTCCACCAATTTAATACGTCCCACCAACTTCTGCACCTCACTAGGAGAACACCAACAGTAGAGAGTTATTACTGTCTGAAACAGTCTCTCCTCTGTCTGAATTCATGGCATTCTGTTTGGGATTCATCAGTTTAACTCTTTAGGTTCTACCTCTGTCTTGGCTGGATGGCAGAGTATCAATGTTTGTCTTTTTTTTTTTAAAGAACTATCCTCGAAAGAGATCTATCATCATGGCTGTTTGGGCTTTTCCCCCTTTATTTCCCCATCTATGGCACTTTTAATACTGTTTATGTTCCGCGAAATGATGTGCCGTCTTGTCCCGATAGAAAGACGTGAGGGAGGGTACTGCGTTTTAATTAGGCACTTCAAGTTTTATGTCTTTAAAGGTGAAGTGAGGAACACATTTTAACGGCTTCAAGTTATTCCCAGAGCACACTGCTGCAGCGTTAAACTAGTCGGGGTGGATTGTGGGACGATCGTCCGTCGTACGAGCAGACATGCCTTACCTTTTTTTTTTTTAAATAGGTAAATGGATTGCTTGTTTGGGTTTTCTTACACGTTATTGTATACAGACAAATTATGACGGAGTACAAATAAACATTTTCCTTAACAACTGTCTGTTGAATACCTTAATGTTTCAATACAATGTACCACTTTGATGTATGACTGCATTACTGCCCTGTTAAATGGACATCTCAGAGAACATCTCAGAGAACATTTTAGAGAATATGTCAGAGAACATGTTAGAGAACATGTCAGAGAACATCGCAGAGAACATGTCAGAGAACACGTTAGAGAACACGTTAGAGAACATCTCAGAGAACATTTTAGAGAATATGTTAGAGAACATGTCAGAGCTGTCACCTTCTATAGTCCACCGTCACTGCCCTGTTAAATGAACATGTCAGAGAACGTTACAGAACATGTCAGAGAACATGTTACAGAACATGTTGGAGAACATGTCAGAGAACATGTCAGAGAACATGTTACAGAACATGTCAGAGAACATGTTAGAGAACATTTTAGAGAACATGTCAGAGAACATGTTACAGAACATGTCAGAGAACACGTTAGAGAACACGTTAGAGAGCATGTCAGAGAACATCTCAGGGAACATGTCAGAGAACATCTCAGAGAACATGTTAGAGAACATGTTAGAGAACATCCCAGAGAACATGATAGAGAACATGTCAGAGAACATGTCAGAGAACATGTTAGAGAACATCCCAGAGAACATGATAGAGAACATGTCAGAGAACATGTTAGAGAACATGTCAGAGAACATGTCAGAGAACATGTCAGAGCGCATGTCAGAGAACATGTCAGAGAACATGTTAGAGAACATCCCAGAGAACATGATAGAGAACATGTCAGAGAGCATGTCAGAGAACATGTCAGAGAACATGTCAGAGAACATGTTAGAGAACATGTCAGAGAACATGTCAGAGAACATGTTAGAGAACATGTTAGAGAACATGTCAGAGAACATGTCAGAGAACATGTCAGAGAGCATGTCAGAGAACATGTCAGAGCTGTCACCTTCTACAGTCCACCGTCACTGAGACAAAGACGAAGAAAATGGTAAGTCGTAGTTTTATGAAACTCAGTCAGTTATATCTGAGCATATTCTAACACAATACTTTAGCTCAAATGCCGGCGTTCTTTAAGGGGAAATGCAGATTGAGCTTATAAATTATGGAGGCGATTGGTTTTAGGCTGTGTCCCAGTTGGCACCCTGTTCCATGTATAGTGCACTACTGACCAGAAGAGTGCTACAGTTAGCCCATGGGCCCTGGTCAAAGTAGTGCACTGAACAGGGACTGCGGTGCCGTGCGGGACACGGGCGTAGTTGGGGGTAAAGAGAAAGTGATGACGAGAGCGCTAATGACGACCTCGGGGCCTTAGCTAACAGGAATATGCATGATAACAGGAGTGCTGATATCCTGCTATTCTAAATGCATTAGTCACGATGGTCTTCCCTGTGTGTCAACATGTTGCCGTGTCCTAGTCAACCTCATTTACCTTTTCACCTGAAATAGCCTCCGTTACTGCAGACATTATCCCTCTGTAGTGTTCTGTGGGGTAGTTACTACAGACATTATCCCTCTGTAGTGTTCTGTGGGGTAGTTACTGCAGACATTATCCCTCTGTAGTGTTCTGTGGGGTAGTTACTGCAGACATTATCCCTCTGTAGTGTTCTGTGGGGTAGTTACTGCAGACGTTATCCCTCCGTAGTGTTCTGTGGGGTAGTTACTGCAGACATTATCCCTCTGTAGTGTTCTGTGGGGTAGTTACTACAGACATTATCCCTCCTTAGTGTTCTGTGGGGTAGTTACTGCAGACGTTATCCCTCTGTAGTGTTCTGTGGGGTAGTTACTGCAGACGTTATCCCTCCGTAGTGTTCTGTGGGGTAGTTACTACAGACATTATCCCTCTGTAGTGTTCTGTGGGGTAGTTACTGCAGACGTTATCCCTCCGTAGTGTTCTGTGGCGTAGTTACTACAGACAGTATCCCTCTGTAGTGTTCTGTGGGGTAGTTACTGCAGACGTTATCCCTCTGTAGTGTTCTGTGGGGTAGTTACTACAGACATTATCCCTCTGTGGTGTTCTGTGGGGTAGTTACTGCAGACATTATCCCTCCGTAGTGTTCTGTGGGGTAGTTACTACAGACATTATCCCTCCGTGGTGTTCTGTGGGGTAGTTACTACAGACATTATCCCTCTGTAGTGTTCTGTGGGGTAGTTACTACAGACATTATCCCTCTGTAGTGTTCAGGGCAGGCTGAATGGTCAGGGCAGGCTGGAGGTCAGGGCAGGCAGAATGGTCAGGCAGGCGGGAATGGAGTCCAGAAAAACAGGCAAAGGTCAGAACCGGGAGGACTAGTAAAGGAGAATAGAAAAGCAGGCGCACGGGGAAAACACGCCGGTTGTCTTGAACATACAAGACGAACTGCCACAGAGAGACAGGAAACACAGCGGTTGTCTTGAACATACAAGACGAACTGCCACAGAGAGACAGGAAACACGCCGGTTGTCTTGAACATACAAGACGAACTGCCACAGAGAGACAGGAAACACAGCGGTTGTCTTGAACATACAAGACGAACTGCCACAGAGAGACAGGAAACACAGCGGTTGTCTTGAACATACAAGACGAACTGCCACAGAGAGACAGGAAACACGCCGGTTGTCTTGAACATACAAGACGAACTGCCACAGAGAGACAGGAAACACAGCGGTTGTCTTGAACATACAAGACGAACTGCCACAGAGAGACAGGAAACACAGCGGTTGTCTTGAACATACAAGACGAACTGCCACAGAGAGACAGGAAACACAGCGGTTGTCTTGAACATACAAGACGAACTGCCACAGAGAGACAGGAAACACAGCGGTTGTCTTGAACATACAAGACGAACTGCCACAGAGAGACAGGAAACACGCCGGTTGTCTTGAACATACAAGACGAACTGCCACAGAGAGACAGGAAACACAGCGGTTGTCTTGAACATACAAGACGAACTGCCACAGAGAGACAGGAAACACAGCGGTTGTCTTGAACATACAAGACGAACTGCCACAGAGAGACAGGAAACACAGCGGTTGTCTTGAACATACAAGACGAACTGCCACAGAGAGACAGGAAACACAGCGGTTGTCTTGAACATACAAGACGAACTGCCACAGAGAGACAGGAAACACAGCGGTTGTCTTGAACATACAAGACGAACTGCCACAGAGAGACAGGAAACACAGCGGTTGTCTTGAACATACAAGACGAACTGCCACAGAGAGACAGGAAACACAGCGGTTGTCTTGAACATACAAGACGAACTGCCACAGAGAGACAGGAAACACGCCGGTTGTCTTGAACATACAAGACGAACTGCCACAGAGAGACAGGAAACACAGCGGTTGTCTTGAACATACAAGACGAACTGCCACAGAGAGACAGGAAACACAGCGGTTGTCTTGAACATACAAGACGAACTGCCACAGAGAGACAGGAAACACAGCGGTTGTCTTGAACATACAAGACGAACTGCCACAGAGAGACAGGAAACACAGCGGTTGTCTTGAACATACAAGACGAACTGCCACAGAGAGACAGGAAACACAGCGGTTGTCTTGAACATACAAGACGAACTGCCACAGAGAGACAGGAAACACAGCGGTTGTCTTGAACATACAAGACGAACTGCCACAGAGAGACAGGAAACACAGGGATAAATACACCTGGAGGGGTTGGAGACAATCACAAGGACAGGTGAACCAGATTAGGGTGTGACTCCTAGGTTCCAGCCTTTCTAGGGAGTTTTTCTGTATGTAACACCATTAAATATTCCCTGAGGTCAGTCTCTGTATGAGCCTGGTTCCTCTCTAGGTTTCTTCCTAGGTTCTGGCCTTTCTAGGGAGTTTTTCCTAGCCACTGTGCTTCTACACCTACATTGCTTGCTGTTTGGGGGTTTTAGGCTGGGTTTCTGTACAGCACTCTGTGACATCAGCTGATGTAAGAAGGGCTTTATAAAATACATTTGATTTGATTGATTTGGTTCATTCTTGTATGTTAAAGTTGTAAAGATACCGTTTATGAGATAGACATTGTTAGAATGAAAGGAAAACTAACATACAGTCAGTAAATACGAGAGACACTCATTTTTACATGTGTTTTTCACCTAGTGCCCTTCATCATTGGTAAAAACAGAGCTCCAACTCCGCAAATTAATCCAAACAAATCCCATTTATTTGTCACATACACGTGTTTGCGGGTGTAGTGAAAGGCTTGTGTGTCTAAGCTCCGACAGTGCAGTAATATCTAACAAATTACACAACATATCCCCAATGCACACGAACCTGAGTAAAGTAATGGAATCATGAATATATAAATATATGGACGAGCAATGACAGAGCGGCATAGACTACAATACCGTAGAATAGTATAGAATGCAGTATATACATAGATGAGTAATGCCAGATATGTAAACATGTATTAAAGTGGCCAGTGATTCCCAGTCTATGTATATAGGGCACCAGCCTCTAAGGTGCTAGTGATTGCTGTTTAACAGGTCTGATGGCCTTGAGATAGAAGCTGTTTTTCAGTCTCTCGGTCCCAGCTTTGATGCACCTGTACTGACCTCGCCTTCTGGATGATAGCGGGGTGAACAGGCAGTGGCTCGGGTGGTTGTTGTCCTTGGATGATCGTTTTGGATACCTATAGCGTATCAGGTAAAATACTATACTAACATATTATAATGTATAATACTATAAGGTATAATGTAAAATACTATACTAACATCTTATAATGTATAATACTATAAGGTATAATGTAAAATACTATACTAAAATATTATAATGTAAAGTACTATACTAACATATTATACTGTATAATACTATAAGGTATAATGTAAAATACTATAAGGTATAATGTAAAATACTATACTAACATATTATAATGTATAATACTATAAGGTATAATGTAAAATACTATACTAACATATTATAATGTATAATACTATAAGGTATAATGTAAAATACTATACTAACATATTATAATGTATAATACTATAAGGTATAATGTAAAATACTATAATGTAAAATACTATACTAACATATTATAATGTATAATACTATAAGGTATAATGTAAAATAATATACTAACATATTATACTGTATAATACTATAAGGTATAATGTAAAATACTAAACTAAAATATTATAATGTAAAGTACTATACTAACATATTATAATGTATAATACTATAAGGTATAATGTAAAATACTATACTAAAATATTATGATGTATAATACTATAAGGTATAATGTAAAATACTATACTAAAATATTATAATGTATAATACTATAAGGTATAATGTAAAATACTATACTAAAATAGTATAATGTATAATACTATAAGGTATAATGTAAAATACTATACTAACATATTATAATGTATAATACTATAAGGTATAATGTAAAATACTATAAGGTATAATGTAAAATACTATACTAACATATTATAATGTATAATACTATAAGGTATAATGTAAAATACTATACTAACATATTATAATGTATAATACTATAAGGTATAATGTAAAATACTATACTAACATATTATAATGTATAATACTATAAGGTATAATGTAAAATACTATACTAAAATATTATGATGTATAATACTATAAGGTATAATGTAAAATACTATACTAACATATTATAATGTATAATACTATAAGGTATAATGTAAAATACTATACTAAAATATTATGATGTATAATACTATAAGGTATAATGTAAAATACTATACTAACATCTTATAATGTATAATACGTATAATGTAAAATACTATACTAACATCTTATAATGTATAATACTATAAGGTATAATGTAAAATACTATACTAAAATATTATGATGTATAATACTATAAGGTATAATGTAAAATACTATACTAACATCTTATAATGTATAATACTATAAGGTATAATGTAAAATACTATACTAACATATTATAATGTATAATACTATAAGGTATAATGTAAAATACTATACTAACATATTATAATGTATAATACTATAAGGTATAATGTAAAATACTAAACTAAAATATTATAATGTAAAGTACTATACTAACATATTATAATGTATAATACTATAAGGTATAATGTAAAATACTATACTAAAATATTATGATGTATAATACTATAAGGTATAATGTAAAATACTATACTAACATATTATAATGTATAATACTATAAGGTATAATGTAAAATACTATACTAAAATATTATAATGTATAATACTATAAGGTATAATGTAAAATACTATGCTAACATATTATAATGTATAATACTATAAGGTATAATGTAAAATACTATACTAACATATTATAATGTATAATACTATAAGGTATAATGTAAAATACTATACTAAAATATTATAATGTATAATACTATAAGGTATAATGTAAAATACTATACTTAAATATTATAATGTATAATACTATAAGGTATAATGTAAAATACTATACTAAAATATTATAATGTAAAGTACTAAACTAACATATTATAATGTATAATACTATAAGGTATAATGTAAAATACTATACTAACATATTATAATGTATACTACTATAAGGTATAATGTAAAATACTATAAGGTATAATGTAAAATACTATACTAACATATTATAATGTATAATACTATAAGGTATAATGTAAAATACTATACTAACATATTATAATGTATAATACTATAAGGTATAATGTAAAATACTATACTAAAATATTATAATGTAAAGTACTATACTAACATATTATAATGTATAATACTATAAGGTATAATGTAAAATACTATACTAAAATATTATAATGTATAATACTATAAGGTATAATGTAAAATACTATACTAAAATATTATAATGTATAATACTATAAGGTATAATGTAAAATACTATACTAACATATTATAATGTATAATACTATAAGGTATAATGTAAAATACTATACTAACATATTATAATGTATATTACTATAAGGTATTGTAATGTAAATATGAAGGTCAGAGCTCTCTGACGACACGTTTCATTTAAACCCTAATTGTAAAAGCTTTATGGTTATAACTAATAGCATGAGGGCATCGGAGACAGAGATACTCCCTGGAAAATAGGCAACTGAATACAAAATTAAATCTAACTTTTCAATTTCCGTCTCCCAGCAGAGTTTACCAACTAAATGGGCTCAGAACACTCCACTGCCTAATGAGAAGATAAATAATACGATAATGGGATTTAGAGTAAGTGGTTTTCCACCGGGAGAAAATGTTCCATATAAAACTGACCTTATTTAATATCAGGTACAAAGTGTTCAAAACAAAGAAGCACAGAGACTTGGCCGTATTTATCAGTGCTATCTTATTAACCTTACTTTAAGAGCAGCCGTTTTAAAACAGGCTGAAGAGAAACCACTGTGAGTGAACTCTTCCAAGGACAATGACAGTCAGTGGCGGCTGGTGGGAGGAGCTATAGGAGGATAGCAGTCCAGGTTTACCTGACAGTCAGTGGTGGCTGGTGGGGGGAGCTATTGGAGGACCGGCTCATTGTATTGGGCTGGAATGGAATGTGAGGAATTCCAGCCATTCCAGCCATTACAATGATCCTCTCCTTCTATAGCTCCCCCCACCAGCCACCTCTGACTGTCAGGTAAACCTGGACTGCTATCCTCCTATAGCTCCCCCCACCAGCCGCCTCTGACTGTCAGGTAAACCTGGACTGCTATCCTCCTATAGCTCCCCCCACCAGCCGCCTCTGACTGTCAGGTAAACCTGGACTGCTATCCTCCTATAGCTCCACTCACCAGCCACCACTGACTGTCAGGCAAACCTGGACTGTTATCCTCCTATAGCTCCCCTCACCAGCCGCCTCTGACTGTCAGGTAAACCTGGACTGCTATCCTCCTATAGCTCCCCCCACCAGCCGCCTCTGACTGTCAGGTAAACCTGGACTGCTATCCTCCTATAGCTCCCCCCACCAGCCACCACTGACTGTCAGGCAAACCTGGACTGAGCCAACAGTGAATTGATTGAATGAAGTGTAGTCACTTTCAGTATCAATGTCTGCCCTTAAGTTTGCTTGCTGAAACATCGGGGCTAATTCTCCTATTGAAGACTCTCTAGGCTTCTCTCTCGGTCTCTCTATCCTCTCTGTCCCTTTCTCTCTATCCTCTCTGTCCTCTCCGTCCCTTTCTCTCTATCCTCTCTGTCCCTTTCTCTCTATCCTCTCTGTCCCTTTCTCTCTATCCTCTCTGTCCTCTCCGTCCCTTTCTCTCTATCCTCTCTGTCCCTTTCTCTCTATCCTCTCTGTCCCTTTCTCTCTATCCTCTCTGTCCTCTCCGTCCCTTTCTCTCTATCCTCTCTGTCCCTTTCTCTCTATCCCTTTCTCTCTATCCTCTCTGTCCCTTTCTCTCTATCCTCTCTGTCCCTTTCTCTCTATCCCTTTCTCTCTATCCTCTCTGTCCCTTTCTCTCTATCCTCTCTGTCCCTTTCTCTCTATCCTCTCTGTCCTCTCCGTCCCTTTCTCTCTATCCTCTCTGTCCCTTTCTCTCTATCCTCTCTGTCCCTTTCTCTCTATCCTCTCTGTCCCTTTGTCTCTATCCTCTCTGTCCCTTTGTCTCTATTCAGTTGAAGTGACACAGTGTTTCGTCTATTCTCCCTGGCCTGCTCACATGACTTGACTTCTTCTCTGTCAGAATAAAGAAGGGAATGACACAGCAGATCAGTCCTGGATACAGAGAGATTTAACTCCTTGATCTTTCTAAAGACACGACTCTGGTGCCTATCCCTCCCTCAGGGGGAACCAGGAGAACACTGAGGAACCCTACTGATCATGGAGGAGAGAGGAGGAGGAGGGGAGGGGGGAGAGAGAGAATCGTATCATCTTTAATCTAGCCCTCTTGCATTATAAGAGGAGAGAGGAGGAGGAGGAGGAGGGGAGAGAGAGAATCATATCTTTAATCTAGCCCTCTTGCATTATAAGAGGAGAGAGGAGGAGGAGGAGGAGGGGAGAGAGAGAATCATATCTTTAATCTAGCCCTCTTGCATTATAAGAGGGGGAAAAAGGTTCTGTTTGTAATAAAAAAAGTGACCATTGTTTTAGATATTACTTATCTAACGAACTTACCTAATGTACTTATCTAACGTACTTACCTAACGTACTTATCTAACGTACTTATCTAACGTACTTACTTAACGTACTTATCTAACGTACTTACCTACAGTTAGAATAGAATAGACAGTGTTCTCTTAGAAAAGTAGTTATTATTATAGAATAGACAGTGTTCTCTTAGAACAGTAGTTATTATTATAGAATAGACAGTGTTCTCTTAGAACAGTAGTTATTATAGAATAGAATAGACAGTGTTCTCTTAGAACAGTAGTTATTATCATAGAATAGACAGTGTTCTCTTAGAACAGTAGTTATTATTATAGAATAGAATAGATAGTGTTCTCTTAGAACAGTAGTTATTATAGAATAGAATAGACAGTGTTCTCTTAGAACAGTAGTTATTATTATAGAATAGACAGTGTTCTCTTAGAACAGTAGTTATTATAGAATAGAATAGACAGTGTTCTCTTAGAACAGTAGTTATTATTATAGAATAGACAGTGTTCTCTTAGAGCAGTAGTTATTATTATAGAATAGAATAGACAGTGTTCTCTTAGAACAGTAGTTATTATTATAGAATAGACAGTGTTCTCTTAGAACAGTAGTTATTATAGAATATAATAGACAGTGTTCTCTTAGAACAGTAGTTATTATTATAGAATAGAATAGACAGTGTTCTCTTAGAACAGTAGTTATTATTGTAGAATAGAATAGACAGTGTTCTCTTAGAACAGTAGTTATTATTGTAGAATAGAATAGACAGTGTTCTCTTAGAACAGTAGTTATTATTATAGAATAGAATAGACAGTGTTCTCTTAGAACAGTAGTTATTATAGAATATAATAGACAGTGTTCTCTTAGAACAGTAGTTATTATTATAGAATAGAATAGACAGTGTTCTCTTAGAACAGTAGTTATTATTGTAGAATAGAATAGACAGTGTTCTCTTAGAGCAGTAGTTATTATAGAATAGAATAGACAGTGTTCTCTTAGAACAGTAGTTATTATTATAGAATAGAATAGACAGTGTTCTCTTAGAACAGTAGTTATTATTATAGAATAGAATAGACAGTGTTCTCTTAGAACAGTAGTTATTATTATAGAATAGAATAGACAGTGTTCTCTTAGAGCAGTAGTTATTATTATAGAATAGACAGTGTTCTCTTAGAACAGTAGTTATTATAGAATATAATAGACAGTGTTCTCTTAGAACAGTAGTTATTATAGAATAGAATAGACAGTGTTCTCTTAGAACAGTAGTTATTATTATAGAATAGACAGTGTTCTCTTAGAACAGTAGTTATTATTATAGAATAGACAGTGTTCTCTTAGAACAGTAGTTATTATAGTATAGAATAGACAGTGTTCTCTTAGAACAGTAGTTATTATTATAGAATATACAGTGTTCTCTTAGAACAGTAGTTATTATTATAGAATAGACAGTGTTCTCTTAGAACAGTAGTTATTATAGAATAGAATAGACAGTGTTCTCTTAGAACAGTAGTTATTATTATAGAATAGACAGTGTTCTCTTAGAACAGTAGTTATTATTATAGAATAGAATAGACAGTGTTCTCTTAGAACAGTAGTTATTATTATAGAATAGAATAGACAGTGTTCTCTTAGAACAGTAGTTATTATAGAATAGAATAGACAGTGTTCTCTTAGAACAGTAGTTATTATTATAGAATAGACAGTGTTCTCTTAGAACAGTAGTTATTATTATAGAATAGAATAGACAGTGTTCTCTTAGAACAGTAGTTATTATTATAGAATAGACAGTGTTCTCTTAGAGCAGTAGTTATTATAGAATAGAATAGACAGTGTTCTCTTAGAACAGTAGTTATTATTATAGAATAGAATAGACAGTGTTCTCTTAGAACAGTAGTTATTATAGAATAGAATAGACAGTGTTCTCTTAGAACAGTAGTTATTATTATAGAATAGACAGTGTTCTCTTAGAACAGTAGTTATTATTATAGAATAGACAGTGTTCTCTTAGAACAGTAGTTATTATTATAGAATAGAATAGACAGTGTTCTCTTAGAACAGTAGTTATTATTGTAGAATAGAATAGACAGTGTTCTCTTAGAACAGTAGTTATTATAGAATAGAATAGACAGTGTTCTCTTAGAACAGTAGTTATTATTATAGAATAGACAGTGTTCTCTTAGAACAGTAGTTATTATAGAATAGAATAGACAGTGTTCTCTTAGAACAGTAGTTATTATTATAGAATAGACAGTGTTCTCTTAGAACAGTAGTTTTTATTATAGAATAGAATAGACAGTGTTCTCTTAGAAGAGTAGTTATTATAGAATAGAATAGACAGTGTTCTCTTAGAAGAGTAGTTATTATAGAATAGAATAGACAGTGTTCTCTTAGAACAGTAGTTATTATTATAGAATAGACAGTGTTCTCTTAGAACAGTAGTTATTATTATAGAATAGACAGTGTTCTCTTAGAACAGTAGTTATTATAGAATAGAATAGACAGTGTTCTCTTAGAGCAGTAGTTATTATAGAATAGAATAGACAGTGTTCTCTTAGAACAGTAGTTATTATTATAGAATAGACAGTGTTCTCTTAGAAAAGTAGTTATTATTATAGAATAGACAGTGTTCTCTTAGAACAGTAGTTATTATAGAATAGAATAGACAGTGTTCTCTTAGAACAGTAGTTATTATTATAGAATAGACAGTGTTCTCTTAGAACAGTAGTTATTATAGAATAGAATAGACAGTGTTCTCTTAGAACAGTAGTTATTATTATAGAATAGACAGTGTTCTCTTAGAACAGTAGTTATTATAGAATAGAATAGACAGTGTTCTCTTAGAGCAGTAGTTATTATAGAATAGAATAGACAGTGTTCTCTTAGAACAGTAGTTATTATTATAGAATAGAATAGACAGTGTTCTCTTAGAACAGTAGTTATTATTATAGAATAGAATAGACAGTGTTCTCTTAGAACAGTAGTTATTATTATAGAATAGAATAGACAGTGTTCTCTTAGAGCAGTAGTTATTATTATAGAATAGACAGTGTTCTCTTAGAACAGTAGTTATTATAGAATATAATAGACAGTGTTCTCTTAGAGCAGTAGTTATTATTATAGAATAGAATAGACAGTGTTCTCTTAGAACAGTAGTTATTATTATAGAATAGACAGTGTTCTCTTAGAACAGTAGTTATTATAGAATATAATAGACAGTGTTCTCTTAGAACAGTAGTTATTATTATAGAATAGAATAGACAGTGTTCTCTTAGAACAGTAGTTATTATTGTAGAATAGAATAGACAGTGTTCTCTTAGAACAGTAGTTATTATTGTAGAATAGAATAGACAGTGTTCTCTTAGAACAGTAGTTATTATTATAGAATAGACAGTGTTCTCTTAGAACAGTAGTTATTATAGAATATAATAGACAGTGTTCTCTTAGAACAGTAGTTATTATTATAGAATAGAATAGACAGTGTTCTCTTAGAACAGTAGTTATTATTGTAGAATAGAATAGACAGTGTTCTCTTAGAACAGTAGTTATTATAGAATAGAATAGACAGTGTTCTCTTAGAACAGTAGTTATTATTATAGAATAGACAGTGTTCTCTTAGAACAGTAGTTATTATAGAATAGAATAGACAGTGTTCTCTTAGAACAGTAGTTATTATTATAGAATAGACAGTGTTCTCTTAGAACAGTAGTTTTTATTATAGAATAGAATAGACAGTGTTCTCTTAGAAGAGTAGTTATTATAGAATAGAATAGACAGTGTTCTCTTAGAAGAGTAGTTATTATAGAATAGAATAGACAGTGTTCTCTTAGAACAGTAGTTATTATTATAGAATAGACAGTGTTCTCTTAGAACAGTAGTTATTATTATAGAATAGACAGTGTTCTCTTAGAACAGTAGTTATTATAGAATAGAATAGACAGTGTTCTCTTAGAGCAGTAGTTATTATAGAATAGAATAGACAGTGTTCTCTTAGAACAGTAGTTATTATTATAGAATAGACAGTGTTCTCTTAGAAAAGTAGTTATTATTATAGAATAGACAGTGTTCTCTTAGAACAGTAGTTATTATTATAGAATAGAATAGACAGTGTTCTCTTAGAACAGTAGTTATTATTATAGAATAGACAGTGTTCTCTTAGAACAGTAGTTATTATAGAATAGAATAGACAGTGTTCTCTTAGAACAGTAGTTATTATTATAGAATAGACAGTGTTCTCTTAGAACAGTAGTTATTATAGAATAGAATAGACAGTGTTCTCTTAGAACAGTAGTTATTATTATAGAATAGACAGTGTTCTCTTAGAACAGTAGTTATTATAGAATAGAATAGACAGTGTTCTCTTAGAACAGTAGTTATTATTATAGAATAGACAGTGTTCTCTTAGAACAGTAGTTATTATAGAATAGAATAGACAGTGTTCTCTTAGAACAGTAGTTATTATTATAGAATAGACAGTGTTCTCTTAGAACAGTAGTTATTATAGAATAGAATAGACAGTGTTCTCTTAGAGCAGTAGTTATTATAGAATAGAATAGACAGTGTTCTCTTAGAACAGTAGTTATTATTATAGAATAGAATAGACAGTGTTCTCTTAGAGCAGTAGTTATTATAGAATAGAATAGACAGTGTTCTCTTAGAACAGTAGTTATTATTATAGAATAGAATAGACAGTGTTCTCTTAGAACAGTAGTTATTATTATAGAATAGAATAGACAGTGTTCTCTTAGAACAGTAGTTATTATTATAGAATAGAATAGACAGTGTTCTCTTAGAGCAGTAGTTATTATTATAGAATAGACAGTGTTCTCTTAGAACAGTAGTTATTATAGAATAGAATAGACAGTGTTCTCTTAGAACAGTAGTTATTATAGAATAGAATAGACAGTGTTCTCTTAGAACAGTAGTTATTATTATAGAATAGACAGTGTTCTCTTAGAACAGTAGTTATTATTATAGAATAGACAGTGTTCTCTTAGAACAGTAGTTATTATAGTATAGAATAGACAGTGTTCTCTTAGAACAGTAGTTATTATTATAGAATATACAGTGTTCTCTTAGAACAGTAGTTATTATTATAGAATAGACAGTGTTCTCTTAGAACAGTAGTTATTATAGAATAGCATAGACAGTGTTCTCTTAGAACAGTAGTTATTATTATAGAATAGACAGTGTTCTCTTAGAACAGTAGTTATTATTATAGAATAGAATAGACAGTGTTCTCTTAGAACAGTAGTTATTATAGAATAGAATAGACAGTGTTCTCTTAGAACAGTAGTTATTATTATAGAATAGAATAGACAGTGTTCTCTTAGAACAGTAGTTATTATTATAGAATAGAATAGACAGTGTTCTCTTAGAACAGTAGTTATTATTATAGAATAGACAGTGTTCTCTTAGAACAGTAGTTATTATTATAGAATAGAATAGACAGTGTTCTCTTAGAACAGTAGTTATTATTATAGAATAGAATAGACAGTGTTCTCTTAGAACAGTAGTTATTATTATAGAATAGACAGTGTTCTCTTAGAACAGTAGTTATTATACAATAGAATAGACAGTGTTCTCTTAGAACAGTAGTTATTATTATAGAATAGACAGTGTTCTCTTAGAACAGTAGTTATTATACAATAGAATAGACAGTGTTCTCTTAGAACAGTAGTTATTATTATAGAATAGACAGTGTTCTCTTAGAACAGTAGTTATTATTATAGAATAGAATAGACAGTGTTCTCTTAGAACAGTAGTTATTATTATAGAATAGAATAGACAGTGTTCTCTTAGAACAGTAGTTATTATTATAGAATAGACAGTGTTCTCTTAGAACAGTAGTTATTATTATAGAATAGACAGTGTTCTCTTAGAACAGTAGTTATTATTATAGAATAGACAGTGTTCTCTTAGAACAGTAGTTATTATTATAGAATAGACAGTGTTCTCTTAGAACAGTAGTTTTTATTATAGAATAGAATAGACAGTGTTCTCTTATAACAGTAGTTATTATAGAATAGAATAGACAGTGTTCTCTTAGAACAGTAGTTATTATTATAGAATAGACAGTGTTCTCTTAGAACAGTAGTTATTATTATAGAATAGACAGTGTTCTCTTAGAACAGTTGTTATTATAGTATAGAATAGACAGTGTTCTCTTAGAACAGTAGTTATTATTATAGAATATACAGTGTTCTCTTAGAACAGTAGTTATTATTATAGAATAGACAGCGTTCTCTTAGAACAGTAGTTATTATAGAATAGAATAGACAGTGTTCTCTTAGAACAGTAGTTATTATTATAGAATAGAATAGACAGTGTTCTCTTAGAACAGTAGTTATTATAGAATAGAATAGACAGTGTTCTCTTAGAACAGTAGTTATTATTATAGAATAGACAGTGTTCTCTTAGAACAGTAGTTATTATTATAGAATAGAATAGACAGTGTTCTCTTAGAACAGTAGTTATTATTATAGAATAGACAGTGTTCTCTTAGAGCAGTAGTTATTATAGAATAGAATAGACAGTGTTCTCTTAGAACAGTAGTTATTATTATAGAATAGAATAGACAGTGTTCTCTTAGAACAGTAGTTATTATTATAGAATAGAATAGACAGTGTTCTCTTAGAACAGTAGTTATTATTATAGAATAGACAGTGTTCTCTTAGAACAGTAGTTATTATTATAGTATAGACAGTGTTCTCTTAGAACAGTAGTTATTATAGAATAGAATAGACAGTGTTCTCTTAGAACAGTAGTTATTATAGAATAGAATAGACAGTGTTCTCTTAGAACAGTAGTTATTATCATAGAATAGACAGTGTTCTCTTAGAACAGTAGTTATTATAGAATAGAATAGACAGTGTTCTCTTAGAACAGTAGTTATTATTATAGAATAGACAGTGTTCTCTTAGAACAGTAGTTATTATAGAATAGAATAGACAGTGTTCTCTTAGAACAGTAGTTATTATTATAGAATAGAATAGACAGTGTTCTCTTAGAACAGTAGTTATTATTATAGAATAGAATAGACAGTGTTCTCTTAGAACAGTAGTTATTATTATAGAATAGACAGTGTTCTCTTAGAACAGTAGTTATTATTATAGAATAGACAGTGTTCTCTTAGAACAGTAGTTATTATTATAGAATAGACAGTGTTCTCTTAGAACAGTAGTTATTATAGTATAGAATAGACAGTGTTCTCTTAGAACAGTAGTTATTATTATAGAATATACAGTGTTCTCTTAGAACAGTAGTTATTATTATAGAATAGACAGCGTTCTCTTAGAACAGTAGTTATTATAGAATAGAATAGACAGTGTTCTCTTAGAACAGTAGTTATTATTATAGAATAGACAGTGTTCTCTTAGAACAGTAGTTATTATTATAGAATAGAATAGACAGTGTTCTCTTAGAACAGTAGTTATTATTATAGAATAGACAGTGTTCTCTTAGAACAGTAGTTATTATAGAATAGAATAGACAGTGTTCTCTTAGAACAGTAGTTATTATTATAGAATAGACAGTGTTCTCTTAGAACAGTAGTTATTATTATAGAATAGAATAGACAGTGTTCTCTTAGAACAGTAGTTATTATTATAGAATAGACAGTGTTCTCTTAGAACAGTAGTTATTATAGAATAGAATAGACAGTGTTCTCTTAGAACAGTAGTTATTATTATAGAACAGACAGTGTTCTCTTAGAACAGTAGTTATTATTATAGAATAGACAGTGTTCTCTTAGAACAGTAGTTATTATTATAGAATAGACAGTGTTCTCTTAGAGCAGTAGTTATTATAGAATAGAATAGACAGTGTTCTCTTAGAACAGTAGTTATTATTATAGAATAGACAGTGTTCTCTTAGAACAGTAGTTATTATTATAGAATAGAATAGACAGTGTTCTCTTAGAACAGTAGTTATTATTATAGAATAGAATAGACAGTGTTCTCTTAGAACAGTAGTTATTATTATAGAATAGACAGTGTTCTCTTAGAACAGTAGTTATTATTATAGAATAGACAGTGTTCTCTTAGAACAGTAGTTATTATTATAGTATAGACAGTGTTCTCTTAGAACAGTAGTTATTATAGAATAGAATAGACAGTGTTCTCTTAGAACAGTAGTTATTATAGAATAGAATAGACAGTGTTCTCTTAGAACAGTAGTTATTATCATAGAATAGAATAGACAGTGTTCTCTTAGAACAGTAGTTATTATTATAGAATAGACAGTGTTCTCTTAGAACAGTAGTTATTATTATAGAATAGACAGTGTTCTCTTAGAACAGTAGTTATTATAGAATAGAATAGACAGTGTTCTCTTAGAACAGTAGTTATTATTATAGAATATACAGTGTTCTCTTAGAACAGTAGTTATTATTATAGAATAGACAGTGTTCTCTTAGAACAGTAGTTATTATTATAGAATAGAATAGACAGTGTTCTCTTAGAACAGTAGTTATTATTATAGAATAGAATAGACAGTGTTCTCTTAGAACAGTAGTTATTATTATAGAATAGACAGTGTTCTCTTAGAGCAGTAGTTATTATAGAATAGAATAGACAGTGTTCTCTTAGAACAGTAGTTATTATTATAGAATAGAATAGACAGTGTTCTCTTAGAACAGTAGTTATTATTATAGAATAGAATAGACAGTGTTCTCTTAGAACAGTAGTTATTATTATAGAATAGACAGTGTTCTCTTAGAACAGTAGTTATTATAGAATAGAATAGACAGTGTTCTCTTAGAACAGTAGTTATTATTATAGAATAGACAGTGTTCTCTTAGAACAGTAGTTATTATTATAGAATAGAATAGACAGTGTTCTCTTAGAACAGTAGTTATTATAGAATAGAATAGACAGTGTTCTCTTAGAACAGTAGTTATTATAGAATAGAATAGACAGTGTTCTCTTAGAACAGTAGTTATTATTATAGAATAGACAGTGTTCTCTTAGAACAGTAGTTATTATTATAGAATAGACAGTGTTCTCTTAGAACAGTAGTTATTCTAGAATAGAATAGACAGTGTTCTCTTAGAACAGTAGTTATTATTATAGAATATACAGTGTTCTCTTAGAACAGTAGTTATTATTATAGAATAGACAGTGTTCTCTTAGAACAGTAGTTATTATAGAATAGAATAGACAGTGTTCTCTTAGAACAGTAGTTATTATTATAGAATAGACAGTGTTCTCTTAGAACAGTAGTTATTATTATAGAATAGAATAGACAGTGTTCTCTTAGAACAGTAGTTATTATAGAATAGAATAGACAGTGTTCTCTTAGAACAGTAGTTATTATTATAGAATAGACAGTGTTCTCTTAGAACAGTAGTTATTATAGAATAGAATAGACAGTGTTCTCTTAGAACAGTAGTTATTATTATAGAATAGAATAGACAGTGTTCTCTTAGAACAGTAGTTTTTATTATAGAATAGACAGTGTTCTCTTAGAACAGTAGTTATTATAGAATAGAATAGACAGTGTTCTCTTAGAACAGTAGTTATTATCATAGAATAGAATAGACAGTGTTCTCTTAGAACAGTAGTTATTATAGAATAGAATAGACAGTGTTCTCTTAGAACAGTAGTTATTATAGAATAGAATAGACAGTGTTCTCTTAGAACAGTAGTTATTATTATAGAATATACAGTGTTCTCTTAGAACAGTAGTTATTATTATAGAATAGACAGTGTTCTCTTAGAACAGTAGTTATTATAGAATAGAATAGACAGTGTTCTCTTAGAACAGTAGTTATTATAGAATAGACAGTGTTCTCTTAGAACAGTAGTTATTATTATAAAATAGAATAGACAGTGTTCTCTTAGAACAGTAGTTATTATAGAATAGAATAGACAGTGTTCTCTTAGAACAGTAGTTATTATAGAATAGAATAGACAGTGTTCTCTTAGAACAGTAGTTATTATTATAGAATAGAATAGACAGTGTTCTCTTAGAACAGTAGTTATTATAGAATAGAATAGACAGTGTTCTCTTAGAGCAGTAGTTATTATAGAATAGAATAGACAGTGTTCTCTTAGAACAGTAGTTATTATTATAGAATAGAATAGACAGTGTTCTCTTAGAACAGTAGTTATTATTATAGAATAGAATAGACAGTGTTCTCTTAGAGCAGTAGTTATTATAGAATAGAATAGACAGTGTTCTCTTAGAACAGTAGTTATTATTATAGAATAGAATAGACAGTGTTCTCTTAGAACAGTAGTTATTATTATAGAATAGAATAGACAGTGTTCTCTTAGAACAGTAGTTATTATTATAGAATAGACAGTGTTCTCTTAGAACAGTAGTTATTATTATAGAATAGACAGTGTTCTCTTAGAACAGTAGTTATTATTATAGAATAGAATAGACAGTGTTCTCTTAGAACAGTAGTTATTATTATAGAATAGAATAGACAGTGTTCTCTTAGAACAGTAGTTATTATTATAGAATAGACAGTGTTCTCTTAGAACAGTAGTTATTATTATAGAATAGAATAGACAGTGTTCTCTTAGAACAGTAGTTATTATTATAGAATAGAATAGACAGTGTTCTCTTAGAACAGTAGTTATTATAGAATAGAATAGACAGTGTTCTCTTAGAGCAGTAGTTATTATTATAGAATAGAATAGACAGTGTTCTCTTAGAACAGTAGTTATTATTATAGAATAGAATAGACTGTGTTCTCTTAGAAAAGGTTGTTGGAAGCAAAAAGTCCTGGATCATTAGGTCAGGAAATAATGATTGAGGTAACTTTTAAAACAAGAGTGCAGATCAAAACTGTCCGTGCAACTTAGCTTGACAGCAAGTATAATGGTGTTGTAGAGACTGCAGCAAACGGCAAATTAAATACTGTATATGTATCAAAACCCAAGTCCATTCCCTGGGTGATCTGAAGAGGAATATTTACCATCAAAACCCAACTCCACTCCCCTGGGTGATCTGAAGAGGAATATTTACCATCAAAACCCAACTCCATTCCCCTGGGTGATCTGAAGACGAATATTTACCATCAAAACCCAAGTCCATTCCCCTGAGTGATCTGAAGACGAATATTTACCATCAAAACCCAACTCAACTCCCCTGGGTGATCTGAAGACGAATATTTACCATCAAAACCCATGTCCATTCCCTGGGTGATCTGAAGAGGAATATTTACCATCAAAACCCAAGTCCATCCCCTGGGTGATCTCAAGAGGAATATTTACCATCAAAACCCAAATCCATTCCCTGGGTGATCTGAAGAGGAATATTTACCATCAAAACCCAACTCCATTCCCCTGGGTGATCTGAAGACGAATATTTACCATCAAAACCCAAGTCCATTCCCCTGGGTGATCTGAAGACGAATATTTACCATCAAAACCCAACTCAACTCCCCTGGGTGATCTGAAGACGAATATTTACCATCAAAACCCAAGTCCATTCCCTGGGTGATCTGAAGAGGAATATTTACCATCAAAACCCAAGTCCATCCCCTGGGTGATCTCAAGAGGAATATTTACCATCAAAACCCAAATCCATTCCCTGGGTGATCTGAAGAGGAATATTTACCATCAAAACCCAACTCCATTCCCCTGGGTGATCTGAAGAGGAATATTTACCATCAAAACCCAACTCCATTCCCCTGGGTGATCTCAAGAGGAATATTTACCATCAAAACCCAAGTCCATTCCCTGGGTGATCTGAAGGGGAATATTTACCATCAAAACCCGAGTCCATCCCCTGGGTGATCTCAAGAGGAATATTTACCATCAAAACCCAAATCCATTCCCTGGGTGATCTGAAGAGGAATATTTACCATCAAAACCCAAATCCATTCCCCTGGGTGATCTGAAGACGAATATTTACCATCAAAACCCAAGTCCATTCCCCTGGGTGATCTGAAGGGGAATATTTACCATCAAAACCCAACTCAACTCCCCTGGGTGATCTGAAGAGGAATATTTACCATCAAAACCCAAGTCCAATCCCTGGGTGATCTGAAGAGGAATATTTACCATCAAAACCCAAATCCATTCCCTGGGTGATCTGAAGAGGAATATTTACCATCAAAACCCAAGTCCATTCCCTGGGTGATCTGAAGACGAATATTTACCATCAAAACCCAAGTCCATTCCCTGGGTGATCTGAAGAGGAATATTTACCATCAAAACCCAAGTCCATTCCCTGGGTGATCTGAAGAGGAATATTTACCATCAAAACCCAAGTCCATTCCCTGGGTGATCTGAAGAGGAATATTTACCATCAAAACCCAAGTCCATTCCCCTGGGTGATCTCAAGAGGAATATTTACCATCAAAACCCAAGTCCACTCCTCTGGGTGATCTGAAGAGGAATATTTACCATCAAAACCAAAATCCATTCCCCTGGGTGATCTGAAGAGGAATATTTACCTTCAAAACCCAAATCCATTCCCCTGGGTGATCTGAAGAGGAATATTTACCATCAAAACCCAACTCCATTCCCCTGGGTGATCTGAAGAGGAATATTTACAGGACAGGATTCAGGGAACATCCAGAAGCCAGTGCTAAACCGATTCACAGATTAAACTGTGGTTCTCTAAATGATATCATGTCAATGCATTTCATTACAGATGAATGTCCACAAATTCTGCCCTTTAACCCGTGGTCTTGACAAGGTTAATGGTGCTGGGTTGGTTCATTCCTGTTGTTCATTTGACGTATGTCAGAGTAACTCGCAGCGTCAGTACAGAGGATTCGACGGCTATTGTTTAACTCCCGAGGTCAGACGTTCACAATAGTTGTGTTGCCTTCTTACATGGGCTGACATTGACTAGTTGAGGAAATCAACCAGAAGAGTAAGAGCATCTAGTGGAACATGTACTGCACATGATATGATACAATACAAGCTGTTGATTGCTGCCTGTCATTATACATGATACAATACAAGCTGTTGATTCCTGCCTGTCATTATACATGATACAATACAAGCTGTTGATTCCTGCCTGTCATTATACATGATACAATACAATCTGTTGATTCCTGCCTGTCATTATACATGATACAATACAAGCTGTTGATTCCTTCCTGTCATTATACATGATACAATACAATCTGTTGATTCCTTCCTGTCATTATACATGATTCAATACAAGCTGTTGATTCCTGCCTGTCATTATACATGATACAATACAAGCTGTTGATTCCAGCCTGTCATTATACATGATACAATACAATCTGTTGATTCCTGCCTGTCATTATACATGATACAATACAAGCTGTTGATTCCTGCCTGTCATTATACATGATACAATACAATCTGTTGATTCCTGCCTGTCATTATACATGATACAATACAAGCTGTTGATTCCAGCCTGTCATTATACATGATACAATACAAGCTGTTGATTCCTGCCTGTCATTATACATGATACAATACAAGCTGTTGATTCCTGCCTGTCATTAAACATGATACAATACAATCTGTTGATTCCTGCCTGTCATTATACATGATACAATACAAGCTGTTGATTCCTGCCTGTCATTATACATGATACAATACAAGCTGTTGATTGTGAAATCACAGAACAATGTGACAACTCTGCTTACAGGCAAATTAATAAACACGTTGATTCAATGAGACTAATGGATTAGGAATCAAATGGTACAATAGTTTTTCTTCAAAGATGCCAAAAAAATGAGACTTTGACAAAGATGGATACAGAAAAGCAATACAATATCAACAGAATGGTCTCTGATGGGATCCGGAGTGACAAGTTGAGTTAGAATTCTGTCCACCAACGTACCCACACGTCTAGTATACTGTCAGTCAATAGTTTCTCATTAGTGAATGCCATAACGTAGTTATTTCATGAAATACTCGTCTCCCTTACAGCTGAAATCGTGTCTTTTTAAAAGCCATTTTAGCTGTGGCCCTAGCTGTTTCGGTCTGAACAGATTCACAAAATCATGGGAAATTGTTGTGCCATGAAGACGCCGTTTCCCCTCTCGAGGCGCGTGTTGCTAGGCAGGCCCCGGCTAAAGCCAGCCTGAGTAACTTGCTAACAAGCGTGAAGCTAACTAAATGCGGAGCTAACTAAATGCGGAGCTAACTAAATGTGAAGCTAACTAAACGTGAAGCTAACTAAATGCGGAGCTAACTAAATGTGAAGCTAACTAAATGCGGAGCTAACTAAATGCAAAGCTAACTAAACGTGAAGATAACTAAATGTGGAGCTAACTAAATCTGAAGCTAACTAAACGTGAAGCTAACTAAATGCGGAGGTAACTAAATGCAAAGCTAACTAAATCTGAAGCTAACTAAATGCAAAGCTAACTAAACGTGAAGATAACTGTGAAGCTAACTAAATGCGAAGCTAACTAAATGCGAAGCTAACTAAACGTGAAGCTAACTAAATGCGAAGCTAACTAAATCTGAAGCTAACTAAACGTGAAGCTAACTAAACGTGAAGCTAACTAAATGCGGAGCTAACTAAATGCAAAGCTAACTAAACGTGAAGCTAACTAAATGCGAAGCTAACTAAACGTGAAGCTAACTAAATGTGAAGCTAACTAAATGTGGAGCTAACTAAATGTGAAGCTAACTAAATGCGAATCTAACTAAATGTGAAGCTAACTAAACGTGAAGCTAACTAAATGTGGAGCTAACTAAATGTGAAGCTAACTAAATGTGGAGCTAACTAAACGTGAAGCTAACTAAATGTGGAGCTAACTAAATGTGAAGCTAACTAAATGTGGAGCTAACTAAATGTGAAGCTAACTAAATGTGGAGCTAACTAAATGTGAAGCTAACTAAATGCGAATCTAACTAAATGTGAAGCTAACTAAACGTGGAGCTAACTAAATGTGGAGCTAACTAAATGTGAAGCTAACTAAATGTGGAGCTAACTGTGAAGCTAACTAAATGTGAAGCTAACTAAATGCGAAGCTAACTCAATGTGAAGCTAACTAAATGTGAAGCTAACTAAATGTGGAGCTAACTAAATGTGAAGCTAACTAAATGTGAAGCTAACTAAATGCGGAGCTAACTAAATGCGAAGCTAACTAAATGCGAAGCTAACTAAATGTGGAGCTAACTAAATGTGAAGCTAACTAAATGCGAATCGAACTAAATGTGAAGCTAACTAAATGTGAAGCTAACTAAACGTGGAGCTAACTAAATGTGGAGCTAACTAAATGTGAAGCTAACTAAATGTGGAGCTAACTGTGAAGCTAACTAAATGTGAAGCTAACTAAATGCGAAGCTAACTCAATGTGAAGCTAACTAAATGTGAAGCTAACTAAATGTGGAGCTAACTAAATGTGAAGCTAACTAAATGCGGAGCTAACTAAATGCGGAGCTAACTAAATGCGAAGCTAACTAAATGCGAAGCTAACTAAATGTGGAGCTAACTAAATGTGAAGCTAACTAAACGTGAAGCTAACTAAATGCGGAGCTAACTAAATGCGAAGCTAACTAAATGTGAAGCTAACTAAACGTGAAGCTAACTAAATGCGAAGCTAACTAAATGTGAAGCTAACTAAATGTGAAGCTAACTAAACGTGAAGCTAACTAAACGTGAAGCTAACTAAATGCGGAGCTAACTAAATGTGAAGCTAACTAAACGTGAAGCTAACTAAACGTAAAAGCTAACTAAATGCTGCACTCTGACCCACCAAACTTCCTTCTAGATTCATGATAGTGTTGTTACACAAAGTGAGGAAACTTCAAAACGTGATGTCGTTTTATTGGGATTTGCAGCTGTTGGTAAGTATTGAATCCTTTAGCTAACATTTCTCATAATCTGCCTCCCGTGGGTTAGAATGGATTGATCCAACATCAGAACCCCCTCCCGTGGGTTAGAATGGATTGATCCATCATCAGAACACCCTCCCGTGGGTTAGAATGGATTGATCCATCATCAGAACCCCCTCCCGTGGGTTAGAATGGATTGATCCAGGGTAAACCCAGACTTATATAGAGACCTATAAATCTATCTGTCTCTGGCTGAACACAGTTCTTCTGGAACCATGGTAACGCCTCACTTGGGAAGGCTGGCTAGGTCCAGTAATTGTATTTGTATTTGAGTAGGCCAGACAGAAAAAGGACAGGTCAGACAACAAACAGACAGACAGGAGTCAGACAGACAGACGTGTCAGTTAACTCTCCAGGCAGGTAGCCTAATGGTTAGAGTGTTGGGCCAGTAACTGAAAGGTTGCTGGATCAAATCCCTGAGCTGACAAGGTAAAAATCTGTCGTTCTGCCCCTGCTGTTAAGCCACTGTTCCCCAGGTGCCGTGGATGTCGATCAAGGCAGGCCCCCCCGGCACCTCTCTGATTCAGAGGGGTTGGGTTAAATGCGGAAGACACATTTCAGTTGAAGGCATTCGGTTGGATAACTGACTAGGTACCCCCCCTTTCACTATTAGCTCTACCAGGCAGGGCTGTACTGAAGGGAGGCTTGTGGTATTGGTCCAAATGGATCACAGAACATTGTGCTGGACTGGTTGTTTGGTGTTCAGGTCCATATCTGCTGCAAGAGCTCATCCAGGGTTTCTGAACCATGAAATATAGCTCAGGGAATGATGGACTAGTTTTTTTGTGATGGTGAGCTTTGTGGATCTGATCTGTGACATGTCATAAACTTCTCTCTCTGTCTGTAGATTCAAACCTTATGTATCCGTGTCTGCATTAGGGAATGTCTATCTTCCATAAAAAATACATAGCAGACAGACAACCTACTGTTCACTCCTACAGCACCTCGCCGAGAGAGAGAGAGGAGAGAGAGAGAGATCGTGATTAAGAGAGAGTCAGTCAGAGAGAGAGAGTTTATTGTGAAAGCTGGTTCCAGCACCAACCACTGTGTGACAAGTGGAAGCAGAAGTGGGGGTGAATTGAGGCACTTATCTCAGTGGGAGGAGAGACAGCAGAAAAACCCAATATTGATGGGACTGTTTTCCCCTTCCTCACACCTCAGAGAAAAGCCCACAGCTGGAGTCCTGAGGGGGAGGACACGATAAACAAGAGGATTGGAGCTGTTGTTTTAGTTGGAGCCAATATCTCCTCCGTCCCGGCCATTCTACATAAAACAGAGATGGTGACGTACAGGACACTACACTGCCCTCTCTATAAACAGCCATTCTACATAAAACAGAGATGGTGACGTACAGGACACTACACTGCCCTCTCTATAAACAGCCATTCTACATAAAACAGAGATGGTGACGTACAGGACACTACACTGCCCTCTCTATAAACAGCCATTCTACATAAAACAGAGATGGTGACGTACAGGACACTACACTGACCTCTCTATAAACAGCCATTCTACATAAAACAGAGATGGTGACGTACAGGACACTACACTGACCTCTCTATAAACAGCCATTCTACATAAAACAGAGATGGTGACGTACAGGACACTACACTGACCTCTCTATAAACAGCCATTCTACATAAAACAGAGATGGTGACGTACAGGACACTACACTGCCCTCTCTAAAAACAGCAGGTTTCATAAAACAATCACCACAAAGTCCACATAAAGTTTCCTGAAGGGTCATTTTTGTAATTTCAATTGAGACGATATAAAATAACATGTTTATTTTGGAGAGTCAAAAACCCGACGCCTCTCTACTGTGTTCTGACTGGCTGAGCCCCCAACTCCCAGCTCTCCTGTTGGCCAATCCCCAGCCTTGTCATAAACATTGCTGAGGGACTTAACTTTGGATCTCTATTGGTTGACATCCAGACTGGCTTAACACCAATAAACCTCCTGCAATGTGTTAGCCAACAGATTAAAACTCTTTATCACTTTCAACACCCCCAAAATAAAACCCTGATCATCCCTCTCAGTTAAACACCCCCAAAATAACACCCGGATTATCCCTCTCAGTTCAACACCCCCAAAATAACACCCGTATCATCCCTCTCAGTTCAACACCACCAAAATAACACCCGGATGATTCCTAACTATATATCCCTCTCAGTTCAACACCCCCAAAATAACACCCTGATCATCCCTAACTATATATCCCTCTCAGTTCAACACCCCCAAAATAACACCCTGATCATCCCTAACTATATATCCCTCTCAGTTCAACACCCCCAAAATAACACCTGATCATCCCTAACTATATATCCCTCTCAGTTCAACACCCCCAAAATAACACCCTGATCATCCCTAACTATATATCCCTCTCAGTTCAACACCCCCAAAATAACACCCTGATCATCCCTAACTATATATCCCTCTCAGTTCAACACCCCCTAAATAACACCCTGATCATCCCTAACTATATATCCCTCTCAGTTCAACACCCCCAAAATAACACCCTGATCATCCCTAACTATATATCCCTCTCAGTTAAACTGTCATATAAATATTTCAGCTCAGGACCCAGCATTTCGACATTAAGAGGATGTTGACCTGCCACTCTGCAGTCCTGACACCAGGGCTGTATATGGAGACCGATTATAACTATGGCTGTGCAGTACCATGTGGGCGCAGTGTGCTTTTGTTTGAATCCAGGTCTGTGTACCCGACAGACGCCTCGTTTCCATGGCACCTAGCCCGGCGTTCTGTTCCATCATTGCAGTGATAAACATGAAAAGATGTGACATTTTAGTGTTGCGACTCAAGACAATATTATCTTCCAGGCTAAGGATGCTGTACCTGAAGTTTACAACACACACAAATACACATTTCTCTGATCTGAAAATGACAAAATATATATATTTTTTTAATTCTTCCTTGTATATGCTGTTGGAGGTTAGGTGAATACTCGTGGTGAGGCAGCCAGTAGGACTTGGTTCTTCAGGTGATTCAATTCATTCATGTATTCAGACTCCTCAGTCCTTATTGAGCTCCTCACTATTGATCTTTACACAACAACCCACCTGGGGACCTGCTGGTTCATAGAACCCCCTCCCCCCACAATGTTTTTGGAGTAAACTAATGGACAACAACTCTTAGGCTTCTACTTCCAGCTTATAATACTATATACATTTTACAGACACAGTATATTTAGTTAGTTATCTTCTTGTTTGTCTTTAGTCCCGTCCTTCAGCCTCCACTCAACCCATCCCATCTATCTCTGAACACCATCCAGTCCCGTCCTTCAGCCTCCACTCAACCCATCCCATCTATCTCTGAACACCATCCAGTCCCGTCCTTCAGCCTCCACTCAACCCCTCCCATCTATCTCTGAACACCATCCAGTCCCGTCCTTCAGCCTCCACTCAACCCATCCCATCTATCTCTGAACACCATCCAGTCCCGTCCTTCAGCCTCCACTCAACCCCTCCCATCTATCTCTGAATAAAGGGAGAGGTTGTAATCTGAATAAAGGGAGAGGTTGTAATCTGAATAAAGGGAGAGGTTGGAATCTGAATAAAGGGAGAGGGTGGAATCTGAATAAAGGGAGAGGTTGTAATCTGAATAAAGGGAGAGGTTGTAATCTGAATAAAGGGAGAGGTTGTAATCTGAATAAAGGGAGAGGTTGTAATCTGAATAAAGGGAGAGGGTGGAATCTGAATAAAGGGAGAGGTTGTAATCTGAATAAAGGGAGAGGTTGTAATCTGAATAAAGGGAGAGGGTGGAATCTGAATAAAGGGAGAGGGTGGAATCTGAATAAAGGGAGAGGGTGGAATCTGAATAAAGGGAGAGGGTGGAATCTGAATAAAGGGAGAGGTTGTAATCTGAATAAAGGGAGAGGTTGTAATCTGAATAAAGGGAGAGGTTGTAATCTGAAAAAAGGGAGAGGTTGGAATCTGAATAAAGGGAGAGGGTGGAATCTGAATAAAGGGAGAGGGTGGAATCTGAATAAAGGGAGAGGTTGTAATCTGAATAAAGGGAGAGGTTGTAATCTGAATAAAGGGAGAGGGTGGAATCTGAATAAAGGGAGAGGTTGTAATCTGAATAAAGGGAGAGGTTGTAATCTGAATAAAGGAGAGAGGTTGTAATCTGAATAAAGGGAGAGGTTGTAATCTGAATAAAGGGAGAGGGTGTAATCTGAATAAAGGGAGAGGGTGTAATCTGAATAAAGGGAGAGGTTGTAATCTGAATAAAGGGAGAGGGTGGAATCTGAATAAAGGGAGAGGTTGTATTCTGAATAAAGGGAGAGGTTGTAATCTGAATAAAGGGAGAGGTTGTAATCTGAATAAAGGGAGAGGTTGTAATCTGAATAAAGGGAGAGGGTGTAATCTGAATAAAGGGAGAGGTTGTAATCTGAATAAAGGGAGAGGTTGTAATCTGAATAAAGGGAGAGGTTGTAATCTGAATAAAGGGAGAGGTTGTAATCTGAATAAAGGGAGAGGTTGTAATCTGAATAAAGGGAGAGGGTGTAATCTGAATAAAGGGAGAGGGTGGAATCTGAATAAAGGGAGAGGTTGTAATCTGAATAAAGGGAGAGGTTGTAATCTGAATAAAGGGAGAGGTTGTAATCTGAATAAAGGGAGAGGTTGGAATCTGAATAAAGGGAGAGGGTGGAATCTGAATAAAGGGAGAGGGTGGAATCTGAATAAAGGGAGAGGGTGGAATCTGAATAAAGGGAGAGGTTGTAATCTGAATAAAGGGAGAGGGTGGAATCTGAATAAAGGGAGAGGTTGTAATCTGAATAAAGGGAGAGGTTGTAATCTGAATAAAGGGAGAGGTTGTAATCTGAATAAAGGGAGAGGGTGTAATCTGAATAAAGGGAGAGGTTGTAATCTGAATAAAGGGAGAGGGTGTAATCTGAATAAAGGGAGAGGTTGTAATCTGAATAAAGGGAGAGGGTGGAATCTGAATAAAGGGAGAGGGTGGAATCTGAATAAAGGGAGAGGTTGTATTCTGAATAAAGGGAGAGGTTGTAATCTGAATAAAGGGAGAGGTTGTAATCTGAATAAAGGGAGAGGTTGTAATCTGAATAAAGGGAGAGGGTGTAATCTGAATAAAGGGAGAGGGTGTAATCTGAATAAAGGGAGAGGTTGTAATCTGAATAAAGGGAGAGGTTGTAATCTGAATAAAGGGAGAGGTTGTAATCTGAATAAAGGGAGAGGTTGTAATCTGAATAAAGGGAGAGGTTGTAATCTGAATAAAGGGAGAGGTTGTAATCTGAATAAAGGAGAGGTTGTAATCTGAATAAAGGGAGAGGTTGTAATCTGAATAAAGGGAGAGGTTGTAATCTGAATAAAGGGAGAGGTTGTAATCTGAATAAAGGGAGAGGTTGTAATCTGAATAAAGGGAGAGGTTGGAATCTGAATAAAGGGAGAGGGTGGAATCTGAATAAAGGGAGAGGGTGGAATCTGAATAAAGGGAGAGGTTGTAATCTGAATAAAGGGAGAGGTTGTAATCTGAATAAAGGGAGAGGGTGGAATCTGAATAAAGGGAGAGAGTGTAATCTGAATAAAGGGAGAGGTTGTAATCTGAATAAAGGGAGAGGTTGTAATCTGAATAAAGGGAGAGGGTGTAATCTGAATAAAGGGAGAGGTTGTAATCTGAATAAAGGGAGAGGGTGTAATCTGAATAAAGGGAGAGGGTGGAATCTGAATAAAGGGAGAGGGTGGAATCTGAATAAAGGGAGAGGTTGTATTCTGAATAAAGGGAGAGGTTGTAATCTGAATAAAGGGAGAGGTTGTAATCTGAATAAAGGGAGAGGGTGTAATCTGAATAAAGGGAGAGGGTGTAATCTGAATAAAGGGAGAGGTTGTAATCTGAATAAAGGGAGAGGTTGTAATCTGAATAAAGGGAGAGGTTGTAATCTGAATAAAGGGAGAGGTTGTAATCTGAATAAAGGGAGAGGTTGTAATCTGAATAAAGGAGAGGTTGTAATCTGAATAAAGGAGAGGTTGTAATCTGAATAAAGGAGAGGGTGTAATCTGAATAAAGGGAGAGGGTGTAATCTGAATAAAAGGAGAGGGTGGAATCTGAATAAAGGAGAGGTTGTAATCTGAATAAAGGGAGAGGTTGTAATCTGAATAAAGGGAGAGGTTGTAATCTGAATAAAGGGAGGTTGTAATCTGAATAAAGGAGAGGGTGGAATCTGAATAAAGGAGAGGTTGTAATCTGAATAAAGGGAGAGGTTGTAATCTGAATAAAGGAGAGGTTGTAATCTGAATAAAGGGAGAGGTTGTAATCTGAATAAAGGGAGAGGTTGTAATCTGAATAAAGGGAGAGGGTGTAATCTGAATAAAGGGAGAGGTTGTAATCTGAATAAAGGAGAGGTTGTAATCTGAATAAAGGAGAGGTTGTAATCTGAATAAAGGGAGATGTTGTAATCTGAATAAAGGAGAGGTTGTAATCTGAATAAAGGAGAGGGTGGAATCTGAATAAAGGGAGAGGTTGTAATCTGAATAAAGGAGAGGTTGTAATCTGAATAAAGGAGAGGTTGTAATCTGAATAAAGGGAGAGGTTGTAATCTGAATAAAGGGAGAGGTGTAATCTGAATAAAGGGAGAGGTTGTAATCTGAATAAAGGAGAGGTTGTAATCTGAATAAAGGGAGAGGGTGTAATCTGAATAAAGGAGAGGGTGTAATCTGAATAAAAGGAGAGGGTGGAATCTGAATAAAGGGAGAGGTTGTAATCTGAATAAAGGAGAGGTTGTAATCTGAATAAAGGAGAGGTTGTAATCTGAATAAAGGGAGAGGTTGTAATCTGAATAAAGGAGAGGTTGTAATCTGAATAAAGGGAGAGGGTGGAATCTGAATAAAGGGAGAGGTTGTAATCTGAATAAAGGGAGAGGTTGTAATCTGAATAAAGGGAGAGGTTGGAATCTGAATAAAGGGAGAGGTTGGAATCTGAATAAAGGGAGAGGTTGGAATCTGAATAAAGGGAGAGGTTGCAATCTGAATAAAGGGAGAGGTTGTATTCTGAATAAAGGGAGAGGTTGTAATCTGAATAAAGGGAGAGGTTGTAATCTGAATAAAGGGAGAGGTTGTAATCTGAATAAAGGGAGAGGGTGTAATCTGAATAAAGGGAGAGGTTGGAATCTGAATAAAGGGAGAGGTTGTAATCTGAATAAAGGGAGAGGTTGTAATCTGAATAAAGGGAGAGGTTGTAATCTGAATAAAGGGAGAGGGTGTAATCTGAATAAAGGGAGAGGGTGTAATCTGAATAAAGGGAGAGGTTGTAATCTGAATAAAGGGAGAGGGTGTAATCTGAATAAAGGGAGAGGTTGTAATCTGAATAAAGGGAGAGGTTGTAATCTGAATAAAGGGAGAGGGTGGAATCTGAATAAAGGGAGAGGTTGTAATCTGAATAAAGGGAGAGGTTGTAATCTGAATAAAGGGAGAGGTTGTAATCTGAATAAAGGGAGAGGTTGTAATCTGAATAAAGGGAGAGGTTGTAATCTGAATAAAGGGAGAGGGTGTAATCTGAATAAAGGAGAGGTTGTAATCTGAATAAAGGGAGAGGGTGTAATCTGAATAAAGGAGAGGTTGTATTCTGAATAAAGGAGAGGTTGTAATCTGAATAAAGGGAGAGGTTGTAATCTGAATAAAGGGAGAGGTTGTAATCTGAATAAAGGGAGAGGGTGTAATCTGAATAAAGGGAGAGGTTGTAATCTGAATAAAGGGAGAGGGTGTAATCTGAATAAAGGGAGAGGTTGTCATCTGAATAAAGCGAAAGATTGTATTCTCAGTAAAGGGAAAAGGCCATTCTTGAACACAGGTTGAGACATTCTTACTAATCTGCTAGAGAACCAGTTTGGATTTAAGCATAACTTTTGTATGACTCAAGCCTTTAGTGAGAGGTCTAATGCTTTAATATTTAATCAGTTCTGCATGCCGTTCCAAATAAAATTGAATATTTTTTGTTCATATAATAAAAAAAACTAGTCGCTGGGTGTAGGCAAGGCCATAAGAAAATAATCAGGTAAACTGGGATATGACTAAAGAGTTAATCAGGGTAAACTGGGATATGACTAAAGAGTTAATCAGGGGTAAACTGGGATGTGACTAAAGAGTTAATCAGGGTGAACTGGGATATGACTAAAGAGTTAATCAGGGTGAACTGGGATATGACTAAAGAGTTAATCAGGGTGAACTGGGATATGACTAAAGAGTTAATCAGGGTGAACTGGGATATGACTAAAGAGTTCAGCAGGGTGAACTGGGATATGACTAAAGAGTTAATCAGGGTGAACTGGGATATGACTAAAGAGTTAATCAGGGTAAACTGGGATATGACTAAAGAGTTAATCAGGTCAACTGGGATATGACTAAAGAGTTAATCAGGTCAACTGGGATATGACTAAAGAGTTAATCAGGGTAAACTGGGATATGACTAAAGAGTTAATCAGGGTGAACTGGGATATGACTAAAGAGTTAATCAGGGTGAACTGGGATATGACTAAAGAGTTAATCAGGGTGAACTGGGATATGACTAAAGAGTTAATCAGGGTGAACTGGGATATGACTAAAGAGTTAATCAGGGTGAACTGGGATATGACTAAAGAGTTAATCAGGGTCAACTGGGATATGACTAAAGAGTTAATCAGGGTGAACTGGGATATGACTAAAGAGTTAATCAGGGTGAACTGGGATATGACTAAAGAGTTAATCAGGGGTAAACTGGGATATGACTAAAGAGTTAATCAGGGTGAACTGGGATATGACTAAAGAGTTAATCAGGGTGAACTGGGATATGACTAAAGAGTTCAGCAGGGTGAACTGGGATATGACTAAAGAGTTAATCAGGGTGAACTGGGATATGACTAAAGAGTTAATCAGGGTAAACTGGGATATGACTAAAGAGTTAATCAGGTCAACTGGGATATGACTAAAGAGTTAATCAGGTCAACTGGGATATGACTAAAGAGTTAATCAGGGTAAACTGGGATATGACTAAAGAGTTAATCAGGGTGAACTGGGATATGACTAAAGAGATAATCAGGGTGAACTGGGATATGACTAAAGAGTTAATCAGGGTGAACTGGGATATGACTAAAGAGTTAATCAGGGTGAACTGGGATATGACTAAAGAGTTAATCAGGGTGAACTGGGATATGACTAAAGAGTTAATCAGGGTCAACTGGGATATGACTAAAGAGTTAATCAGGGTGAAGTGGGATATGACTAAAGAGTTAATCAGGGTGAACTGGGATATGACTAAAGAGTTAATCAGGGTAAACTGGGATATGACTAAAGAGTTAATCAGGGTCAACTGGGATATGACTAAAGAGTTAATCAGGGTGAACTGGGATATGACTAAAGAGTTAATCAGGGTGAACTGGGATATGACTAAAGAGTTAATCAGGGTAAACTGGGATATGACTAAAGAGTTAATCAGGTAAACTGGGATATGACTAAAGAGTTAATCAGGTCAACTGGGATATGACTAAAGAGTTAATCAGGGTGAACTGGGATATGACTAAAGAGTTAATCAGGTCAAACTGGGATATGACTAAAGAGTTAATCAGGGTAAACTGGGATATGACTAAAGAGAGTTAATCAGGGGTAAACTGGGATATGACTAAAGAGTTAATCAGGGTGAACTGGGATATGACTAAAGAGTTAATCAGGGTGAACTGGGATATGACTAAAGAGTTAATCAGGTCAACTGGGATATGACTAAAGAGTTCATCAGGGTGAACTGGGATATGACTAAAGAGTTAATCAGGGTGAACTGGGATATGACTAAAGAGTTAATCAGGGTAAACTGGGATATGACTAAAGAGTTAATCAGGGGTAAACTGGGATATGACTAAAGAGTTAATCAGGGTGAACTGGGATATGACTAAAGAGTTCATCAGGGTGAACTGGGATATGACTAAAGAGTTCATCAGGGTGAACTGGGATATGACTAAAGAGTTAATCAGGGTGAACTGGGATATGACTAAAGAGTTAATCAGGTCAACTGGGATATGACTAAAGAGTTCAGCAGGGTCAACTGGGATATGACTAAAGAGTTAATCAGGGTAAACTGGGATATGACTAAAGAGTTAATCAGGGTAAACTGGGATATGACTAAAGAGTTAATCAGGGTAAACTGGGATATGACTAAAGAGTTAATCAGGGTGAACTGGGATATGACTAAAGAGTTAATCAGGGTGAACTGGGATATGACTAAAGAGTTAATCAGGGTAAACTGGGATATGACTAAAGAGTTAATCAGGTAAACTGGGATATGACTAAAGAGTTAATCAGGGTGAACTGGGATATGACTAAAGAGTTAATCAGGGTGAACTGGGATATGACTAAAGAGTTAATCAGGGTAAACTGGGATATGACTAAAGAGTTAATCAGGTAAACTGGGATATGACTAAAGAGTTAATCAGGTCAACTGGGATATGACTAAAGAGTTAATCAGGGTGAACTGGGATATGACTAAAGAGTTAATCAGGTCAAACTGGGATATGACTAAAGAGTTAATCAGGGTAAACTGGGATATGACTAAAGAGTTAATCAGGGTAAACTGGGATATGACTAAAGAGTTAATCAGGGTGAACTGGGATATGACTAAAGAGTTAATCAGGGTGAACTGGGATATGACTAAAGAGTTAATCAGGTCAACTGGGATATGACTAAAGAGTTCATCAGGGTGAACTGGGATATGACTAAAGAGTTAATCAGGGTGAACTGGGATATGACTAAAGAGTTAATCAGGGTAAACTGGGATATGACTAAAGAGTTAATCAGGGGTAAACTGGGATATGACTAAAGAGTTAATCAGGGTGAACTGGGATATGACTAAAGAGTTAATCAGGGTGAACTGGGATATGACTAAAGAGTTCATCAGGGTGAACTGGGATATGACTAAAGAGTTAATCAGGGTGAACTGGGATATGACTAAAGAGTTAATCAGGTCAACTGGGATATGACTAAAGAGTTCAGCAGGGTCAACTGGGATATGACTAAAGAGTTAATCAGGGTAAACTGGGATATGACTAAAGAGTTAATCAGGGTAAACTGGGATATGACTAAAGAGTTAATCAGGGTAAACTGGGATATGACTAAAGAGTTAATCAGGGGTAAACTGGGATATGACTAAAGAGTTAATCAGGGTGAACTGGGATATGACTAAAGAGTTAATCAGGGTGAACTGGGATATGACTAAAGAGTTAATCAGGGTGAACTGGGATATGACTAAAGAGTTAATCAGGTCAACTGGGATATGACTAAAGAGTTCAGCAGGGTCAACTGGGATATGACTAAAGAGTTAATCAGGGGTAAACTGGGATATGACTAAAGAGTTCATCAGGGTGAACTGGGATATGACTAAAGAGTTAATCAGGGTGAACTGGGATATGACTAAAGAGTTAATCAGGGGTAAACTGGGATATGACTAAAGAGTTAATCAGGGTGAACTGGGATATGACTAAAGAGTTAATCAGGGTGAACTGGGATATGACTAAAGAGTTCATCAGGGTGAACTGGGATATGACTAAAGAGTTAATCAGGGTGAACTGGGATATGACTAAAGAGTTAATCAGGTCAACTGGGATATGACTAAAGAGTTAATCAGGGTGAACTGGGATATGACTAAAGAGTTCATCAGGGTGAACTGGGATATGACTAAAGAGTTAATCAGGGTGAACTGGGATATGACTAAAGAGTTAATCAGGTCAACTGGGATATGACTAAAGAGTTCAGCAGGGTCAACTGGGATATGACTAAAGAGTTAATCAGGGTGAACTGGGATATGACTAAAGAGTTAATCAGGGTCAACTGGGATATGACTAAAGAGTTAATCAGGGTGAACTGGGATATGACTAAAGAGTTAATCAGGGTGAACTGGGATATGACTAAAGAGTTAATCAGGGTAAACTGGGATATGACTAAAGAGTTAATCAGGTAAACTGGGATATGACTAAAGAGTTAATCAGGGTGAACTGGGATATGACTAAAGAGTTAATCAGGGTGAACTGGGATATGACTAAAGAGTTAATCAGGGTAAACTGGGATATGACTAAAGAGTTAATCAGGTAAACTGGGATATGACTAAAGAGTTAATCAGGTCAACTGGGATATGACTAAAGAGTTAATCAGGGTGAACTGGGATATGACTAAAGAGTTAATCAGGTCAAACTGGGATATGACTAAAGAGTTAATCAGGGTAAACTGGGATATGACTAAAGAGTTAATCAGGGGTAAACTGGGATATGACTAAAGAGTTAATCAGGGTGAACTGGGATATGACTAAAGAGTTAATCAGGGTGAACTGGGATATGACTAAAGAGTTAATCAGGTCAACTGGGATATGACTAAAGAGTTCATCAGGGTGAACTGGGATATGACTAAAGAGTTAATCAGGGTGAACTGGGATATGACTAAAGAGTTAATCAGGGTAAACTGGGATATGACTAAAGAGTTAATCAGGGGTAAACTGGGATATGACTAAAGAGTTAATCAGGGTGAACTGGGATATGACTAAAGAGTTAATCAGGGTGAACTGGGATATGACTAAAGAGTTAATCAGGGTGAACTGGGATATGACTAAAGAGTTAATCAGGGTAAACTGGGATATGACTAAAGAGTTAATCAGGGGTAAACTGGGATATGACTAAAGAGTTAATCAGGGTGAACTGGGATATGACTAAAGAGTTAATCAGGGTGAACTGGGATATGACTAAAGAGTTCATCAGGGTGAACTGGGATATGACTAAAGAGTTAATCAGGGTGAACTGGGATATGACTAAAGAGTTAATCAGGTCAACTGGGATATGACTAAAGAGTTCAGCAGGGTCAACTGGGATATGACTAAAGAGTTAATCAGGGTAAACTGGGATATGACTAAAGAGTTAATCAGGGTAAACTGGGATATGACTAAAGAGTTAATCAGGGTAAACTGGGATATGACTAAAGAGTTAATCAGGGGTAAACTGGGATATGACTAAAGAGTTAATCAGGGTGAACTGGGATATGACTAAAGAGTTAATCAGGGTGAACTGGGATATGACTAAAGAGTTAATCAGGGTGAACTGGGATATGACTAAAGAGTTAATCAGGGGTAAACTGGGATATGACTAAAGAGTTCATCAGGGTGAACTGGGATATGACTAAAGAGTTAATCAGGGTGAACTGGGATATGACTAAAGAGTTAATCAGGGGTAAACTGGGATATGACTAAAGAGTTAATCAGGGTGAACTGGGATATGACTAAAGAGTTAATCAGGGTGAACTGGGATATGACTAAAGAGTTCATCAGGGTGAACTGGGATATGACTAAAGAGTTAATCAGGGTGAACTGGGATATGACTAAAGAGTTAATCAGGTCAACTGGGATATGACTAAAGAGTTAATCAGGGTGAACTGGGATATGACTAAAGAGTTCATCAGGGTGAACTGGGATATGACTAAAGAGTTAATCAGGGTGAACTGGGATATGACTAAAGAGTTAATCAGGTCAACTGGGATATGACTAAAGAGTTCAGCAGGGTCAACTGGGATATGACTAAAGAGTTAATCAGGGTGAACTGGGATATGACTAAAGAGTTAATCAGGGTCAACTGGGATATGACTAAAGAGTTAATCAGGGTGAACTGGGATATGACTAAAGAGTTAATCAGGGTGAACTGGGATATGACTAAAGAGTTAATCAGGGTAAACTGGGATATGACTAAAGAGTTAATCAGGTAAACTGGGATATGACTAAAGAGTTAATCAGGGTGAACTGGGATATGACTAAAGAGTTAATCAGGGTGAACTGGGATATGACTAAAGAGTTAATCAGGGTAAACTGGGATATGACTAAAGAGTTAATCAGGTAAACTGGGATATGACTAAAGAGTTAATCAGGTCAACTGGGATATGACTAAAGAGTTAATCAGGGTGAACTGGGATATGACTAAAGAGTTAATCAGGTCAAACTGGGATATGACTAAAGAGTTAATCAGGGTAAACTGGGATATGACTAAAGAGTTAATCAGGGGTAAACTGGGATATGACTAAAGAGTTAATCAGGGTGAACTGGGATATGACTAAAGAGTTAATCAGGGTGAACTGGGATATGACTAAAGAGTTCATCAGGTCAACTGGGATATGACTAAAGAGTTCATCAGGGTGAACTGGGATATGACTAAAGAGTTAATCAGGGTGAACTGGGATATGACTAAAGAGTTAATCAGGGTAAACTGGGATATGACTAAAGAGTTAATCAGGGTAAACTGGGATATGACTAAAGAGTTAATCAGGGTGAACTGGGATATGACTAAAGAGTTAATCAGGGTGAACTGGGATATGACTAAAGAGTTAATCAGGGTGAACTGGGATATGACTAAAGAGTTAATCAGGTCAACTGGGATATGACTAAAGAGTTCAGCAGGGTCAACTGGGATATGACTAAAGAGTTAATCAGGGGTAAACTGGGATATGACTAAAGAGTTAATCAGGGTGAACTGGGATATGACTAAAGAGTTAATCAGGGTGAACTGGGATATGACTAAAGAGTTCAGCAGGGTGAACTGGGATATGACTAAAGAGTTAATCAGGTCAACTGGGATATGACTAAAGAGTTAATCAAGTCAACTGGGATATGACTAAAGAGTTAATCAGGGTGAACTGGGATATGACTAAAGAGTTAATCAGGGTGAACTGGGATATGACTAAAGAGTTCAGCAGGGTGAACTGGGATATGACTAAAGAGTTAATCAGGTCAACTGGGATATGACTAAAGAGTTAATCAGGGTAAACTGGGATATGACTAAAGAGTTAATCAGGTCAACTGGGGTATGACTAAAGAGTTAATCAGGGTCAACTGGGATATGACTAAAGAGTTAATCAGGGTGAACTGGGATATGACTAAAGAGTTAATCAGGGTAAACTGGGATATGACTAAAGAGTTAATCAAGTCAACTGGGATATGACTAAAGAGTTAATCAGGTCAACTGGGATATGACTAAAGAGTTAATCAGGTCAACTGGGATATGACTAAAGAGTTAATCAGGGTCAACTGGGATATGACTAAAGAGTTAATCAGGGTAAACTGGGATATGACTAAAGAGTTAATCAGGTCAACTGGGATATGACTAAAGAGTTAATCAGGGTCAACTGGGATATGACTAAAGAGTTAATCAGGGTGAACTGGGATATGACTAAAGAGTTAATCAGGGTCAACTGGGATATGACTAAAGAGTTCATCAGGGTAAACTGGGATATGACTAAAGAGTTAATCAGGGTGAACTGGGATATGACTAAAGAGTTAATCAGGGGTAAACTGGGATATGACTAAAGAGTTCAGCAGGGTCAACTGGGATATGACTAAAGAGTTAATCAGGGTGAACTGGGATATGACTAAAGAGTTAATCAGGGTCAACTGGGATATGACTAAAGAGTTAATCAGGGTGAACTGGGATATGACTAAAGAGTTAATCAGGGTGAACTGGGATATGACTAAAGAGTTAATCAGGGTGAACTGGGATATGACTAAAGAGTTCATCAGGGGTAAACTGGGATATGACTAAAGAGTTAATCAGGGTGAACTGGGATATGACTAAAGAGTTCATCAGGTCAACTGGGATATGACTAAAGAGTTAATCAGGGTGAACTGGGATATGACTAAAGAGTTAATCATGGTAAACTGGGATATGACTAAAGAGTTAATCAGGGGTAAACTGGGATATGACTAAAGAGTTAATCAGGGTCAACTGGGATATGACTAAAGAGTTAATCAGGGTGAACTGGGATATGACTAAAGAGTTAATCAGGTCAACTGGGATATGACTAAAGAGTTAATCAGGTCAACTGGGATATGACTAAAGAGTTAATCAGGGTGAACTGGGATATGACTAAAGAGTTAATCAGGGTCAACTGGGATATGACTAAAGAGTTAATCAGGGTGAACTGGGATATGACTAAAGAGTTAATCAGGGTGAACTGGGATATGACTAAAGAGTTAATCAGGGTGAACTGGGATATGACTAAAGAGTTAATCAGGGGTAAACTGGGATATGACTAAAGAGTTAATCAGGGGTGAAACTGGGATATGACTAAAGAGTTAATCAGGGTCAACTGGGATATGACTAAAGAGTTAATCAGGGTGAACTGGGATATGACTAAAGAGTTAATCATGGTAAACTGGGATATGACTAAAGAGTTAATCAGGGTGAACTGGGATATGACTAAAGAGTTAATCAGGGTGAACTGGGATATGACTAAAGAGTTAATCAGGTCAAACTGGGATATGACTAAAGAGTTAATCAGGTCAACTGGGATATGACTAAAGAGTTAATCAGGGTCAACTGGGATATGACTAAAGAGTTAATCAGGGTCAACTGGGATATGACTAAAGAGTTAATCAGGGTAAACTGGGATATGACTAAAGAGTTAATCAGGGTAAACTGGGATATGACTAAAGAGTTAATCAGGGTAAACTGGGATATGACTAAAGAGTTAATCAGGGTGAACTGGGATATGACTAAAGAGTTAATCAGGTCAACTGGGATATGACTAAAGAGTTAATCAGGTCAACTGGGATATGACTAAAGAGTTAATCAGGGTGAACTGGGATATGACTAAAGAGTTAATCAGGGTAAACTGGGATATGACTAAAGAGTTAATCAGGGTGAACTGGGATATGACTAAAGAGTTAATCAGGTCAACTGGGATATGACTAAAGAGTTAATCAGGGTGAACTGGGATATGACTAAAGAGTTAATCAGGGTCAACTGGGATATGACTAAAGAGTTAATCAGGGTCAACTGGGATATGACTAAAGAGTTAATCAGGGTGAACTGGGATATGACTAAAGAGTTAATCAGGGTAAACTGGGATATGACTAAAGAGTTAATCAGGGTAAACTGGGATATGACTAAAGAGTTAATCAGGGTCAACTGGGATATGACTAAAGAGTTAATCAGGGTGAACTGGGATATGACTAAAGAGTTAATCAGGGTAAACTGGGATATGACTAAAGAGTTAATCAGGGTCAACTGGGATATGACTAAAGAGTTAATCAGGGTGAACTGGGATATGACTAAAGAGTTAATCAGGGTCAACTGGGATATGACTAAAGAGTTAATCAGGGTGAACTGGGATATGACTAAAGAGTTAATCAGGGTGAACTGGGATATGACTAAAGAGTTAATCAGGGTGAAACTGGGATATGACTAAAGAGTTAATCAGGGTCAACTGGGATATGACTAAAGAGTTAATCAGGGTGAACTGGGATATGACTAAAGAGTTAATCAGGGTCAACTGGGATATGACTAAAGAGTTAATCATCAGGGTGAACTGGGATATGACTAAAGAGTTAATCAGGGTGAACTGGGATATGACTAAAGAGTTAATCAGGGTGAACTGGGATATGACTAACTGGGATATGACTAAAGAGTTAATCAGGTGAACTGGGATATGACTAAAGAGTTAATCAGGGTCAACTGGGATATGACTAAAGAGTTAATCAGGGTGAACTGGGATATGACTAAAGAGTTAATCAGGGTGAACTGGGATATGACTAAAGAGTTAATCAGGGTGAACTGGGATATGACTAAAGAGTTAATCAGGGTAAACTGGGATATGACTAAAGAGTTCATCAGGGTGAACTGGGATATGACTAAAGAGTTAATCAGGGTGAACTGGGATATGACTAAAGAGTTAATCAGGGTGAACTGGGATATGACTAAAGAGTTAATCAGGGTGAACTGGGATATGACTAAAGAGTTAATCATGGTAAACTGGGATATGACTAAAGAGTTAATCAGGGTGAACTGGGATATGACTAAAGAGTTCATCAGGGGTAAACTGGGATATGACTAAAGAGTTAATCAGGGTGAACTGGGATATGACTAAAGAGTTCATCAGGTCAACTGGGATATGACTAAAGAGTTAATCAGGGTAAACTGGGATATGACTAAAGACTTAATCAGGGTGAACTGGGATATGACTAAAGAGTTCATCAGGGTAAACTGGGATATGACTAAAGAGTTAATCAGGGTGAACTGGGATATGACTAAAGAGTTCATCAGGGTGAACTGGGATATGACTAAAGAGTTCATCAGGGTCAACTGGGATATGACTAAAGAGTTAATCAGGGTGAACTGGGATATGACTAAAGAGTTAATCAGGGTGAACTGGGATATGACTAAAGAGTTAATCAGGGTGAACTGGGATATGACTAAAGAGTTAATCAGGGTAAACTGGGATATGACTAAAGAGTTAATCAGGGTGAACTGGGATATGACTAAAGAGTTAATCAGGGTGAACTGGGATATGACTAAAGAGTTAATCAGGGTGAACTGGGATATGACTAAAGAGTTAATCAGGGTAAACTGGGATATGACTAAAGAGTTAATCAGGGTGAACTGGGATATGACTAAAGAGTTAATCAGGGTAAACTGGGATATGACTAAAGAGTTAATCAGGGTCAACTGGGATATGACTAAAGAGTTAATCAGGGTGAACTGGGATATGACTAAAGAGTTAATCAGGGTCAACTGGGATATGACTAAAGAGTTAATCAGGGGTAAACTGGGATATGACTAAAGAGTTAATCAGGGGTAAACTGGGATATGACTAAAGAGTTAATCAGGGTGAACTGGGATATGACTAAAGAGTTAATCAGGGGTAAACTGCGATATGACTAAAGAGTTCATCAGGGTGATTTTTTCCACAAATAGACAGGTATTTTCCTTTCCATGGGAGCAAGATCTCATCTATTTTGGGAAACATTCTATTAACATGTACTGCTGTGAGAATTTCTTTCTTTCGGGACATGAATACTGAGTATGTATAAATACAGAGTATATGAATACTGAGTATGTATAAATACAGAGTATATGAATACTGAGTATGTATAAATACAGAGTATATATAAATACAGAGTATATGAATACTGAGTATGTATATATACCGAGTATATATAAATACAGAGTATATATAAATACAGAGTATATGAATACTGAGTATGTATAAATACAGAGTATATGAATACTGAGTATGTATAAATACAGAGTATATATAAATACAAAGTATATATAAATACAGAGTATATAAATACTGAGTATGTATAAATACAGAGTATATGAATACTGAGTATGTATATTCACAGAGTATATGAATACTGAGTATGTATAAATACAAAGTATATGAACACTGAGTATGTATATATACCAAGTACATGAATACTGCGTATGTATATACACCAAGTAGATGAATACTGAGTATGTATATATACCAAGTATATGAATACTGAGTATGTATATATACCGAGTATATGGATACTGAGTATGTATAAATACAGAGTATATGAACACTGAGTATGTATATATACCGAGTACATGAATACTGAGTATGTATATACACCAAGTACATGAATACTGAGTATGTATATACACCGAGTATATGGATACTGAGTGTGTATATAAACACCGAGTATATGAATACCGAGCATGTATATACACCGAGTACAGGTAGATTGGGTGGGCTGTTTACAGATGGGCTGTGTACAGCTGCAGAGATCGGTTAGCTGCTCAGATACAGTGGGGGAAAAAAGTATTTAGTCAGCCACCAATTGTGCAAGTTCTCTCACTTAAAAAGATGAGAGAGGCCTGTAATTTTCATCATAGGTACACTTCAACTATGACAGACAAAATGAGGAAAAAATCCAGAAAATCACATTGTAGGATTTTTATGAATTTATTTGCAAATTATGGTGGAAAATAAGTATTTGGTCAATAACAAAAGTTTATCTCAATACTTTGTTATATACCCTTTGTTGGCAATGACAGAGGTCAAATGTTTTCTGTAAGTCTTCACAAGGTTTTCACACACTGTTGCTGGTATTTTGGCCCATTCCTCCATGCAGATCTCCTCTAGAGCAGTGATGTTTTGGGGCTGTCGCTGGGCAACACGGACTTTCAACTCCCTCCAAAGATTTTCTATGGGGTTGAGATCTGGAGACTGGCTAGGCCACTCCAGGACCTTGAAATGCTTCTTACAGAAGCCACTCCTTCGTTGCCCGGGCGGTGTGTTTGGGATCATTGTCATGCTGAAAGACCCAGCCACGTTTCATCTTCAATGCCCTTGCTGATGGAAGGAGGTTTTCACTCAAAATCTCACGATACATGGCCCCATTCATTCTTTCCTTTACACGGATCAGTCGTCCTGGTCCCTTTGCAGAAAAACAGCCCCAAAGCATGATGTTTCCACCCCCATGCTTCACAGTAGGTATGGTGTTCTTTGGATGCAACTCAGCATTCTTTGTCCTCCAAACACGACAAGTTGAGTTTTTACCAAAAAGTTCTATTTTGGTTTCATCTGACATTCTCCCAATCCTCATCTGGATCATCCAAATGCTCTCTAGCAAACTTTAGACGGGCCTGAACATGTACTGGCTTAAGCAGGGGGACACGTCTGGCACTGCAGGATTTAAGTCCCTGGCGGCGTAGTGTGTTACTGATGGTAGGCTTTGTTACTTTGGTCCCAGCTCTCTGCAGGTCATTCACTAGGTCCCCCCATGTGGTTCTGGGATTTTTGCTCACCGTTCTTGTGATCATTTTGACCCCACGGGGTGAGATCTTGCGTGGAGCCCCAGATCGAGGAAGATTATCAGTGGTCTTGTATGTCTTCCATTTCCTAAGAATTGCTCCCACAGTTGATTTCTTCAAACCAAGCTGCTTACCTATTGCAGATTCAGTCTTCCCAACCTGGTGCAGGTCTACAATGTTGTTTCTGGTGTCCTTTGACAGCTCTTTGCTCTTGGCCATAGTGGAGTTTGGAGTGTGACTGTTTGAGGTTGTGGACAGGTGTATTTTATACTGATAACAAGTTCAAACAGGTGCCATTAATACAGGTAATGAGTGGAGGACAGAGGAACCTCTTAAAGAAGAAGTTACAGGTCTGTGAGAGCCAGAAATCTTGCTTGTTTGTATGTGACCAAATACTTATTTTCCACCATAATTTGCAAATAAATTCATAGAAAATCCTAATTTTGTCTGTCATAGTTGAAGTGTACCTATGATGAAAATTACAGGCCTCTCTCATCTTTTTAAGTGAGAGAACTTGCACAATTGGTGGCTGACTAAATACTTTTTTCCCCCACTGTAGCTGATGTTTAAAGTTAGTGAGGGAAATATAAGTCTCCAGCTTCAGCGATTTTTGCAATTCGTTCCAGTCACTGGCAGCCGAGAACTGGAAGGAAAGGCGGCCAAAGGAGGTGTCGGCTTTGGGGATGACCAATGAGATATCTCTCCAGGAACAGGGTTGGAGAGCCCTGTTCTAGTGAGTCTATAGAGATAATTCAAATTAAAGGAACACCACATTTAAAGGGATGGCTTTAGATAAATGTTGTGAAAACCCTATTGAATGAAAACTTTATGAGAAAATCTGTTGGCCATCAAGAGGGAGGGTTTTCAGCGGTCGAATTACATTTATTCAGCAAGGGAACCATGCCTGCAAAGCCCGTTACACACGTTCATAAGGTAAGTTTCAATAACAACTACTGAGAAGTGTGTAGGAAAGGCCTGTTAGGAAAGACAGGTAGGAAAGGCAGGTAGGAAAGGCCTGTAGGAAAGGCCTGTAGGAAAGGCAGGTAGGAAAGACAGGTAGGAAAGACAGGTAGGAAAGGCCTGTTAGGAAAGGCAGGTAGGAAAGGCAGGTAGGAAAGGCAGGTAGGAAAGGCATGTTAGGAAAGGCAGGTAGGAAAGGCATGTTAGGAAAGACAGGTAGGAAAGACAGGTAGGAAAGACAGGTAGGAAAGACAGGTAGGAAAGGCAGGTAGGAAAGGCATGTTAGGAAAGGCAGGTAGGAAAGGCAGGTAGGAAAGGCAGGTAGGAAAGACAGGTAGGAAAGGCAGGTAGGAAAGGCATGTTAGGAAAGGCAGGTAGGAAAGGCAGGTAGGAAAGGCAGGTAGGAAAGGCAGGTAGGAAAGGCAGGTAGGAAAGGCAGGTAGGAAAGGCCTGTAGGAAAGGCAGGTAGGAAAGACAGGTAGGAAAGACAGGTAGGAAAGGCCTGTTAGGAAAGGCAGGTAGGAAAGGCAGGTAGGAAAGACAGGTAGGAAAGGCAGGTAGGAAAGGCATGTTAGGAAAGGCAGGTAGGAAAGGCATGTTAGGAAAGACAGGTAGGAAAGACAGGTAGGAAAGACAGGTAGGAAAGACAGGTAGGAAAGGCCTGTTAGGAAAGGCAGGTAGGAAAGGCAGGTAGGAAAGGCAGGTAGGAAAGGCCTGTTAGGAAAGGCAGGTAGGAAAGGCAGGTAGGAAAGGCAGGTAGGAAAGGCCTGTTAGGAAAGGCAGGTAGGAAAGGCAGGTAGGAAAGGCCTACATGTCCTAAGTCTGAATCGGCCCATAGGGATGCTCGGGCTGATCCCCAGAAGTAGTGGAAGATCTGTGTTCCAGCTGGAAACTAAAGGCAACGTTCACGCGTTGGTGGAGACTGATTCACGGTCAATGTGTATATGACAGCTCAACCGGAAATCACCTTTATATTTTATAGCAGATCTTCCGCAATACGGATCGAATTAAACCCTTAGTCCTGGGAAGAGGAGAGAGAGACTTCTATCACACCTGAACTCCTCTAGACTCTGCATTAGAGAAGCCCAATCACACACACACACACACACACACAGCTAACACACACACACACAGCTAACACACACACACAGCACCACACACACACACAGCTAACACACACACACACACACACACACACACACACACACACACACACACACACACACAGCTAACACACACACACACAGCTAACACACACACACAGCTAACACACACACACACACACAGCTAACACACACACACACAGCTAACACACACACACACACACACACACACACACACACACACACACACACACAGCTAACACACACAACTAACACACACACACAGTCTTGTACAGCTAACACGCACACACACACAGTTGTGTACAGCTAACACACACACACATATACACATCCTCACAGCACCCTGTGAAGTGGAGTGAAAGAGAGAGATAGAGGAGAAGTGATGGATTGAGTTAGAAAGGAGATAAATGACTCCTGGGGAAACTAATCTGTTTCTGGGGATGGAGGGGAGAGACTGAATTCACTGACCCATTCACTCTCTCTCTCTGTCTCTCTCTGTGTCACTCACTCTCTCTCTCTCTGTCTGTCTCTCTGTCTCTCTCTCTCTCCCCTCCTCCTCCTCCTCCTCTCTCCCCTCCTCCTCCTCTACCCCTCCTCCTCTCTCCTCCTCTACCCCTCCTCCTCTCCCATCCTCCTCCTCTACCCCTCCTCTCTCTCCCCTCCTCCTCCTCTACCCCTCCTCCTCTCCCATCCTCCTCCTCTACCCCTCCTCTCTCTCTCCTCCTCCTCCTCTACCCCTCCTCCTCTCTCCTCCTCCTCCTCTCTCTCCCCTCCTCCTCCTCTACCCCTCCTCTCTCTCCCCTCCTCCTCCTCTACCCCTCCTCTCTCTCCCCTCCTCCTCCTCCTCTACCCCTCCTCTCTCTCCCCTCCTCCTCCTCTACCCCTCCTCTCTGTATCACTCCACTTCACCTTCTTTATGTTGTTCACATATCCTTCTGAGACCCAGCAGTTCACTGTTGTCCACTCTGGTGGTCATCAGTTCTTGGTCCGTATCTCTGAGGCCATACAAGCCACTGTATTAAGTCCTGTTGTCTGCGGGGACTATTTAATGAAGCTGCCAGTTGAGGACTTGTGAGGCGTCTGTTTCTCAAACTAGACACTCTAATGTACTTGTCCTCTTGCTCAGTTGTGCACCGGGGCCTCCTACTCCTCTTTCTATTCTGGCTAGAGCCGGTTTGCGCTGTTCTGTGAAGGGAGTAGTACACAGCGCTGTACGAGATCTTCAGTTTCTTGGCAATTTCTGGCATGGAATAGCCTTCATTTCTCAGAACAAGAATAGACTGACGAGTTTCAGAAGAAAGGTCTTTGTTTCTGGCCATTTTGAGCCTGTAATCGAACCCACAAATGCTGATGCTCCAGATACTCAACCAGTCTAAAGGCCAGTTTTATTGCTTCTTTAATCAGGACAACCGTTTTCAGCTGTGGTAACATAATTGCAAAAGGGTTTTCTAATGATCCATTAGCCTTTTAAAATGATCAACTTGGATTAGCTAACACAACGTGCCATTGGAACACAGGAGTGATGGTTGCTGATAATGGGCCTCTGTACGCCCATGTAGATATTCCATAAAAAAATCGTCAGTTTCCAGAAATACAATAGTCATTTACAACAAATATATCTACACTGTGTTTCTGATGAATTTGATGTTATTTTAATGGACAAATTATATATATTTTCTTTCAAAAAACAAGGACATTTCTAAGTGACCCCCAAAACTTTTGAACGGTAGTGTATATTATCAATGAAATACAATTACATTCTTTTCACTTTTTACATTATAAAACATGTTTCCAGAGGATGGGGAGTATTTCAGGGCAGAGACATTAGCCTCGTTGAATATCTCCGTATTAGGTCGTTAGTGAAACTTAATGTCAGGTACAGTCAGGTATGTAGGATTGTCTCCATGCTAGAAACACAGTGTTCATACTGTGAACAACCTTGATCCTCACAGGTCCGTGGGGTTTCTGTTTCCACTGACATCAGCCTGTCTCCATCTAGAACTCAAGACACAGTTCTGTTCGGGTTCTACCACGTTCTCTTGACCCTCTTCAGGTGGTTCCTGGTCGATTTCCATTGGATTTCCTCAGATAACGGGAAACGAAGGTTTTGGAGGGACAACAGCAGAGGGCTGACGTTACAGCTGGGTAACAAGCAGTGCCGTCGGTAGTAGAGTCGACACCAAGGCCAGTAGTAGTGTGGCTGCTTGTGATCTGAGGGCCTGTGAGCTGGATCTGTCCCACGTTCCAGAGTCCTCTCCCTGGGGGTGACGACGGCGGTCACTCCCTGAGTCTGGAGCCACTGAGAGAGAAGAGAAAAAGAGAAGACTACAGTCAGAACAACATGGGCGTCTTTTTCTGACTGTAAATTCAATACTGTCACCATCAGCCCTAATACTGTAACCCACTGTCACCATCAGCCCTAATACTGTAACCCACTGTCACCATCAGCCCTAATACTGTAACATACTGACACCATCAGCACAAATACTGTAACATACTGTTACCATCAGTCCTAATACTGTAACCCACTGTCACCATCAGCCCTAATACTGTAACCCACTTTCACCATCAGCCCTAATACTGTAACCCACTGTCACCATCAGCCTTAATATTTTAACCCACTGTCACCATCAGGCCTAATACTGTAACCCACTTTCACCATCAGCCCTAATACTGTAACCCACTTTCACCATCAGCCCTAATACTGTAACCCACTGTCACCATCAGCCCTAATACTGTAACATACTGTAACCATCAGCCCTAATACTGTAACCCACTGTCACCATCAGCCCTAATACTGTAACCCACGTTCACCATCAGCCCTAATACTGTAACCCACTGTCACCATCAGCCCTAATATTTTAACTCACTGTCACCATCAGCCCTAATACTGTAACCCACTGTCACCATCAGCCCTAATACTGTAACCCACTTTCACCATCAGCCCTAATACTGTAACCCACTGTCACCATCAGCCCTAATACTGTAACATACTGTAACCATCAGCCCTAATACTGTAACATACTGTCACCATCAGCCCTAATACTGTAACATACTGTCACCATCAGCCCTAATACTGTAACCCACTGTCACCATCAGCCCTAATACTGTAACCCACTGTCAACATCAGTCCTAATACTGTAACCCACTGTCAACATCAGCCCTAATACTGTAACCATCAGCCATAATATTGTAACATACTATAACCATCAGCCCTAATACTGTAACCCACTGTCACCATCAGCCCTAATACTGTAACCATCAGCCCTAATACTGTAACCCACTGTCACCATCAGCCCTAATACTGTAACCCACTGTCACCATCAGCCCTAATACTGTAACCCACTGTCAACATCAGCCCTAATACTGTAACCCACTGTCACCATCAGCCCTAATACTGTAACCCACTGTCAACATCAGTCCTAATACTGTAACCCACTGTCAACATCAGCCCTAATACTGTAACCCACTGTCACCATCAGCCCTAATACTGTAACCATCAGCCATAATATTGTAACATACTATCTGCGGGGACTATACCAGTGACAGTAGAGGGGTCTCCATCCCTCTATACCAGTGACAGTAGAGGTGTCTCCATCCCTCTATACCAGTGACAGTAGAGGTGACTCCATCCCTCTATACCAGTGACAGTAGAGGGGTCTCCATCCCTCTATACCAGTGACAGTAGAGGGGTCTCCATCCCTCTATACCAGTGACAGTAGAGGTGTCTCCATCCCTCTATACCAGTGACAGTAGAGGTGACTCCATCCCTCTATACCAGTGACAGTAGAGGTGCCTCCATCCCTCTATACCAGTGACAGTAGAGGTGTCTCCATCCCTCTATACCAGTGACAGTAGAGGTGTCTCCATTCCTCTATACCAGCGACAGTAGAGGGGTCTCCATCCCTCTATACCAGTGACAGTAGAGGTGTCTCCATCCCTCTATACCAGTGACAGTAGAGGTGTCTCCATCCCTCTATACCAGTGACAGTAGAGGTGTCTCCATCCCTCTATACCAGTGACAGTAGAGGTGTCTCCATCCCTCTATACCAGTGACAGTAGAGGTGACTCCATCCCTCTATACCAGTGACAGTAGAGGTGTCTCCATCCCTCTATACCAGTGACAGTAGAGGTGTCTCCATCTCTCTATACCAGTGACAGTAGAGGTACTAGGATGGTCGTGGTCATTAAGTGTTGTACAGTACAGTGGGTACCAGGCTGCTTCAGACCTCTAAGGAGGGTTGTCAGATAGTATTATAGGAGGAGGAGAGGACTGATGGACTGTCTCCTCTCTCCCTCACTCTCTCCATTTCTCTCCTCTCTCTCATCTCTCTCTCCCTCTCAGTCCTCTCCCTCTCCATTTCTCTCCTCTCTCTCCCCCTCTCCTCATCTCTCTCTCCCTCTCAGTCCTCTCCCTCTCAGTCCTCTCCCTCTCCATTTCTCTCCTCTCTCTCCCTCTCCCTCCTCTCCCTCTTTCTCGATTGTACTAATCAGTCAACAGGGCTAACGTCTTCAGCAGCCTTCAGGTTTGTAACAAAGACACGTTAAGTAGGAACAGTGTTCTCTTCCAACCGCTAGTGAAAAAGCAAAACATCATTCTCTATTTAAACAGAATTCTCTCTCTTGGAGACCACTGTTGTTGCCATGGCTGCTGAGTGACGGAAATGATTAGCGTAACTTCCAGGTAACCTGGTTTTTAATGCCGACTATGCGCAAGGTAATGGTTTTAGGACACATAACGACGACGACGACAACAAGCCATTTCAGAGGTCAAAATGAGTGAAACAGTCTGAAAACAGAGCCGAGAGATGAGAGGTCTCATCAATAGCAGTTAGATCGGGGGGGGACCTGAGTGGAACCACGATCAATAACCCCAGCATGAAGCAGGACAATCACGTCAACAACGAGAGGGAAGAGAGACTGTGAATGCATCACAAATGGCACCTTATGCCCTACATAGTGCACTACTTTTGACCAGAGCCCTATATAGTGCACTACTTTAGACCAGAGCCCTATATAGTACACTACTTTAGACCAGTGCCCTATATAGTACACTACTTTAGACCAGAGCCCTATATAGTGCACCAGTTTAGACCAGAGCCCTGTATAGTGCACTACTTTTGACCAGAGCCCTATATAGTGCACTACTTTAGACCAGAGCCCTATATAGTGCACTACTTTAGACCAGAGCCCTATATAGTGCACTACTTTAGACCAGAGCCCTATATAGGGAACAGGGAGCCATTTGGGACGTAACCTGTGTCAATAGATGTTCAAGGAAACTGGTATTGGTAGTAGACATAATGACAAACACAACCGCTGAACCACATAATACATGGCGGTATTGTTAGGGTTGAAGAAATGTGGGGGCTTTGTATCTATCGTTCACTCTAAAGAAAACTAGACTGAAGTAATAACCAAGGTAAACCTCTCATTTCCTTTCCCTGTCTGTGACTGAAGTTAATCAGGTTACCAAATGACACCCAACAAGTGGCCCTCTTCAGTCTGTATCGCTGAAGCAGTAGAAAGGTCATTTCAGATTGAGCCCACATAGGCAACATTTTCTGTGTAATGCCGTCTCTGCCGACGCAGGAACCTTTAAATGTCAATTGGGGTAGAGGGCTGAACTTCCAACGATGCGGACCGAACAGAGCTCAAGGTCTCTGTTACCCCTGCTTTAGTGGGATACATTTACAGGTCCAAATCCTATGAGGAAGAAAACTAACAGGTTAGCTGTTCTCCCAGTCTCTCCTCTAGCTAGCTGTTCTCCCAGGCTCTCCTCTATCTAGCTGTTCTCCCAGTCTCTCCTCTAGCTAGCTGTTCTCCCAGTCTCTCCTCTAGCTGGCTGTTCTCCCAGTCTCTCCTCTAGCTAGCTGTTCTCCCAGTCTCTCCTCTAGCTGGCTGTTCTCCCAGGCTCTCCTCTAGCTAGCTGTTCTCCCAGTCTCTCCTCTAGCTAGCTGTTCTCCCAGGCTCTCCTCTAGCTAGCTGTTCTCCCAGGCTCTCCTCTAGCTAGCTGTTCTTCCAGTCTCTCCTCTAGCTAGCTGTTCTCCCAGTCTCTCCTCTAGCTAGCTGTTCTCCCAGGCTCTCCTCTAGCTAGCTGTTCTCCCAGTCTCTCCTCTAGCTAGCTGTTCTCCCAGTCTCTCCTCTAGCTAGCTGTTCTCCCAGTCTCTCCTCTAGCTAGCTGTTCTCCCAGGCTCTCCTCTAGCTAGCTGTTCTCCCAGGCTCTCCTCTAGCTAGCTGTTCTCCCAGTCTCTCCTCTAGCTAGCTGTTCTTCCAGTCTCTCCTCTAGCTAGCTGTTCTTCCAGTCTCTCCTCTAGCTAGCTGTTCTTCCAGTCTCTCCTCTAGCTAGCTGTTCTCCCAGTCTCTCCTCTAGCTAGCTGTTCTCCCAGGCTCTCCTCTAGCTAGCTGTTCTCCCAGGCTCTCCTCTAGCTAGCTGTTCTCCCAGTCTCTCCTCTAGCTAGCTGTTCTCCCAGGCTCTCCTCTAGCTAGCTGTTCTCCCAGGCTCTCCTCTAGCTAGCTGTTCTCCCAGTCTCTCCTCTAGCTAGCTGTTCTTCCAGTCTCTCCTCTAGCTGGCTGTTCTCCCAGGCTCTCCTCTAGCTGGCTGTTCTCCCAGGCTCTCCTCTAGCTAGCTGTTCTCCCAGTCTCTCCTCTAGCTAGCTGTTCTCCCAGGCTCTCCTCTAGCTAGCTGTTCTCCCAGTCTCTCCTCTAGCTAGCTGTTCTCCCAGTCTCTCCTCTAGCTAGCTGTTCTCCCAGTCTCTCCTCTAGCTAGCTGTTCTCCCAGTCTCTCCTCTAGCTAGCTGTTCTCCCAGTCTCTCCTCTAGCTAGCTGTTCTCCCAGGCTCTCCTCTAGCTAGCTGTTCTCCCAGTCTCTCCTCTAGCTAGCTGTTCTCCCAGTCTCTCCTCTAGCTAGCTGTTCTCCCAGTCTCTCCTCTAGCTAGCTGTTCTCCCAGGCTCTCCTCTAGCTAGCTGTTCTCCCAGTCTCTCCTCTAGCTGGCTGTTCTCCCAGTCTCTCCTCTAGCTAGCTGTTCTCCCAGGCTCTCCTCTATCTAGCTGTTCTCCCAGGCTCTCCTCTAGCTAGCTGTTCTCCCAGTCTCTCCTCTAGCTAGCTGTTCTTCCAGTCTCTCCTCTAGCTAGCTGTTCTCCCAGGCTCTCCTCTAGCTAGCTGTTCTTCCAGTCTCTCCTCTAGCTAGCTGTTCTTCCAGTCTCTCCTCTAGCTAGCTGTTCTCCCAGTCTCTCCTCTAGCTAGCTGTTCTTCCAGTCTCTCCTCTAGCTAGCTGTTCTCCCAGGCTCTCCTCTAGCTGGCTGTTCTCCCAGTCTCTCCTCTAGCTGGCTGTTCTCCCAGGCTCTCCTCTAGCTGGCTGTTCTCCCAGGCTCTCCTCTAGCTGGCTGTTCTCCCAGTCTCTCCTCTAGCTGGCTGTTCTCCCAGGCTCTCCTCTAGCTGGCTGTTCTCCCAGTCTCTCCTCTAGCTGGCTGTTCTCCCAGGCTCTCCTCTAGCTAGCTGTTCTCCCAGGCTCTCCTCTAGCTAGCTGTTCTCCCAGTCTCTCCTCTAGCTAGCTGTTCTCCCAGTCTCTCCTCTAGCTGGCTGTTCTCCCAGGCTCTCCTCTAGCTGGCTGTTCTCCCAGTCTCTCCTCTAGCTGGCTGTTCTCCCAGGCTCTCCTCTAGCTAGCTGTTCTCCCAGTCTCTCCTCTAGCTAGCTGTTCTCCCAGGCTCTCCTCTAGCTAGCTGTTCTCCCAGGCTCTCCTCTAGCTAGCTGTTCTCCCAGTCTCTCCTCTAGCTAGCTGTTCTCCCAGTCTCTCCTCTAGCTAGCTGTTCTCCCAGGCTCTCCTCTAGCTAGCTGTTCTCCCAGGCTCTCCTCTAGCTAGCTGTTCTCCCAGTCTCTCCTCTATCTAGCTGTTCTCCCAGGCTCTCCTCTAGCTAGCTGTTCTCCCAGTCTCTCCTCTAGCTAGCTGTTCTCCCAGTCTCTCCTCTAGCTAGCTGTTCTCCCAGGCTCTCCTCTAGCTAGCTGTTCTCCCAGTCTCTCCTCTAGCTAGCTGTTCTCCCAGTCTCTCCTCTAGCTAGCTGTTCTCCCAGTCTCTCCTCTAGCTAGCTGTTCTCCCAGGCTCTCCTCTAGCTAGCTGTTCTCCCAGTCTCTCCTCTAGCTGGCTGTTCTCCCAGTCTCTCCTCTAGCTAGCTGTTCTCCCAGGCTCTCCTCTATCTAGCTGTTCTCCCAGGCTCTCCTCTAGCTAGCTGTTCTCCCAGTCTCTCCTCTAGCTAGCTGTTCTTCCAGTCTCTCCTCTAGCTAGCTGTTCTCCCAGGCTCTCCTCTAGCTAGCTGTTCTCCCAGTCTCTCCTCTAGCTAGCTGTTCTTCCAGTCTCTCCTCTAGCTAGCTGTTCTCCCAGTCTCTCCTCTAGCTAGCTGTTCTTCCAGTCTCTCCTCTAGCTAGCTGTTCTCCCAGGCTCTCCTCTAGCTGGCTGTTCTCCCAGTCTCTCCTCTAGCTGGCTGTTCTCCCAGGCTCTCCTCTAGCTGGCTGTTCTCCCAGGCTCTCCTCTAGCTGGCTGTTCTCCCAGGCTCTCCTCTAGCTGGCTGTTCTCCCAGTCTCTCCTCTAGCTGGCTGTTCTCCCAGGCTCTCCTCTAGCTAGCTGTTCTCCCAGTCTCTCCTCTAGCTAGCTGTTCTCCCAGGCTCTCCTCTAGCTAGCTGTTCTCCCAGTCTCTCCTCTAGCTAGCTGTTCTCCCAGTCTCTCCTCTAGCTAGCTGTTCTTCCAGTCTCTCCTCTAGCTAGCTGTTCTCCCAGGCTCTCCTCTAGCTAGCTGTTCTCCCAGTCTCTCCTCTAGCTAGCTGTTCTCCCAGTCTCTCCTCTAGCTAGCTGTTCTCCCAGGCTCTCCTCTAGCTAGCTGTTCTCCCAGTCTCTCCTCTAGCTAGCTGTTCTCCCAGTCTCTCCTCTAGCTAGCTGTTCTCCCAGTCTCTCCTCTAGCTAGCTGTTCTCCCAGGCTCTCCTCTAGCTAGCTGTTCTCCCAGTCTCTCCTCTAGCTGGCTGTTCTCCCAGTCTCTCCTCTAGCTAGCTGTTCTCCCAGGCTCTCCTCTATCTAGCTGTTCTCCCAGGCTCTCCTCTAGCTAGCTGTTCTCCCAGTCTCTCCTCTAGCTAGCTGTTCTTCCAGTCTCTCCTCTAGCTAGCTGTTCTCCCAGTCTCTCCTCTATCTAGCTGTTCTCCCAGGCTCTCCTCTAGCTAGCTGTTCTCCCAGTCTCTCCTCTAGCTAGCTGTTCTCCCAGTCTCTCCTCTAGCTAGCTGTTCTCCCAGGCTCTCCTCTAGCTAGCTGTTCTCCCAGTCTCTCCTCTAGCTAGCTGTTCTCCCAGTCTCTCCTCTAGCTAGCTGTTCTCCCAGTCTCTCCTCTAGCTAGCTGTTCTCCCAGGCTCTCCTCTAGCTAGCTGTTCTCCCAGTCTCTCCTCTAGCTGGCTGTTCTCCCAGTCTCTCCTCTAGCTAGCTGTTCTCCCAGGCTCTCCTCTATCTAGCTGTTCTCCCAGGCTCTCCTCTAGCTAGCTGTTCTCCCAGTCTCTCCTCTAGCTAGCTGTTCTTCCAGTCTCTCCTCTAGCTAGCTGTTCTCCCAGGCTCTCCTCTAGCTAGCTGTTCTCCCAGTCTCTCCTCTAGCTAGCTGTTCTTCCAGTCTCTCCTCTAGCTAGCTGTTCTCCCAGTCTCTCCTCTAGCTAGCTGTTCTTCCAGTCTCTCCTCTAGCTAGCTGTTCTCCCAGGCTCTCCTCTAGCTGGCTGTTCTCCCAGTCTCTCCTCTAGCTGGCTGTTCTCCCAGGCTCTCCTCTAGCTGGCTGTTCTCCCAGGCTCTCCTCTAGCTGGCTGTTCTCCCAGTCTCTCCTCTAGCTGGCTGTTCTCCCAGGCTCTCCTCTAGCTAGCTGTTCTCCCAGTCTCTCCTCTAGCTAGCTGTTCTCCCAGGCTCTCCTCTAGCTAGCTGTTCTCCCAGTCTCTCCTCTAGCTAGCTGTTCTCCCAGTCTCTCCTCTAGCTAGCTGTTCTTCCAGTCTCTCCTCTAGCTAGCTGTTCTCCCAGGCTCTCCTCTAGCTAGCTGTTCTCCCAGTCTCTCCTCTAGCTAGCTGTTCTCCCAGTCTCTCCTCTAGCTAGCTGTTCTCCCAGGCTCTCCTCTAGCTAGCTGTTCTCCCAGTCTCTCCTCTAGCTAGCTGTTCTCCCAGTCTCTCCTCTAGCTAGCTGTTCTCCCAGTCTCTCCTCTAGCTAGCTGTTCTCCCAGTCTCTCCTCTAGCTGGCTGTTCTCCCAGTCTCTCCTCTAGCTAGCTGTTCTCCCAGGCTCTCCTCTATCTAGCTGTTCTCCCAGGCTCTCCTCTCTAGCTAGCTGTTCTCCCAGTCTCTCCTCTAGCTAGCTGTTCTTCCAGTCTCTCCTCTAGCTAGCTGTTCTCCCAGGCTCTCCTCTAGCTAGCTGTTCTCCCAGTCTCTCCTCTAGCTAGCTGTTCTTCCAGTCTCTCCTCTAGCTAGCTGTTCTCCCAGTCTCTCCTCTAGCTAGCTGTTCTTCCAGTCTCTCCTCTAGCTAGCTGTTCTCCCAGGCTCTCCTCTAGCTGGCTGTTCTCCCAGGCTCTCCTCTAGCTGGCTGTTCTCCCAGGCTCTCCTCTAGCTGGCTGTTCTCCCAGGCTCTCCTCTAGCTGGCTGTTCTCCCAGTCTCTCCTCTAGCTGGCTGTTCTCCCAGGCTCTCCTCTAGCTAGCTGTTCTCCCAGTCTCTCCTCTAGCTAGCTGTTCTCCCAGGCTCTCCTCTAGCTAGCTGTTCTCCCAGTCTCTCCTCTAGCTAGCTGTTCTCCCAGTCTCTCCTCTAGCTAGCTGTTCTCCCAGGCTCTCCTCTAGCTGGCTGTTCTCCCAGTCTCTCCTCTAGCTGGCTGTTCTCCCAGTCTCTCCTCTAGCTGGCTGTTCTCCCAGGCTCTCCTCTAGCTAGCTGTTCTCCCAGTCTCTCCTCTAGCTAGCTGTTCTCCCAGGCTCTCCTCTAGCTAGCTGTTCTCCCAGTCTCTCCTCTAGCTAGCTGTTCTCCCAGTCTCTCCTCTAGCTAGCTGTTCTCCCAGTCTCTCCTCTAGCTAGCTGTTCTCCCAGTCTCTCCTCTAGCTAGCTGTTCTCCCAGTCTCTCCTCTAGCTAGCTGTTCTTCCAGTCTCTCCTCTAGCTAGCTGTTCTCCCAGGCTCTCCTCTAGCTAGCTGTTCTCCCAGTCTCTCCTCTAGCTAGCTGTTCTCCCAGGCTCTCCTCTAGCTAGCTGTTCTCCCAGTCTCTCCTCTAGCTAGCTGTTCTCCCAGGCTCTCCTCTAGCTAGCTGTTCTCCCAGTCTCTCCTCTAGCTAGCTGTTCTCCCAGTCTCTCCTCTAGCTAGCTGTTCTCCCAGGCTCTCCTCTATCTAGCTGTTCTCCCAGTCTCTCCTCTAGCTAGCTGTTCTCCCAGTCTCTCCTCTAGCTAGCTGTTCTCCCAGTCTCTCCTCTAGCTAGCTGTTCTCCCAGGCTCTCCTCTAGCTGGCTGTTCTCCCAGTCTCTCCTCTAGCTAGCTGTTCTCCCAGGCTCTCCTCTATCTAGCTGTTCTCCCAGTCTCTCCTCTAGCTAGCTGTTCTCCCAGGCTCTCCTCTAGCTAGCTGTTCTCCCAGTCTCTCCTCTAGCTAGCTGTTCTCCCAGTCTCTCCTCTAGCTAGCTGTTCTCCCAGTCTCTCCTCTAGCTAGCTGTTCTCCCAGTCTCTCCTCTAGCTAGCTGTTCTCCCAGTCTCTCCTCTAGCTAGCTGTTCTTCCAGTCTCTCCTCTAGCTAGCTGTTCTCCCAGGCTCTCCTCTAGCTAGCTGTTCTCCCAGTCTCTCCTCTAGCTAGCTGTTCTCCCAGGCTCTCCTCTAGCTAGCTGTTCTCCCAGTCTCTCCTCTAGCTAGCTGTTCTCCCAGGCTCTCCTCTAGCTAGCTGTTCTCCCAGTCTCTCCTCTAGCTAGCTGTTCTCCCAGTCTCTCCTCTAGCTAGCTGTTCTCCCAGGCTCTCCTCTATCTAGCTGTTCTCCCAGTCTCTCCTCTAGCTAGCTGTTCTCCCAGTCTCTCCTCTAGCTAGCTGTTCTCCCAGTCTCTCCTCTAGCTAGCTGTTCTCCCAGGCTCTCCTCTAGCTGGCTGTTCTCCCAGTCTCTCCTCTAGCTAGCTGTTCTCCCAGGCTCTCCTCTATCTAGCTGTTCTCCCAGTCTCTCCTCTAGCTAGCTGTTCTCCCAGGCTCTCCTCTAGCTAGCTGTTCTCCCAGTCTCTCCTCTAGCTAGCTGTTCTCCCAGTCTCTCCTCTAGCTAGCTGTTCTCCCAGTCTCTCCTCTAGCTAGCTGTTCTCCCAGTCTCTCCTCTAGCTAGCTGTTCTCCCAGGCTCTCCTCTAGCTGGCTGTTCTCCCAGGCTCTCCTCTAGCTAGCTGTTCTCCCAGTCTCTCCTCTATCTAGCTGTTCTCCCAGTCTCTCCTCTATCTAGCTGTTCTCCCAGGCTCTCCTCTAGCTAGCTGTTCTCCCAGTCTCTCCTCTATCTAGCTGTTCTCCCAGTCTCTCCTCTATCTAGCTGTTCTCCCAGGCTCTCCTCTATCTAGCTGTTCTCCCAGTCTCTCCTCTATCTAGCTGTTCTCCCAGTCTCTCCTCTATCTAGCTGTTCTCCCAGGCTCTCCTCTATCTAGCTGTTCTCCCAGTCTCTCCTCTAGCTAGCTGTTCTCCCAGGCTCTCCTCTAGCTAGCTGTTCTCCCAGTCTCTCCTCTAGCTAGCTGTTCTCCCAGTCTCTCCTCTAGCTAGCTGTTCTCCCAGTCTCTCCTCTAGCTAGCTGTTCTCCCAGTCTCTCCTCTAGCTAGCTGTTCTCCCAGGCTCTCCTCTAGCTGGCTGTTCTCCCAGGCTCTCCTCTATCTAGCTGTTCTCCCAGTCTCTCCTCTATCTAGCTGTTCTCCCAGTCTCTCCTCTATCTAGCTGTTCTCCCAGGCTCTCCTCTATCTAGCTGTTCTCCCAGTCTCTCCTCTATCTAGCTGTTCTCCCAGTCTCTCCTCTATCTAGCTGTTCTCCCAGGCTCTCCTCTATCTAGCTGTTCTCCCAGTCTCTCCTCTATCTAGCTGTTCTCCCAGTCTCTCCTCTATCTAGCTGTTCTCCCAGGCTCTCCTCTATCTAGCTGTTCTCCCAGTCTCTCCTCTAGCTAGCTGTTCTCCCAGGCTCTCCTCTAGCTAGCTGTTCTCCCAGTCTCTCCTCTAGCTAGCTGTTCTCCCAGTCTCTCCTCTAGCTAGCTGTTCTCCCAGTCTCTCCTCTAGCTAGCTGTTCTCCCAGTCTCTCCTCTAGCTAGCTGTTCTCCCAGGCTCTCCTCTAGCTAGCTGTTCTCCCAGTCTCTCCTCTAGCTAGCTGTTCTCCCAGGCTCTCCTCTATCTAGCTGTTCTCCCAGTCTCCTCTCCTCCCCCTGTTCCTCTCTGAGGTTGTTCCTCTCCTCTGTTCCTTTCTGTTCCTCTCCTCCCCCTGTTCCTCTCTGAGGTTGTAGCAGAGAGACAACCGGGATCGAGCTGTTCAGGTAATTCATCAACAAAGTGAACGGAGAACGTGCAGAATGATATGATTTCTCCAATGTGTTGTTAATTGATGACTTTTCAGTGTGCCGGCGAATCTAATTGAAAAGGGGGAGTCTGTGTGTGACTGTGAGGAACATTCAGTTGTTCTGTCTCTGAGTGGGAGCAGCCAGCCTGCTCTCCAGGAGGTCTCAGGTGGTTTCTCTCCCACCCCCCACTCTCTCTCCGCATGGATTCCTCTCCTCTCGTTCTTCTGAAACCCAACCTCTTCAAAGAGCATCTTCAATAATCCCCCTCCTCTCCGCTTTCCCACAGCACCCTTTCGTGAACTAACAATCACACTTGCCTCGTTCCCTTTAACCACCTCTGCTGAGAACTATTTGAGTTTTAGTGTATTTATTCTTGCTCGCAGACCCAAAAAAACTGAAGAAAATGCAGAATTTACACGACAAAAAAAAAAATGGCAAAACACTCATGTAAAATCCCATGGTACATAATGCGTGACGTTAATAGAATACTGAACACTTGAAACGTCACAGGACCTTTTTTTTTTTTTATGTTTATGACTAGCGGCAAATAAAAGTCACACACTACACAGATATATATATATATATATATATATATACATACACACACTCTCCCAATAGTTGAATGGGTATTTAACCAACGTGTCGGCATCACTGTGCCTTCCTCAGGGTAATGTCATACATATTTGAACCAGGTTATATAGACAATCAGTGCAATTAGTGTAATCAATGACAGTAGCGAGGGGTGTGTGTCGTATTGATAAAGTTAATTACAGTTAATTAGTGACACTGTTAAAAAAAGATGCATATTAGATATATTAGAATAGAACAATATAATCTATCTATGCCACATCAGCAGAGAGACTCTACCCTTTGTTCCATCCAATGATTGCATCTTACTACTGACTGAACTGGTATTATCCCATAACTATTTTGTCTTTGAGTCAGACTTTTTCCTTCAAATTCGGGGTGTAGCCATGGGCTCCACCATTCCCCCCCCCCTCTGTATGTGGGACAATTTGAAGAAGCATTCCCTTTTTAAAAACAGACACACACCCCTTAAAAAAAATACTCCTATGGAAGAGATACATAGATGTCGTCTTTGTGCTCTGGGAAGGAAGTCAGCATGAACTTAATGAATTCCAAATTCTACTAAACGAGAGCTCTGAATACCTCATTCACCATGCAGACTGAGGAGAGAAAAACTACCTGGACGTATGGATTATCAAAAGAGAAAGACGCATTACACTCAGACTTATACACAAAGCCCACCGATCGCAACACCTTGCTGTGTGCAGATAGCATGCATCCCCTTCCTCCTCCAGAATGGTCTACCATATAGCCGGTTATGCAGAGTTAAACCAATCTGTGGCCACCAGACAGACTGACTGCAATGCTAAAACAATGACAGAGAAATTCAAAAACGAGAGGCCACAAGGACAAAACTCATGATGCGGCAATGATGAAAATATCTCAAAAACCGAGAGAGGAATTACTAAAAACCCAACCAAAGAAGAAGAAAAAACGCAACACTCTTTTGTACTAAGTACACCAAGAAACCGAGAAAATGAAAGCAATCCTGAAAAAGCACTGGCATAATCTGCAATCAGACAAAGAAATTGCACACCTCTTCAAGGAACCCCCAATGGTGGTCTATAAGCGTGGTGGCAACATTGGAGATAGTTTGGTGAGATCTGACACGCCCCCCTGAGCCTACTCAGACACTCTGACACCTATCCCAAATGGAAAATACAAATGTGGCTCATGCGCACAGTGTAATAGCACCAAAACATCCTCCTTTACACACCCACATACAGGTGGAAAGATCCCTGTGAGGGGTATCATCTCATGGAAGACCAAGGCAGTAATCTATCTCATCACCTGTTCATGTGGCAAAGCCTATGTAGGACAAACGAAGAGACAATTAAAGCAGCGCATAGCTGAACACCGCAGCTCAATCAGGTGTCAGAACACTGACTATCCAGTAGCAGCTCACTTTGTTGAGGTTAACCATCCTGTGTCCTCCCTGAGATACACAGCCAGGTAGAGTTATTATACAGTCTGACAGCAGGTAGAGTTATTATACAGTCTGACAGCAGGTAGAGTTATTATACAGTCTGACAGCAGGTAGAGTTATTATACAGTCTGATAGCAGGTAGAGTTATTATACAGTCTGACAGCAGGTAGTTATTATACAGTCTGACAGCAGGTAGAGCTATTATACAGTCTGACAGCAGGTAGAGTTATTATACAGTCTGACAGCAGGTAGAGTTATTATGCAGTCTGACAGCAGGTAGAGCTATTATACAGTCTGACAGCAGGTAGAGTTATTATACAGTCTGACAGCAGGTAGTTATTATACAGTCTGACAGCAGGTAGAGTTATTATACAGTCTGACAGCAGGTAGAGTTATTATACAGTCTGACAGCAAGTAGTTATTATACTGTCTGACAGCAGGTAGAGTTATTATACAGTCTGACAGCAAGTAGTTATTATACAGTCTGACAGCAGGTAGAGTTATTATACAGTCTGACAGCAGGTAGAGTTATTATACAGTCTGACAGCAGGTAGTTATTATACAGTCTGACAGCAGGTAGAGTTATTATACAGTCTGACAGCAGGTAGAGTTATTATACAGTCTGACAGCAGGTAGAGTTATTATACAGTCCGACAGCAGGTAGTTATTATACAGTCTGACAGCAGGTAGAGTTATTATAGAGTCTGACAGCAGGTAGAGTTATTATACAGTCTGACAGCAGGTAGAGTTATTATACAGTCTGACAGCAGGTAGTTATTATACAGTCTGACAGCAGGTAGTTATTATACAGTCCGACAGCAGGTAGAGTTATTATACAGTCCGACAGCAGGTAGAGTTATTATACAGTCCGACAGCAGGTAGAGTTATTATACAGTCTGGCAGCAGGTAGTTACTATACAGTCTGACAGCAGGTAGAGTTATTATACAGTCAGACAGCAGGTAGTTATTATACAGTCCGACAGCAGGTAGAGTTATTATACAGTCTGACAGCAGGTAGAGTTATTATACAGTCTGACAGCAGGTAGAGTTATTATACAGTCTGACAGCAGGTAGTTACTATACAGTCTGACAGCAGGTAGAGTTATTATACAGTCAGACAGCAGGTAGAGTTATTATACAGTCTGACAGCAGGTAGAGTTATTATACAGTCTGACAGCAGGTAGAGTTATTATACAGTCTGACAGCAGGTAGAGTTATTATACAGTCTGACAGCAGGTAGAGTTATTATACAGTCTGACAGCAGGTAGTTATTATACAGTCTGACAGCAGGTAGAGTTATTATACAGTCTGACAGCAGGTAGAGTTATTATACAGTCTGACAGCAGGTAGAGTTATTATACAGTCTGACAGCAGGTAGAGTTATTATACAGTCCGACAGCAGGTAGGTATTATACAGTCTGACAGCAGGTAGAGCTATTATACAGTCTGACAGCAGGTGGAGTTATTATACAGTCTGACAGGGATATCTCATTTATCCGTTTTTGTACATTAAAACTTTACCTGAACCCTCTGTCATAACACTGCATATCACTGTCATAGTAAAGACATACCATGACATTGTTGTAACACTGCATGACATTGTTGTAACACTGCATATCACTGTCATAGTAAAGACATACCACGACATTATGTCATAACACTACATATCACTGTGATAGTAAAGACATACCTTGACATTGTCATAACACTGCATATCACTGTCATAGTAAAGACATACCATGACATTGTTGTAACACTGCATATCACTGTCATAGTAAAGACATACTATGACATTGTTGTAACACTGCATATCACTGTCATAGTAAAGACATACCATGACATTGTTGTAACACTGCATATCGCTGTCATAGTAAAGACATACCATGACATTGTTGTAACACTGCATATAGCTGTCATAGTAAAGACATACCATGACATTGTTGTAACACTGCATATCACTGTCATAGTAAAGACATACCATGACATTGTCATAACACTACATATCACTGTCATAGTAAAGACATACCATGACATTGTCATAACACTACATATCAGTGTGATAGTAAAGACATACCACGACATTATGTCATAACACTACATATCACTGTCATAGTAAATACATACCACGACATTATTTCATAAAACTACTTATCACTGTAATAGTAAAGACATATCACAACATTATTTCATAACACTACTTATCACTGTCATAGTAAAGAAATACCACGACATTATGTCATAACACTACATATCACTGTGATAGTAAAGACATACCACGACATTATGTCATAACACTACATATCGCTGTCATAGTAAAGACATACCATGACATTGTTGTAACACTGCATATTGCTGTCATAGTAAAGACATACCACGACATTATGTCATAACACTACATATCACTGTCATAGTAAATACATACCACGACATTGTCATAACACAACATATCACTGTCGTAGTAAAGACATATCACGACATTGTCATAACACTACATATCAGTGTAATAGTAAAGACATATCACAACATTATTTCATAACACTACTTATCACTGTCATAGTAAAGAAATACCACGACATTATGTCATAACACTACATATCACTGTGATAGTAAAGACATACCACGACATTATGTCATAACACTACATATCACTGTCATAGTAAAGACATACCACGACACCAACAGTCATGACAGCATATGTCAACAGACAAACAGACAAGACACAACCTGTTATTTAGCAGCAGGTAGTTTGTCAAACAGCTGTTTTAAACGGGCATTTCTGTCACTTGCCGAGGGCTCAAAACAAACATTTCAGTGTTTACACCAATTTGTTTAATTCCCAGATTAGAATCACTTTAAAACGAAGCTAATCTCACGTGGGCAGATTCTGCTTGTAGACCGAGAGAATTTGCCAGGACTGAATGGGATGCGTGAGATCCCAGCAGCATTAGTTCAGTTTTGGGGGCTTTGCATCACCGGTTATTTGGATGTACTAGGATTGGGGCGAAGGCGGTGCTTAAACTGCTTCTCCTCGAGTTCTTGGCCCGTGAACCCAAATGGATCATAAGGGAATGGGGGCTTTGGCTGAGAGTTTCCTTTTGCCAGGGGTGGAGACAGAAGTTAATCACACAGCTAACCAAATTACGCAATATTTTACTTTTTGGATTAACAGAGATTAAAAACATAAAAACAGATTATTATCTTTTTCCTCAAATCAAACATCAAAGAAACGTTGGGAGGCACGGCGGCCATTTTCTCGCCAGGGCAGAGCTAATCTCCTCATTAGCATTGTTAGCATGGCCAACCTACAACCAGCAACACGTTAGCATTATTAGCATGGCCAACCTACAACCAGCAACACATTAGCATTGCCAACCAACAACCAGCACACATTAGCATTATTAGCATGGCCAACCTACAACCAGCAACACGTTAGCATTATTAGCATAACCAACCTACAACCAGCAACACGTTAGCATTATTAGCATAACCAACCTACAACCAGCAACACGTTAGCATTTTTAGCATAACCAACCTACAACCAGCAACACATTAGCATTATTAGCATAACCAACCCACAACCAGCAACACATTAGCATTATTAGCATGGCCAGCCAACAACCAGGAACACATTAGCATTATTAGCATGGCCAACCTACAACCAGAAACACATTAGCATTATTAGCATGGCCAACCTACAACCAGAAACACATTAGCATTATTAGCATGGCCAACTCACAACCAGCAACACGTTAGCATTATTAGCATTGCCAACCCACAACCAGCAACACATTAGCATTATTAGCATGGCCAACCCACAACCAGCAACACATTAGCATTATTAGCATGGCCAACCTACAACCAGCAAAACATTAGCATTATTAGGATGGCGCCGGAGAGGATGGCGTTTTATGTGCTCCTAACCAACTGTGCTATTGTGTTAGTTGTTTAGCATTGTTTGTAACTTATTTTTTTACTTATTTTGTACATAATGTTGCTGCTACCGTCTCTTACAGTATGACCGAAAATAACTTCTGGACATCAGAACAGTGACTACTTATCTCGAACTGGAAGAAGCTTTTTCCTTTGACGAGTCCAACGAGCCCGACGCGAAGGATCTCCTGCTTTCCCGGGAACGGGCCCAAATCCCTGTCATTTGCGTGAAGAAAATACGGGAGAAAACAGGGGCGGAGGTCGGGCTGCCTTCTGAGAATCCGTAGGCGAGCGAGTAAATTCCCACTGCCACCCGTTCTATTGGCCAAAGCGCAATCATTGGAAAATAAAGATTATCCTACCAACAGGACATTAAAAACTGTAATATCCTATGTTTCACCGAGTCGTGGCTGAACGACAACACGGATAATATAGAGTTGGCGGGATTTTCCATGCACCGGCAGAACAGAGAAGCGACATCTGGTAAGACGAGGGGTGGGGGGGTATATTTGTCAATAACAGCTGGTGCGCGATGTCTAATATAAAAGAAGTCTCGAAGATATTGCTCGCCTGAGGTAGAGTACCTCATGATAAGCTGTAGACCACACTATCTACCAAGAGAGTTTTCATCTATATTATTCATAGCTGTCTATTTACCACCACAGACCGATGCTGGCACTAAGACCGCACTCAACCAACTCTATAACGCCATGAGCAAAGAAGAAAATGCTCATCCAGAAGCGGCGCTCCTAGTGGCCGGGGACTTTAACGCAGGCAAACTTTAATCCGTTTAACCTCATTTCTACCAGCATGTCACGTGAAACGAGAGGGGCAAAAAAAAATCTAGACCACCTTTACTCCACACACAGAGAAGCATACAAAGCTCTCCCCCACCCTCCATTTGGCAAATTCTGACCATAATTCTATCCTCCTGATTCCTGCTTACAAGCAAAATCGAAAGCAGGTAGTACCAGTGACTCGGTCAATATGTAAGTGGTCAGATGACGCGGATGCTACGCTACAGGACTGTTTTGCTAGCACAGACTGGAATATGCTCCGGGATTCATCGAAATGGCATTGAGGAGTATACCACCTCAGTCACCGGCTTCATCGATAAGTGCGTTGACGACGTGGTCCCCACAGTGACCGTACGTACATATCCCAACCAGAAGCCATGGATTACAGGCAACATCCACATCGCGCTAAAGGCTAGAGCTGCCGCTTTCAAAGATCGGGACACTAATCCGGACGCTTATAAGAAATTTCGCAATGCCCTCAGACGAACCATCAAACAGGCAAAGCGTCAATACAGGACTAAGATTGAATCCTACTACACCGGCTCTGACGCTCGTCAGATGTGGCAGGGCCTGAAACTATTACTGATTACAAAAGGGAAAACCAGACGTGAGCTGCCCAGTGACGCGAGCCTACCAGACGAGCTAAATGCCTTTTATGCTCGCTTCGAGGCAAGCAACACTGAAGCATGCACGAGAGCACCAGCTGTTCTGGGCAACTGCGTGATAACGCTCTCGGCAGCTGATATGAGCAAGACCTTTAAACAGGTCAACATTCACAAGGCCGCAGGGCCAGACGGATTAACAGGACGTGTACTCAAAGCATGCGGGGACCAACTGGCAAGTGTCTTCACTGACATTTTCAACCTCTCCAAGCAGACCACCATAGTCCCTGTGCCCAAGAAAGCGAAGGTAACCTGCCTAAATGATTACCACCCGTAGCACTCACGTCGGTAGCCATGAAGCGCTTTGAAAGGCTGGTCTTGGCTCACATCAACAGCATCCTCCAGGATACCCTAGACCCACTCCAATTTGCATACCGCCTCAACAGATCCACAGATGACCCAATTGCAAATCGCACTCCACACTGCCCTTTCCCACCTGGACAAAAGGAACACCTATGTGAAAATGCTGTTCATTGACTACAGCTCAGCGTTCAACACCATAGTGCCCTCAAAGCTCATCACTAAGCTAAGGACCCTGGGACTAAACACCTCCCTCTGCAACTGGATCCTGGACTTCCTGACAGGCCGCCCCCAAGTGGTGAGGGTAGGCAACAACACGTCTCCCATGCTGATCCTCAACACAGGGGCCCTTCAGGGGTGTGTGCTTAGTCCCCTCATGTACTCCCTGTTCATCCACGACTGCATGGCCAAACACGACTCCAACACCATCATTAAGTTTGCCCAATGACACAACAGTGGTAGGCCTGATCATCGACAACGATGAGACAGCCAATAGGGAGGAAGTCAGAGATCTGGCTGTGTGGTGCCAGGACAACAACCTCTCCCTCAATGTGAGCAAGACTAAGGAGCTGATCGTGGACTACAGGAAAAGGCGGGCCGAACAGGCCCCCATTAACATCGATGGGGCTGTAGTGGAGCGGGTCGAGAGAGTCAAGATCCTTGGTGTCCACATCACCAACAAACTAACATGGTCCAATCACACCAAGACAGTCGTGAAGAGGTCACGACATCCCCCTCAGGAGACTGAAAAGATTTGGCATGGGTCCCTAGATCCTCAAAAGGTTCTATAGCTGCACCATCGAGAGCATCCTGACTGGTTGCAACACCGCCTGGTATGGCAACTGCTGGGCCTCTGACCGTAAGGCCCTACAGAGGGTAGTGCGTACGGCCCAGTACATCACTGGGGCCAAACTTCCAGGACCTATATAATAGGTGGTGTCAGAGGAAAGCCCAAAAAATGGTCCGATTTGGAACCGGCACCCCTGTATATAGCCTCGTTATTGTTATTTGATTGTACTACTTTTTAATAATTTTTTACTTTAGTTTATTTGGTAAATATCTTCTGAACTCTTCTTGAACTGCACTGTTGGTTAAGGGTTTGTGAGTCAGCATTTCACGGTAAGGTCTACACTGGATTCGGCGCATGTGACAAATAAAGTTTGATTTGATCCAAACCTATAACCAGACAGCATAATGACTGAGAGCCGGGCTCTAAGCCGCTGAGCTGATTCACTTCTCTTTAACCGTCCACATTAAAACACATCTCTGGGCTACGTCCCAAATGGCACCCTAGTCATCAATAGTCCACTACTGCCCAAGAGGCCCTGATTCAACATTAGCTTATACACTGTTGCCTTGTGTGTGAGTGAGTGTGTGAGTGTGACTGAGTGAGTGAGTGAGTGAGTGAGTGAGTGAGTGAGTGAGTGAGTGAGTGTGACTGAGTGAGTGAGTGAGTGAGTGAGTGAGTGAGTGTGTGAGTGTGTGTGTGAGTGAGTGAGTGAGTGTGTGAGAGAGTGAGTGTGTGTGTGCGCAGAGGGCCTGATTCAACATTAGCTTATACACTGTTGCCTTGTGTGTGTGTGTGAGTGAGTGAGTGAGTGAGTGAGTGTGTGAGAGAGTGAGTGAGTGTGTGAGGGAGTGTGTGAGTGAGTGAGTGTGTGTGTGTGTGTGTGTGCGCGCAGAGGAGCTGTTTCAACATTAGTTAATACACTGTAGCCTTTATACATACAGTACCAGTCCAGTTTGGACACACCTACTCACTACAGGGTTTTCTTTATTTTTACTATTTTCTACATTGTAGAATAATAGTGAAGACATCAAAACTATGAAATAACACATATGGAATCATGTAGTAACCAAAAAAGTGTTAAACAAATCAAAATATATTTTAGATTCTTCAAATTTGACACCCTTTGCCTTGATGACAGATTTGCACACTCTTGGTATTCTCTCAACCAGCTTCATGAGGTAGTCAACCTGGAATGCATTTCAATTAACAGGCGTGCCTTGATAAAAGTTAATGTGCGGAATTTCTTTCCTTCTTAATGCGTTTGAGCCAATCAGTTGTGTTGTGACAAGGTAGGGGTGGTATACAGAAGACAGTCCTATTTGGTAAAAGACCAAGTCAATATTATGGCAAGAACAGCTCAAATAAGCAAAGAGAAACGACAGTCCATCATTACTTTAAGACATGAAGGTCAGTCAATACGGAACATTTCAAGAACTTTGAACAGTTCTTCAAGTGCAGTCGCAAAAACCATCAAACTCTATGATGAAACTGGCTCTCATGAGGACCGCACAGGAAAGGAAGACCCAAAGTTCATTCGAGTTTCTAGCCTCTGAAATTGCAGCCCAAATAAATGCTTCAGAGAGTTCAAGTAACAGACACATCTCAACATCAACTGTTCAGAGGAGACTGTGAATCAGGCCTTCATGGTTGAATTGCTGCAAAGAAACCACTACTAAAGGACACCAATAACAAGAAGAGACTTGCTTGGGCCAAGAAACACGAGCTATGGACATTAACTGAAAGCGCGAACCACTGCTTTTAATCAGGGTAAGGCAACCGGAAACATGACTGAATACAAACAGTGTAGCTATTCCCTCCGCAAGGCAATCGAATGTCTTGCTCCCAGACAAACTAAACAACTTCATTCCTCGCTTTGAGGACAATACAGTGCCACCGTCACGGCCTGCTACCAAAACCTGCGGGCTCTCCTTCACCGCAGCCAACGAGAGTAAAACATTTAAACGTGTTAAACCTCGCAAGGCTGCCGGCCCAGATGGCATCCTGGCCGTGTCCTCAGAGCAAGAGGGCCACCATTGTTCCTGTTCCCAAGAAAGCTAAGGTAACTGAGCTAAATGACTATCGCCCCGTAGCACTCACCTCCGTCATCATGAAGTGCTTTGAGAGATTAGTCAAGGATCATATCACCTCCATCCTGCCAGACACCCTGGACCCACTCCAATTTGCTTACCGTCCCAATAGGTCCACAGACGACGCAATCGCAATCACACTGCATACTGCCCTAACCCATCTGGACAAGAGGAATACTTATGTAAGTTCCTATGTAAATGCTGTTCATCAACTACAGCTCAGCATTTAACACCATAGTTCCCTCCAAGCTCGTCATTAAGCTCGAGACCCAGCCCTGTGCAACTGGGTCCTGGACTTCCTGACGGCCCGGCCCCAGGTGGTGAGGGTAGGAAACAACATCTCCACCCCGCTGATCCTCAACACTGGGCCCCACAAGGGTGCGTTCTCAGCCCTCTCCTGTACTCCCTGGTAGTATAACGGTATGATTCCGACAGACCAGGCTGGTAGTATAACGGTATGATTCCGACAGACCAGGCTGGTAGTATAACGGTATGATTCAGACAGACCAGGCTGGTAGTATAACGGTCTGATTCTGACAGACCAGGCTGGTAGTATAACGGTCTGATTCTGACAGACCAGGCTGGTAGTATAACGGTGTGATTCTGACAGACCAGGCTGGTAGTATAACGGTGTGATTCTGACAGACCAGGCTGGTAGTATAACGGTATGATTCTGACAGACCAGGCTGGTAGTATAACGGTGTGATTCTAACAGACCAGGCTGGTAGTATAACGGTGTGATTCTAACAGACCAGGCTGGTAGTATAACGGTGTGATTCTGACAGACCAGGCTGGTAGTATAACGGTGTGATTCTGACAGACCAGGCTGGTAGTATAACGGTCTGATTCTGACAGACCAGGCTGGTAGTATAACGGTATGATTCTGACAGACCAGGCTGGTAGTATAACGGTGTGATTCTGACAGACCAGGCTGGTAGTATAACGGTCTGATTCTGACAGACCAGGCTGGTAGTATAACGGTCTGATTCCGACAGACCAGGCTGGTAGTATAACGGTATGATTCTGACAGACCAGGCCGGTAGTATAACGGTATGATTCTGACAGACCAGGCTGGTAGTATAACGGTATGATTCTGACAGACCAGGCCGGTAGTATAACGGTATGATTCTGACAGACCAGGCTGGTAGTATAACGGTCTGATTCTGACAGACCAGGCTGGTAGTATAACGGTCTGATTCCGACAGACCAGGCTGGTAGTATAACGGTATGATTCTGACAGACCAGGCCGGTAGTATAACGGTATGATTCTGACAGACCAGGCTGGTAGTATAACGGTCTGATTCTGACAGACCAGGCTGGTAGTATAACGGTCTGATTCTGACAGACCAGGCTGGTAGTATAACGGTCTGATTCCGACAGACCAGGCTGGTAGTATAACGGTCTGATTCCGACAGACCAGGCTGGTAGTATAACGGTATGATTCTGACAGACCAGGCTGGTAGTATAACGGTATGATTCTGACAGACCAGGCTGGTAGTATAACGGTCTGATTCTGACAGACCAGGCTGGTAGTATAACGGTCTGATTCTGACAGACCAGGCTGGTAGTATAACGGTATGATTCTGACAGACCAGGCTGGTAGTATAACGGTGTGATTCTGACAGACCAGGCTGGTAGTATAACTGTGTGATTCTGACAGACCAGGCTGGTAGTATAACTGTGTGATTCTGACAGACCAGGCTGGTAGTATAACGGTCTGATTCTGACAGACCAGGCTGGTAGGATAACGGTATGATTCTGACAGACCAGGCTGGTAGTATAACGGTATGATTCTGACAGACCAGGCTGGTAGTATAACGGTATGATTCTGACAGACCAGGCTGGTAGTATAACGGTATGATTCAGACAGACCAGGCTGGTAGTATAACGGTATGATTCCGACAGACCAGGCTGGTAGTATAACGGTATGATTCAAAGAAGTTGCAAGGCAACAGTGTCTCACAAACCAGTCAGCATACCAAATGGCACCTTATTCCCTATATAGTGCATTTGAGCCTGGTCAAAAGTGGTGCACTAGGTAGGGAATAGGTTGCCATTTGGAATATAGAGTCAGACAGGAGGAGAATGTGCCATGAAATTAGTTTGTGAAGCTAACCGTGGAGCTGAGGGTCGTTGCTGTGATAGCTGATTATTGCATGTAGAGTCCATCCAGCTGGAGGCTCATCTACTGTCTGGCTCGCCCAGTAGGATTCAAGTGCGGATGGTCGCATCCCAAATGGTGCTCTATTCCCTACACATCTTATTACCATGGCCCATAGGATGTATTTTGGGACGCAAACGACCACTCTGCCACAACAACACTTAATTACCACGCGAGGAGGAGGAGTGTTGTCCAGCACCAGGAAGAGGAGGAGGAGAAGGAGGAGGAGGAGGAGAGGAGGATGAGAAGAGGAGAAAGAGAGGAGGAGGAGGAGGAGGAGGAGGAGGAAGAGAGGAAGAGGAGGAGGAGGAGGAGGAAGAGAGGAGGAAGAGGAGGAGGAGGAGGAAGAGGAGGAGGAAGAGAGGAGGAGGAGGAGGAGGAGGAGGAGGAAGAGAGGAGGAAGAGGAGGAGGAGGAGGAGGAAGAGAGGAGGAAGAGGAGGAGGAGGAGGAGGAGGAGGAGGAGAGGAGGAGGAGGAAGAGAGAGGAGGAGGAGGAGGAAGAGAGGAGGAAGAGGAGGAGGAGGAGGAGGAAGGGGAAGAGAGGAGGAAGAGAAGTGTTGTGCAGCACGAGGAGGAGGAGAAGGAAGGAGAGGAGGAGGAAGTGAATCTGAAACAGTCTTGTCAGAGTGACTCATCAGCGAGTGTTTACTTGACTTCGTCTCTTTATCTGTGCGTGTGGGGTTGGCGCTGAAAGGCCTCCGGTTCAGTCGATCCTGAAATATTTATACAACACAAACACGTCTCACTTTGCAAAAGAGTAGAGATGTTAAGGAGAACACAGACTGTTCAAATAAAACCCAGAACTCTTAACACCTCTGGGTTGGGCTTTGGCTGTGAATATAGAGAAGCTGTTTACAAAACCTGTACCATCTCAAAATAACTTTCCACACTAGGTTGAATAAGAACTGCACGTAGTCTTATACCACAAGAAGATAAAATGTGTCTGTCTGATAGTATAATGGGTCTGTGTGGAGGTAGACAGCAGTATATATTCAGGTCTGTCTGATAGTATAATGGGTCTGTGTGGAGGTAGACAGCAGTATATATTCAGGTCTGTCTGATAGTATAATGGGTCTGTGTGGAGGTAGACAGCAGTATATATTCAGGTCTGTCTGATAGTATAATGGGTCTGTGTGGAGGTGGACAGCAGTATATATTCAGGTCTGTCTGATAGTATAATGGGTCTGTGTGGAGGTAGACAGCAGTATATATTCAGGTCTGTCTGATAGTATAATGGGTCTGTGTGGAGGTAGACAGCAGTATATATTCAGGTCTGTCTGATAGTATAATGGGTCTGTGTGGAGGTGGACAGCAGTATATATTCAGGTCTGTCTGATAGTATAATGGGTCTGTGTGGAGGTGGACAGCAGTATATATTCAGGTCTGTCTGATAGTATAATGGGTCTGTGTGGAGGTAGACAGCAGTATATATTCAGGTCTGTCTGATAGTATAATGGGTCTGTGTGGAGGTAGACAGCAGTATATATTCAGGTCTGTCTGATAGTATAATGGGTCTGTGTGGAGGTAGACAGCAGTATATATTCAGGTCTGTCTGATAGTATAATGGGTCTGTGTGTGGAGGTAGACAGCAGTATATATTCAGGTCTGTCTGATAGTATAATGGGTCTGTGTGGAGGTGGACAGCAGTATATATTCAGGTCTGTCTGATAGTATAATGGGTCTGTGTGGAGGTGGACAGCAGTATATATTCAGGTCTGTCTGATAGTATAATGGGTCTGTGTGGAGGTGGACAGCAGTATATATTCAGGTCTGTCTGATAGTATAATGGGTCTGTGTGGAGGTGGACAGCAGTATATATTCAGGTCTGTCTGATAGTATAATGGGTCTGTGTGGAGGTAGACAGCAGTATATATTCAGGTCTGTCTGATAGTATAATGGGTCTGTGTGGAGGTGGACAGCAGTATATATTCAGGTCTGTCTGATAGTATAATGGGTCTGTGTGGAGGTAGACAGCAGTATATATTCAGGTCTGTCTGATAGTATAATGGGTCTGTGTGGAGGTAGACAGCAGTATATATTCAGGTCTGTCTGATAGTATAATGGGTCTGTGTGGAGGTAGACAGCAGTATATATTCAGGTCTGTCTGATAGTATAATGGGTCTGTGTGGAGGTGGACAGCAGTATATATTCAGGTCTGTCTGATAGTATAATGGGTCTGTGTGGAGGTAGACAGCAGTATATATTCAGGTCTGTCTGATAGTATAATGGGTCTGTGTGGAGGTGGACAGCAGTATATATTCAGGTCTGTCTGATAGTATAATGGGTCTGTGTGGAGGTAGACAGCAGTATATATTCAGGTCTGTCTGATAGTATAATGGGTCTGTGTGGAGGTAGACAGCAGTATATATTCAGGTCTGTCTGATAGTATAATGGGTCTGTGTGGAGGTAGACAGCAGTATATATTCAGGTCTGTCTGATAGTATAATGGGTCTGTGTGTGGAGGTGGACAGCAGTATATATTCAGGTCTGTCTGATAGTATAATGGGTCTGTGTGGAGGTAGACAGCAGTATATATTCAGGTCTGTCTGATAGTATAATGGGTCTGTGTGTGGAGGTAGACAGCAGTATATATTCAGGTCTGTCTGATAGTATAATGGGTCTGTGTGGAGGTAGACAGCAGTATATATTCAGGTCTGTCTGATAGTATAATGGGTCTGTGTGGAGGTGGACAGCAGTATATATTCAGGTCTGTCTGATAGTATAATGGGTCTGTGTGGAGGTAGACAGCAGTATATATTCAGGTCTGTCTGATAGTATAATGGGTCTGTGTGGAGGTAGACAGCAGTATATATTCAGGTCTGTCTGATAGTATAATGGGTCTGTGTGGAGGTAGACAGCAGTATATATTCAGGTCTGTCTGATAGTATAATGGGTCTGTGTGGAGGTAGACAGCAGTATATATTCAGGTCTGTCTGATAGTATAATGGGTCTGTGTGGAGGTGGACAGCAGTATATATTCAGGTCTGTCTGATAGTATAATGGGTCTGTGTGTGGAGGTGGACAGCAGTATATATTCAGGTCTGTCTGATAGTATAATGGGTCTGTGTGGAGGTGGACAGCAGTATATATTCAGGTCTGTCTGATAGTATAATGGGTCTGTGTGGAGGTGGACAGCAGTATATATTCAGGTCTGTCTGATAGTATAATGGGTCTGTGTGGAGGTGGACAGCAGTATATATTCAGGTCTGTCTGATAGTATAATGGGTCTGTGTGTGGAGGTGGACAGCAGTATATATTCAGGTCTGTCTGATAGTATAATGGGTCTGTGTGGAGGTGGACAGCAGTATATATTCAGGTCTGTCTGATAGTATAATGGGTCTGTGTGGAGGTAGACAGCAGTATATATTCAGGTCTGTCTGATAGTATAATGGGTCTGTGTGGAGGTGGACAGCAGTATATATTCAGGTCTGTCTGATAGTATAATGGGTCTGTGTGGAGGTATACAGCAGTATATATTCAGGTCTGTCTGATAGTATAATGGGTCTGTGTGTGGAGGTGGACAGCAGTATATATTCAGGTCTGTCTGATAGTATAATGGGTCTGTGTGGAGGTAGACAGCAGTATATATTCAGGTCTGTCTGATAGTATAATGGGTCTGTGTGGAGGTAGACAGCAGTATATATTCAGGTCTGTCTGATAGTATAATGGGTCTGTGTGGAGGTGGACAGCAGTATATATTCAGGTCTGTCTGATAGTATAATGGGTCTGTGTGGAGGTAGACAGCAGTATATATTCAGGTCTGTCTGATAGTATAATGGGTCTGTGTGGAGGTGGACAGCAGTATATATTCAGGTCTGTCTGATAGTATAATGGGTCTGTGTGGAGGTAGACAGCAGTATATATTCAGGTCTGTCTGATAGTATAATGGGTCTGTGTGGAGGTAGACAGCAGTATATATTCAGGTCTGTCTGATAGTATAATGGGTCTGTGTGGAGGTAGACAGCAGTATATATTCAGGTCTGTCTGATAGTATAATGGGTCTGTGTGTGGAGGTGGACAGCAGTATATATTCAGGTCTGTCTGATAGTATAATGGGTCTGTGTGGAGGTAGACAGCAGTATATATTCAGGTCTGTCTGATAGTATAATGGGTCTGTGTGTGGAGGTAGACAGCAGTATATATTCAGGTCTGTCTGATAGTATAATGGGTCTGTGTGGAGGTAGACAGCAGTATATATTCAGGTCTGTCTGATAGTATAATGGGTCTGTGTGGAGGTGGACAGCAGTATATATTCAGGTCTGTCTGATAGTATAATGGGTCTGTGTGGAGGTAGACAGCAGTATATATTCAGGTCTGTCTGATAGTATAATGGGTCTGTGTGGAGGTAGACAGCAGTATATATTCAGGTCTGTCTGATAGTATAATGGGTGTGTATGGAGGTAGACAGCAGTATATATTCAGGTCTGTCTGATAGTATAATGGGTCTGTGTGGAGGTGGACAGCAGTATATATTCAGGTCTGTCTGATAGTATAATGGGTCTGTGTGTGGAGGTGGACAGCAGTATATATTCAGGTCTGTCTGATAGTATAATGGGTCTGTGTGGAGGTGGACAGCAGTATATATTCAGGTCTGTCTGATAGTATAATGGGTCTGTGTGGAGGTGGACAGCAGTATATATTCAGGTCTGTCTGATAGTATAATGGGTCTGTGTGGAGGTGGACAGCAGTATATATTCAGGTCTGTCTGATAGTATAATGGGTCTGTGTGTGGAGGTGGACAGCAGTATATATTCAGGTCTGTCTGATAGTATAATGGGTCTGTGTGGAGGTGGACAGCAGTATATATTCAGGTCTGTCTGATAGTATAATGGGTCTGTGTGGAGGTAGACAGCAGTATATATTCAGGTCTGTCTGATAGTATAATGGGTCTGTGTGGAGGTGGACAGCAGTATATATTCAGGTCTGTCTGATAGTATAATGGGTCTGTGTGGAGGTATACAGCAGTATATATTCAGGTCTGTCTGATAGTATAATGGGTCTGTGTGTGGAGGTGGACAGCAGTATATATTCAGGTCTGTCTGATAGTATAATGGGTCTGTGTGGAGGTAGACAGCAGTATATATTCAGGTCTGTCTGATAGTATAATGGGTCTGTGTGGAGGTAGACAGCAGTATATATTCAGGTCTGTCTGATAGTATAATGGGTCTGTGTGGAGGTGGACAGCAGTATATATTCAGGTCTGTCTGATAGTATAATGGGTCTGTGTGGAGGTAGACAGCAGTATATATTCAGGTCTGTCTGATAGTATAATGGGTCTGTGTGTGGAGGTAGACAGCAGTATATATTCAGGTCTGTCTGATAGTATAATGGGTCTGTGTGGAGGTAGACAGCAGTATATATTCAGGTCTGTCTGATAGTATAATGGGTCTGTGTGTGGAGGTAGACAGCAGTATATATTCAGGTCTGTCTGATAGTATAATGGGTCTGTGTGGAGGTGGACAGCAGTATATATTCAGGTCTGTCTGATAGTATAATGGGTCTGTGTGGAGGTAGACAGCAGTATATATTCAGGTCTGTCTGATAGTATAATGGGTCTGTGTGTGGAGGTGGACAGCAGTATATATTCAGGTCTGTCTGATAGTATAATGGGTCTGTGTGGAGGTAGACAGCAGTATATATTCAGGTCTGTCTGATAGTATAATGGGTCTGTGTGGAGGTGGACAGCAGTATATATTCAGGTCTGTCTGATAGTATAATGGGTCTGTGTGGAGGTGGACAGCAGTATATATTCAGGTCTGTCTGATAGTATAATGGGTCTGTGTGGAGGTAGACAGCAGTATATATTCAGGTCTGTCTGATAGTATAATGGGTCTGTGTGGAGGTAGACAGCAGTATATATTCAGGTCTGTCTGATAGTATAATGGGTCTGTGTGGAGGTAGACAGCAGTATATATTCAGGTCTGTCTGATAGTATAATGGGTCTGTGTGGAGGTAGACAGCAGTATATATTCAGGTCTGTCTGATAGTATAATGGGTCTGTGTGGAGGTAGACAGCAGTATATATTCAGGTCTGTCTGATAGTATAATGGGTCTGTGTGGAGGTGGACAGCAGTATATATTCAGGTCTGTCTGATAGTATAATGGGTCTGTGTGGAGGTGGACAGCAGTATATATTCAGGTCTGTCTGATAGTATAATGGGTCTGTGTGGAGGTAGACAGCAGTATATATTCAGGTCTGTCTGATAGTATAATGGGTCTGTGTGGAGGTAGACAGCAGTATATATTCAGGTCTGTCTGATAGTATAATGGGTCTGTGTGGAGGTAGACAGCAGTATATATTCAGGTCTGTCTGATAGTATAATGGGTCTGTGTGGAGGTGGACAGCAGTATATATTCAGGTCTGTCTGATAGTATAATGGGTCTGTGTGTGGAGGTGGACAGCAGTATATATTCAGGTCTGTCTGATAGTATAATGGGTCTGTGTGGAGGTAGACAGCAGTATATATTCAGGTCTGTCTGATAGTATAATGGGTCTGTGTGTGGAGGTGGACAGCAGTATATATTCAGGTCTGTCTGATAGTATAATGGGTCTGTGTGGAGGTGGACAGCAGTATATATTCAGGTCTGTCTGATAGTATAATGGGTCTGTGTGGAGGTAGACAGCAGTATATATTCAGGTCTGTCTGATAGTATAATGGGTCTGTGTGTGGAGGTAGACAGCAGTATATATTCAGGTCTGTCTGATAGTATAATGGGTCTGTGTGGAGGTAGACAGCAGTATATATTCAGGTCTGTCTGATAGTATAATGGGTCTGTGTGGAGGTAGACAGCAGTATATATTCAGGTCTGTCTGATAGTATAATGGGTCTGTGTGGAGGTAGACAGCAGTATATATTCAGGTCTGTCTGATAGTATAATGGGTCTGTGTGGAGGTAGACAGCAGTATATATTCAGGTCTGTCTGATAGTATAATGGGTCTGTGTGTGGAGGTGGACAGCAGTATATATTCAGGTCTGTCTGATAGTATAATGGGTCTGTGTGGAGGTGGACAGCAGTATATATTCAGGTCTGTCTGATAGTATAATGGGTCTGTGTGGAGGTAGACAGCAGTATATATTCAGGTCTGTCTGATAGTATAATGGGTCTGTGTGTGGAGGTGGACAGCAGTATATATTCAGGTCTGTCTGATAGTATAATGGGTCTGTGTGGAGGTAGACAGCAGTATATATTCAGGTCTGTCTGATAGTATAATGGGTCTGTGTGGAGGTAGACAGCAGTATATATTCAGGTCTGTCTGATAGTATAATGGGTCTGTGTGGAGGTAGACAGCAGTATATATTCAGGTCTGTCTGATAGTATAATGGGTCTGTGTGTGGAGGTAGACAGCAGTATATATTCAGGTCTGTCTGATAGTATAATGGGTCTGTGTGGAGGTGGACAGCAGTATATATTCAGGTCTGTCTGATAGTATAATGGGTCTGTGTGGAGGTAGACAGCAGTATATATTCAGGTCTGTCTGATAGTATAATGGGTCTGTGTGTGAGGTGGACAGCAGTATATATTCAGGTCTGTCTGATAGTATAATGGGTCTGTGTGGAGGTAGACAGCAGTATATATTCAGGTCTGTCTGATAGTATAATGGGTCTATGTGGAGGTGGACAGCAGTATATATTCAGGTCTGTCTGATAGTATAATGGGTCTGTGTGTGGAGGTAGACAGCAGTATATATTCAGGTCTGTCTGATAGTATAATGGGTCTGTGTGGAGGTAGACAGCAGTATATATTCAGGTCTGTCTGATAGTATAATGGGTCTGTGTGGAGGTAGACAGCAGTATATATTCAGGTCTGTCTGATAGTATAATGGGTCTGTGTGGAGGTAGACAGCAGTATATATTCAGGTCTGTCTGATAGTATAATGGGTCTGTGTGGAGGTGGACAGCAGTATATATTCAGGTCTGTCTGATAGTATAATGGGTCTGTGTGTGGAGGTGGACAGCAGTATATATTCAGGTCTGTCTGATAGTATAATGGGTCTGTGTGGAGGTAGACAGCAGTATATATTCAGGTCTGTCTGATAGTATAATGGGTCTGTGTGTGGAGGTGGACAGCAGTATATATTCAGGTCTGTCTGATAGTATAATGGGTCTGTGTGGAGGTAGACAGCAGTATATATTCAGGTCTGTCTGATAGTATAATGGGTCTGTGTGTGGAGGTAGACAGCAGTATATATTCAGGTCTGTCTGATAGTATAATGGGTCTGTGTGGAGGTAGACAGCAGTATATATTCAGGTCTGTCTGATAGTATAATGGGTCTGTGTGGAGGTAGACAGCAGTATATATTCAGGTCTGTCTGATAGTATAATGGGTCTGTGTGGAGGTAGACAGCAGTATATATTCAGGTCTGTCTGATAGTATAATGGGTCTGTGTGGAGGTAGACAGCAGTATATATTCAGGTCTGTCTGATAGTATAATGGGTCTGTGTGTGGAGGTGGACAGCAGTATATATTCAGGTCTGTCTGATAGTATAATGGGTCTGTGTGGAGGTGGACAGCAGTATATATTCAGGTCTGTCTGATAGTATAATGGGTCTGTGTGGAGGTAGACAGCAGTATATATTCAGGTCTGTCTGATAGTATAATGGGTCTGTGTGTGGAGGTGGACAGCAGTATATATTCAGGTCTGTCTGATAGTATAATGGGTCTGTGTGGAGGTAGACAGCAGTATATATTCAGGTCTGTCTGATAGTATAATGGGTCTGTGTGGAGGTAGACAGCAGTATATATTCAGGTCTGTCTGATAGTATAATGGGTCTGTGTGGAGGTAGACAGCAGTATATATTCAGGTCTGTCTGATAGTATAATGGGTCTGTGTGTGGAGGTAGACAGCAGTATATATTCAGGTCTGTCTGATAGTATAATGGGTCTGTGTGGAGGTGGACAGCAGTATATATTCAGGTCTGTCTGATAGTATAATGGGTCTGTGTGGAGGTAGACAGCAGTATATATTCAGGTCTGTCTGATAGTATAATGGGTCTGTGTGTGGAGGTGGACAGCAGTATATATTCAGGTCTGTCTGATAGTATAATGGGTCTGTGTGGAGGTAGACAGCAGTATATATTCAGGTCTGTCTGATAGTATAATGGGTCTATGTGGAGGTGGACAGCAGTATATATTCAGGTCTGTCTGATAGTATAATGGGTCTGTGTGTGGAGGTAGACAGCAGTATATATTCAGGTCTGTCTGATAGTATAATGGGTCTGTGTGGAGGTGGACAGCAGTATATATTCAGGTCTGTCTGATAGTATAATGGGTCTGTGTGGAGGTGGACAGCAGTATATATTCAGGTCTGTCTGATAGTATAATGGGTCTGTGTGGAGGTGGACAGCAGTATATATTCAGGTCTGTCTGATAGTATAATGGGTCTGTGTGGAGGTAGACAGCAGTATATATTCAGGTCTGTCTGATAGTATAATGGGTCTGTGTGGAGGTGGACAGCAGTATATATTCAGGTCTGTCTGATAGTATAATGGGTCTGTATGGAGGTAGACAGCAGTATATATTCAGGTCTGTCTGATAGTATAATGGGTCTGTGTGGAGGTAGACAGCAGTATATATTCAGGTCTGTCTGATAGTATAATGGGTCTGTGTGGAGGTAGACAGCAGTATATATTCAGGTCTGTCTGATAGTATAATGGGTCTGTGTGTGGAGGTGGACAGCAGTATATATTCAGGTCTGTCTGATAGTATAATGGGTCTGTGTGGAGGTAGACAGCAGTATATATTCAGGTCTGTCTGATAGTATAATGGGTCTGTGTGGAGGTAGACAGCAGTATATATTCAGGTCTGTCTGATAGTATAATGGGTCTGTGTGGAGGTAGACAGCAGTATATATTCAGGTCTGTCTGATAGTATAATGGGTCTGTGTGGAGGTAGACAGCAGTATATATTCAGGTCTGTCTGATAGTATAATGGGTCTGTGTGGAGGTAGACAGCAGTATATATTCAGGTCTGTCTGATAGTATAATGGGTCTGTGTGGAGGTAGACAGCAGTATATATTCAGGTCTGTCTGATAGTATAATGGGTCTGTGTGGAGGTAGACAGCAGTAAATATTCAGGTCTGTCTGATAGTATAATGGGTCTGTGTGGAGGTAGACAGCAGTATATATTCAGGTCTGTCTGATAGTATAATGGGTCTGTGTGGAGGTAGACAGCAGTATATATTCAGGTCTGTCTGATAGTATAATGGGTCTGTGTGGAGGTAGACAGCAGTATATATTCAGGTCTGTCTGATAGTATAATGGGTCTGTGTGGAGGTGGACAGCAGTATATATTCAGGTCTGTCTGATAGTATAATGGGTCTGTGTGGAGGTAGACAGCAGTATATATTCAGGTCTGTCTGATAGTATAATGGGTCTGTGTGGAGGTGGACAGCAGTATATATTCAGGTCTGTCTGATAGTATAATGGGTCTGTGTGGAGGTAGACAGCAGTATATATTCAGGTCTGTCTGATAGTATAATGGGTCTGTGTGGAGGTAGACAGCAGTATATATTCAGGTCTGTCTGATAGTATAATGGGTCTGTGTGGAGGTGGACAGCAGTATATATTCAGGTCTGTCTGATAGTATAATGGGTCTGTGTGGAGGTGGACAGCAGTATATATTCAGGTCTGTCTGATAGTATAATGGGTCTGTGTGTGGAGGTGGACAGCAGTATATATTCAGGTCTGTCTGATAGTATAATGGGTCTGTGTGGAGGTGGACAGCAGTATATATTCAGGTCTGTCTGATAGTATAATGGGTCTGTGTGGAGGTAGACAGCAGTATATATTCAGGTCTGTCTGATAGTATAATGGGTCTGTGTGGAGGTGGACAGCAGTATATATTCAGGTCTGTCTGATAGTATAATGGGTCTGTGTGGAGGTAGACAGCAGTATATATTCAGGTCTGTCTGATAGTATAATGGGTCTGTGTGGAGGTGGACAGCAGTATATATTCAGGTCTGTCTGATAGTATAATGGGTCTGTGTGTGGAGGTAGACAGCAGTATATATTCAGGTCTGTCTGATAGTATAATGGGTCTGTGTGGAGGTGGACAGCAGTATATATTCAGGTCTGTCTGATAGTATAATGGGTCTGTGTGGAGGTGGACAGCAGTATATATTCAGGTCTGTCTGATAGTATAATGGGTCTGTGTGGAGGTAGACAGCAGTATATATTCAGGTCTGTCTGATAGTATAATGGGTCTGTGTGGAGGTAGACAGCAGTATATATTCAGGTCTGTCTGATAGTATAATGGGTCTGTGTGGAGGTGGACAGCAGTATATATTCAGGTCTGTCTGATAGTATAATGGGTCTGTGTGGAGGTAGACAGCAGTATATATTCAGGTCTGTCTGATAGTATAATGGGTCTGTGTGGAGGTAGACAGCAGTATATATTCAGGTCTGTCTGATAGTATAATGGGTCTGTGTGGAGGTGGACAGCAGTATATATTCAGGTCTGTCTGATAGTATAATGGGTCTGTGTGGAGGTAGACAGCAGTATATATTCAGGTCTGTCTGATAGTATAATGGGTCTGTGTGTGGAGGTGGACAGCAGTATATATTCAGGTCTGTCTGATAGTATAATGGGTCTGTGTGGAGGTGGACAGCAGTATATATTCAGGTCTGTTTGTGTGTGTGTGTGTGTGTGTGTGTCGCATGACGTCCAGAAGGTGATTTCTCTCCACCAGGCTTCCTGTCAGACTCTAATGGCATCTGTGTTCCATTAAATACATGATCCAAGAGGAAAGCCAGGACACCCACCATCCATGCAGAACACAAAGAGATTGGACCCTACTACACACAGCCGAATGAGGACCCTTCTACACACAGCCGAATGAGGACCCTACTACACACAGCCGAATGAGGACCCTACTACACACAGCCGAATGAGGACCCTACTACACACAGCCGAATGAGGACCCTACTACACACAGCTGAATGAGGACCCTACTACACACAGCTGAATGAGGACCCTACTACACACAGCTGAATGAGGACCCTACTACACACAGCCGAATGAGGACCCTACTACACACAGCTGAATGAGGACCCTACTACACACACAGCTGAATGAGGACCCTACTACACACAGCTGAATGAGGACCCTACTACACACAGCTGAATGAGGACCCTACTACACACAGCTGAATGAGGACCCTACTACACACAGCTGAATGAGGACCCTACTACACACAGCTGAATGAGGACCCTACTACACACAGCTGAATGAGGACCCTACTACACACAGCTGAATGAGGACCCTACTACACACAGCTGAATGAGGACCCTACTACACACAGCTGAATGAGGACCCTACTACACACAGCTGAATGAGGACCCTACTACACACAGCTGAATGAGGACCCTACTACACACAGCTGAATGAGGACCCTACTACACACAGCTGAATGAGGACCCTACTACACACAGCTGAATGAGGACCCTACTACACACAGCTGAATGAGGACCCTACTACACACAGCTGAATGAGGACCCTACTACACACAGCTGAATGAGGACCCTACTACACACAGCTGAATGAGGACCCTACTACACACAGCTGAATGAGGACCCTACTACACACAGCTGAATGAGGACCCTACTACACACAGCTGAATGAGGACCCTACTACACACAGCTGAATGAGGACCCTACTACACACAGCTGAATGAGGACCTACTACACACAGCTGAATGAGGACCCTACTACACACAGCTGAATGAGGACCCTACTACACACAGCTGAATGAGGACCCTACTACACACAGCTGAATGAGGACCCTACACACAGCTGAATGAGGACCCTACTACACACAGCTGAATGAGGACCCTACTACACACAGCTGAATGAGGACCCTACTACACACAGCTGAATGAGGACCCTACTACACACAGCTGAGAGCCCTACTACACACAGCTGAATGAGGACCCTACTACACACAGCTGAATGAGGACCCTACTACACACAGCTGAATGAGGACCCTACTACACACAGCTGAATGAGGACCCTACTACACACAGCTGAATGAGGACCCTACTACACACAGCCGAATGAGGACCCTACTACACACAGCTGAATGAGGACCCTACTACACACAGCTGAATGAGGACCCTACTACACACAGCTGAATGAGGACCCTACTACACACAGCTGAATGAGGACCCTACTACACAGCTGAATGAGGACCCTACTACACACAGCTGAATGAGGACCCTACTACACACAGCTGAATGAGGACCCTACTACACACAGCTGAATGAGGACCCTACTACACACACAGCTGAATGAGGACCCTACTACACACAGCTGAATGAGGACCCTACTACACACAGCCGAATGAGGACCCTACTACACACAGCTGAATGAGGACCCTACTACACACAGCTGAATGAGGACCCTACTACACACAGCTGAATGAGGACCCTACTACACACAGCTGAATGAGGACCCTACTACACACAGCCGAATGAGGACCCTACTACACACAGCTGAATGAGGACCCTACTACACACAGCTGAATGAGGACCCTACTACACACAGCCGAATGAGGACCCTACTACACACAGCTGAATGAGGACCCTACTACACACAGCTGAATGAGGACCCTACTACACACAGCTGAATGAGGACCCTACTACACACAGCTGAATGAGGACCCTACTACACACAGCCGAATGAGGACCCTACTACACACAGCTGAATGAGGACCCTACTACACACAGCTGAATGAGGACCCTACTACACACAGCTGAATGAGGACCCTACTACACACAGCTGAATGAGGACCCTACTACACACAGCTGAATGTTGAGACGTGGTTGGCTTCACGTTCCCTTCACTAATCACTGTAAATTAAATCACACTGTAAACTAAATCACACTGTAAACTAAATCACACTGTAAACTAAATCACACTGTAAACTAAATCACACTGTAAACTAAATCACACTGTAAACTAAATCACATAGCTGTAAAATCTCCATCATGTTCCCTTCACTGATCACTGTAAACTAAATCACACTGTAAACTAAATCACACTGTAAACTAAATCACACTGTAAACTAAATCACACTGTAAACTAAATCACACTGTAAACTAAATCACACTGTAAACTAAATCACATAGCTGTAAAATCTCCATCATGTTCCCTTCACTAATCACTGTAAACTAAATCACACTGTAAACTAAATCACACTGTAAACTAAATCACACTGTAAACTAAATCACACTGTAAACTAAATCACACTGTAAACTAAATCACATAGCTGTAAAATCTCCATCATGTTCCCTTCACTGATCACTGTAAACTAAATCACACTGTAAACTAAATCACACTGTAAACTAAATCACACTGTAAACTAAATCACATAGCTGTAAAATCTCCATCATGTTCCCTTCACTGATCACTGTAAACTAAATCACACTGTAAACTAAATCACACTGTAAACTAAATCACACTGTAAACTAAATCACACTGTAAACTAAATCACACTGTAAACTAAATCACATAGCTGTAAAATCTCCATCACGTTCCCTTCACTAATCACTGTAAAACCCACAAATTAAAACAATCCTAACCCTACTTCACTCCTTTCTTTGGCAGGGAGACGTTGAAGGCATAAGATATATCTTTATCCAGCCAAAAACCAAACAGAGAGCTTCAGGGAGGAGAGGAGGATGTCCTACACAGCCTATTCACTGCGTACTGTGTCCCAAATGGCACCCTATTCCCTATACAGTGCACTACTTTTGACCAGGGTCCATATTGCAGTACGTAGGAAATATGGTGCAATTTGGGACGCAGCCGTGACTCCACACCAACAACACAATGGTGCCTAGGCATCTACTGCATAGCATGACACAGCATCACAATACAGCTGCTGGTATTACTGCCAACTTGTCTTCAACCCAGCCTCTCATCCCTGGCTCAGAACAGCCCAAACCAAAACACCTTGAAGGAAACTGTCACCAGCCAAGGTTTGATTCTCACCAACAGAATAGAATATCATGCACTTGTCTTCAACCCAGCCTCTCATCCCTGGCTCAGAACAGCCCAAACCAAAACACCTTGAAGGAAACTGTCACCAGCCAAGGTTTGATTCTCACCAACAGAATAAAATATCATGCACTTGTCTTCAACCCAGCCTCTCATCCCTGGCTCAGAACAGCCCAAACCACAACACCTTGAAGAAAACTGTCACGAGCCAAGGTTAGATTCTCACCAACAGAATAGAATACACTAAATAGAAGCCATACTGTCCTAAAAATGCCAGGAAGTCATTCTCCAAATAAACAGTCACATCTGGGCCACAGGAGGTGTGACGTGGAGTGGGTGTTTTAAAAATATATATATATTCAACCAGGCAAGTCCAATAATATGGAGAAATGTTTACATGCCATCCCTACTGCTCCAGTCTTCAGCGAGCTGGGTTCCCACGAGACAGAGACGGAGACAGAGGACATGATCTAGATTTGTACAAATATCACAACCGCTTGTGGAACACAGAACACATAACACTCCCTCGCTCCTCGTCGTGCCCTAGAAAGTGTCCGAACGACAGGACCATTGACGGGACATGATTGACGCAGTGTGGCCAGGAGCCAGCTGTATGTGTGTCTGTGGGTAGATCACACTGGTGTGGCAGCAGATACCACTCTGACCCTGGCCTCTGGCGGGCCCCTGTGTGGCCTCTGGCTGGCCCCTGTGTGGCCTCTGGTCACTGGGCTTTTGTAGGAGGTAAAAACTCCACAGGTATCTACCTCACACTGCAAACTGCATTGTTGGGAAAGGGATTGTGAGTGAGCATTTCACGATTCACCCTACTAACACAGCTAACAGACACAGGTATCTAGCTAATCCTAACCCTGCTAACACTGATAACAGACACAGGTATCTAGCTAATCCTAACCCTACTAACACTGCTAACAGACACAGGTATCTAGCTAATCCTAACCCTACTAACACTGCTAACAGACACAGGTATCTAGCTAATCCTAACCCTACTAACACTGCTAACAGACACAGGTATCTAGCTAATCCTAACCCTACTAACACTGCTAACAGACACAGGTATCTAGCTAATCCTAACCCTACTAACACTGCTAACAGACACAGGTATCTAGCTAATCCTAACCCTGCTAACAGACACAGGTATCTAGCTAATCCTAACCCTACTAACACTGCTAACAGACACAGGTATCTAGCTAATCCTAACCCTACTAACACTGCTAACAGACACAGGTATCTAGCTAATCCTAACCCTGATAACACTGCTAACAGACACAGGTATCTAGCTAATCCTAACCCTACTAACACTGCTAACAGACACAGGTATCTAGCTAATCCTAACCCTACTAACACTGCTAACAGACACAGGTATCTAGCTAATCCTAACCCTGCTAACACTGCTAACAGACACAGGTATCTAGCTAATCCTAACCCTGCTAACACTGATAACAGACACAGGTATCTAGCTAATCCTAACCCTACTAACACTGCTAACAGACACAGGTATCTAGCTAATCCTAACCCTACTAACACTGCTAACAGACACAGGTATCTAGCTAATCCTAACCCTGCTAACACTGCTAACAGACACAGGTATCTAGCTAATCCTAACCCTGCTAACAGACACAGGTATCTAGCTAATCCTAACCCTACTAACACAGCTAACAGACACAGGTATCTAGCTAATCCTAACCCTACTAACACTGCTAACAGACACAGGTATCTAGCTAATCCTAACCCTGATAACACTGCTAACAGACACAGGTATCTAGCTAATCCTAACCCTACTAACACTGCTAACAGACACAGGTATCTAGCTAATCCTAACCCTACTAACACAGCTAACAGACACAGGTATCTAGCTAATCCTAACCCTACTAACACTGCTAACAGACAGGTATCTAGCTAATCCTAACCCTACTGACACAGCTAACAGACACAGGTATCTAGCTAATCCTAACCCTACAAACACTGCTAACAGACACAGGTATCTAGCTAATCCTAACCCTACTAACACTGCTAACAGACACAGATATCTAGCTAATCCTAACCCTGCTAACACTGCTAACAGACACAGGTATCTAGCTAATCCTAACCCTACTAACACTGCTAACAGACACAGGTATCTAGCTAATCCTAACCCTACTAACACTGCTAACAGACACAGGTATCTAGCTAATCCTAACCCTACTGACACAGCTAACAGACACAGGTATCTAGCTAATCCTAACCCTACTAACACTGCTAACAGACACAGGTATCTAGCTAATCCTAACCCTGCTAACAGACACAGGTATCTAGCTAATCCTAACCCTACTGACACTGCTAACAGACACAGGTATCTAGCTAATCCTAACCCTACTGACACAGCTAACAGACACAGGTATCTAGCTAATCCTAACCCTGCTAACACTGCTAACAGACACAGGTATCTAGCTAATCCTAACCCTGCTAACACTGCTAACAGACACAGGTATCTAGCTAATCCTAACCCTACTAACACTGCTAACAGACACAGGTATCTAGCTAATCCTAACCCTACTAACACTGATAACAGACACAGGTATCTAGCTAATCCTAACCCTGCTAACAGACACAGGTATCTAGCTAATCCTAACCCTACTGACACTGCTAACAGACACAGGTATCTAGCTAATCCTAACCCTACTGACACAGCTAACAGACACAGGTATCTAGCTAATCCTAACCCTACTAACACTGCTAACAGACACAGGTATCTAGCTAATCCTAACCCTACTAAAACTGCTAACAGACACAGGTATCTAGCTAATCCTAACCCTACTAACCCTGCTAACAGACACCGGTATCTAGCTAATCCTAACCCTGCTAACAGACACAGGTATCTAGCTAATCCTAACCCTGCTAACACTGCTAACAGACACAGGTATCTAGCTAATCCTAACCCTACTAACACTGCTAACAGACACAGGTATCTAGCTAATCCTAACCCTACTAACACTGCTAACAGACACAGGTATCTAGCTAATCCTAACCCTGCTAACACTGCTAACAGACACAGGTATCTAGCTAATCCTAACCCTGCTAACAGACACAGGTATCTAGCTAATCCTGACCCTACTGACACAGCTAACAGACACAGGTATCTAGCTAATCCTAACCCTACTAACACTGCTAACAGACACAGGTATCTAGCTAATCCTAACCCTGCTAACAGACACAGGTATCTAGCTAATCCTAACCCTACTAACACAGCTAACAGACACAGGTATCTAGCTAATCCTAACCCTACTGACACAGCTAACAGACACAGGTATCTAGCTAATCCTAACCCTGCTAACAGACACAGGTATCTAGCTAATCCTAACCCTACTGACACTGCTAACAGACACAGGTATCTAGCTAATCCTAACCCTACTGACACAGCTAACAGACACAGGTATCTAGCTAATCCTAACCCTACTAACACTGCTAACAGACACAGGTATCTAGCTAATCCTAACCCTACTGACACAGCTAACAGACACAGGTATCTAGCTAATCCTAACCCTACTAACACTGCTAACAGACACAGGTATCTAGCTAATCCTAACCCTGCTAACACTGATAACAGACACAGGTATCTAGCTAATCCTAACCCTGCTAACAGACACAGGTATCTAGCTAATCCTAACCCTGCTAACAGACACAGGTATCTAGCTAATCCTAACCCTGCTAACACTGCTAACAGACACAGGTATCTAGCTAATCCTAACCCTGCTAACACTGCTAACAGACACAGGTATCTAGCTAATCCTAACCCTACTAACACTGCTAACAGACACAGGTATCTAGCTAATCCTAACCCTGCTAACACTGCTAACAGACACAGGTATCTAGCTAATCCTAACCCTGCTAACACTGCTAACAGACACAGGTATCTAGCTAATCCTAACCCTACTAACACTGCTAACAGACACAGGTATCTAGCTAATCCTAACCCTACTAACACTGCTAACAGACACAGGTATCTAGCTAATCCTAACCCTACTAACAGACACAGGTATCTAGCTAATCCTAACCCTGCTAACAGACACAGGTATCTTGCTAATCCTAACCCTACTAACACTGCTAACAGACACAGGTATCTAGCTAATCCTAACCCTGCTAACACTGCTAACAAACACAGGTATCTAGCTAATCCTAACCCTGCTAACAGACACAGGTATCTAGCTAATCCTAACCCTGCTAACACTGCTAACAGACACAGGTATCTAGCTAATCCTAACCCTGCTAACAGACACAGGTATCTAGCTAATCCTAACCCTGCTAACACTGCTAACAAACACAGGTATCTAGCTAATCCTAACCCTACTAACCCTGCTAACAGACACAGGTATCTAGCTAATCCTAACCCTACTAACACTGCTAACAGACACAGGTATCTAGCTAATCCTAACCCTGCTAACACTGCTAACAGACACAGGTATCTAGCTAATCCTAACCCTGCTAACACTGCTAACAGACACAGGTATCTAGCTAATCCTAACCCTGCTAACAGACACAGGTATCTAGCTAATCCTAACCCTACTAACACTGCTAACAGACACAGGTATCTAGCTAATCCTAACCCTACTAACACTGCTAACAGACACAGGTATCTAGCTAATCCTAACCCTGCTAACACTGCTAACAGACACAGGTATCTAGCTAATCCTAACCCTGCTAACAGACACAGGTATCTAGCTAATCCTAACCCTGCTAACAGACACAGGTATCTAGCTAATCCTAACACTGCTAACAGACACAGGTATCTAGCTAATCCTAACCCTGCTAACACTGCTAACAGACACAGGTATCTAGCTAATCCTAACCCTGCTAACACTGCTAACAGACACAGGTATCTAGCTAATCCTAACCCTTCTAACAGACACAGGTATCTAGCTAATCCTAACCCTACTAACACTGCTAACAGACACAGGTATCTAGCTAATCCTAACCCTGATAACACTGCTAACAGACACAGGTATCTAGCTAATCCTAACCCTACTAACACTGCTAACAGACACAGGTATCTAGCTAATCCTAACCCTACTAACACTGCTAACAGACAGGTATCTAGCTAATCCTAACCCTACTGACACAGCTAACAGACACAGGTATCTAGCTAATCCTAACCCTACTAACACTGCTAACAGACACAGGTATCTAGCTAATCCTAACCCTGCTAACAGACACAGGTATCTAGCTAATCCTAACCCTACTGACACTGCTAACAGACACAGGTATCTAGCTAATCCTAACCCTACTGACACAGCTAACAGACACAGGTATCTAGCTAATCCTAACCCTGCTAACACTGATAACAGACACAGGTATCTAGCTAATCCTAACCCTGCTAACACTGATAACAGACACAGGTATCTAGCTAATCCTAACCCTACTAACACTGCTAACAGACACAGGTATCTAGCTAATCCTAACCCTACTAACACTGCTAACAGACACAGGTATCTAGCTAATCCTAACCCTGCTAACACTGCTAACAGACACAGGTATCTAGCTAATCCTAACCCTACTAACACTGCTAACAGACACAGGTATCTAGCTAATCCTGACCCTACTGACACAGCTAACAGACACAGGTATCTAGCTAATCCTAACCCTACTGACACTGCTAACAGACACAGGTATCTAGCTAATCCTAACCCTACTGACACAGCTAACAGACACAGGTATCTAGCTAATCCTAACCCTGCTAACACTGATAACAGACACAGGTATCTAGCTAATCCTAACCCTGCTAACACTGATAACAGACACAGGTATCTAGCTAATCCTAACCCTACTAACACTGCTAACAGACACAGGTATCTAGCTAATCCTAACCCTGCTCACACTGCTAACAGACACAGGTATCTAGCTAATCCTAACCCTACTCACACTGCTAACAGACAGAAGGGCAAATTCAAGACAAAATATTGAAGTGCCTTTTAACAGGGTATGGTAGTAGGTGCCAGGCGCACCAGTATGTGTCAAGAATTGCAACGCTGCTGGGTTTTTCAAACTCAACAGTTTCCCGTGTGTATCAAGAATGGTCCACCATCCAAAGGACATCTAGCCACCTAGACACCAGTGTGGGAAGCCTTGGAGATCAACATAGACCAGCATCCCTGTGGAAGTCTTTCCACACCTTGTAGAGTTCATGCCCTGATGAATTGAGGCTGTTCTGAGGGCAAACGGGGGTATAATGTTTGGTATACTCAGGGTATGAACAGTATAATGGTTGGTATACGCAGGGTATGAACAGTATAATGGTTGGTATACTCAGGGCAGACTACAATGTGAAATAATGTTTGGTATACTCAGGGTAGACTACAGTATAATGTTTGGTATACTCAGGGCAGACTACAATGTGAAATAATGTGTGGTATACTCAGGGTAGACTACAGTATAATGTTTGGTATACTCAGGGTATGAACAGTATAATGTTTGGTATACTCAGGGTATCAACAGTATAATGTCTGGTATACTCAGGGTATGAACAGTATAATGTTTGGTATACTCAGGGTATAAACAGTATAAAGTGTGGTATACTCAGGGTATGAACAGTACACTGTCTGCATCAACATTCAACACACAGCAGACAATCCGTCATGGTTCAGTGAGGGGTGTGATTCTTCAGGATTACGTAACAGCAAACAATGAGCCTGTGATATAAGCCAAATTAGTATGCTGAACCCAACAGAGAGCTGCAACGCACTGTGCAAGGAGTTATGATTATACCCATAATTACTCTTCAGACGAGATCGTCTGGAAAGGGAGGGGGAGATCTAGCTGCTTTAAAGCTGTATACCAGGCGGAGATCTAGCTGCTTTAAAGCTGCATACCAGGGGGAGATCTAGCTGCTTTAAAGCTGTATACCAGGGGGAGATCTAGCTGCTTTAAAGCTGCATACCAGGGGGAGATCTAGCAGCTTTAAAGCTGTATACCAGTGGGAGATCTAGCTGCTTTAAAGCTGTATACCAGGGGGAGATCTAGCTGCTTTAAAGCTGTATACCAGGCGGAGATCTAGCTGCTTTAAAGCTGTATACCAGGGGGAGATCTGTCTGCTTTAAAGCTGTATACCAGGTGGAAAAAAACAGAGGGCTTTTAGAAAAGTCTCAAACACTAAATACAAATCAAATTGCATTTGTCACATGTGCCGAATACAACAGGTGTAGACCTTACAGTGAAATGCTGAATACAACAGGTGTAGTGATGAGGCTATATACATGGGGTACCGGTACAGAGTCAATGTGGAGGCTATATACAGGGGGTACCGGTACAGAGTCAATGTGGAGGCTATATACAGGGGGTACCGGTACAGAGTCTATGTGGAGGCTATATACAGGGGGTACCGGTACAGAGTCAATGTGGAGACTATATACAGGGGGTACCGGTACAGAGTCAATGTGGAGACTATATACAGGGGGTACCGGTACAGAGTCAATGTGGAGACTATATACAGGGGGTACCGGTACAGAGTCAATGTGGAGGCTATATACAGGGGGTACAGTACAGAGTCAATGTGGAGACTATATACAGGGGGTACCGGTACAGAGTCAATGTGGAGGCTATATACAGGGGGTACCGGTACAGAGTCAATGTGGAGGCTATATACAGGGGGTACAGTACAGAGTCAATGTGGAGGCTATATACAGGGGGTACTGTACAGAGTGAATGTGGAGGCTATATACAGGGGGTACCGGTACAGAGTCAATGTGGAGGCTATATACAGGGGGTACCGGTACAGAGTCAATGTGGAGGCTATATACAGGGTACCGGTACAGAGTCAATGTGGAGGCTATATACAGGGGTACCGGTACAGAGTCAATGTGGAGGCTATATACAGGGGGTACCGGTACAGAGTCAATGTGGAGGCTATATACAGGGGGTACTGTACAGAGTCAATGTGGAGACTATATACAGGGGGTACCGGTACAGAGTCAATGTGGAGACTATATACAGGGGGTACCGGTACAGAGTCAATGTGGAGGCTATATACAGGGGGTACCGTACAGAGTCAATGTGGAGGCTATATACAGGGGGTACCGGTACAGAGTCAATGTGGAGGCTATATACAGGGTACCGGTACAGAGTCAATGTGGAGGCTATATACAGGGGGTACCGGTACAGAGTCAATGTGGAGGCTATATACAGGGGGTACCAGTACAGAGTCAATGTGGAGACTATATACAGGGGTACCGGTACAGAGTCTATGTGGAGGCTATATACAGGGGGTACCGGTACAGAGTCAATGTGGAGACTATATACAGGGGGTACCGGTACAGAGTCTATGTGGAGGCTATATACAGGGGGTACCGGTACAGAGTCAATGTGGAGGCTATATACAGGGGGTACCGGTTCAGAGTCTATGTGGAGGCTGTATACAGGGGGTACCGGTACAGAGTCTATGTGGAGGCTATATACAGGGGGTACCGGTACAGAGTCTATGTGGAGGCTATATACAGGGGGTACCGGTACAGAGTCAATGTGGAGGCTATATACAGGGGGCACCGGTACAGAGTCAATGTGGAGACTATATACAGGGGGTACCGGTACAGAGTCAATGTGGAGGCTATATACAGGGGGTACTGGTACAGAGTCAATGTGGAGGTTATATACAGGTGAAGCTGATTGAGAAAATGCCAAGTGTGCAAAGCTGTCATCAAGGCAAAGGGTGGCTATTTGAAGAATCTCAAATATAAAATATATTTTCATAGGTCTCTGACCTCCTCCCTATAGGCTGTCTCATCGTTGTCGGTGATCAGGCCTACCACTGTTGTGTCATCTGCAAACTTAATGATGGTGTTGGAGTCGTGCCTGGCCATGCAGTTATGAGTGAACAGGGAGTACAGGAGGGGACTCAGCACGCACCCCTGAGGATCCTCCATGTTGAGGATCAGTGTGGCGGATGAGTTGTTACCTACCCTTACGACCTGAGGACGGCCCGTCAGGAAGTCCAGGATCCAGTTGCATAGGGAGGTGTTTAGTCCCAGGGTCCTTAGCTTAGTGATGAGCTTTGAGCACACTATGGTGTTGAACGATGAGCTGTAGTCGACATCTAGTCACCAAAAGTATGTGGACACCTGCTCGTCGAACATCTCATTCCAACATCATGGGCGTTAATATGGAGTTGGTCCCCCCTTTGCTGCTATAACAGCCTCCACTCTTCTGGGAAGGCTTTCCACTAGTTGTTGGGACATTGCTGCGGGGGACTTGCTTTCATTCAGCCACAAGAGCATTAGTGAGGTCGGGGACTGATGTTGTGCGATTAGGCCTGGCTCTTAGTCAGCGTTCCAATTCATCCCAAAGGTGTTTGATGGAGTTGAGGTCAGGGCTCTGTGCAGGCCAGTCAAGTTCTTCCACACCGATCTCAACAAACCATTTCTGTATGGACCTTGCTTTGTGCACTGGGGCATTGTCATGCTGAAACAGGAAAGGGCCTTCCCCAAACTGTTGCCACAAAGTTGGAAGCACGGAATTGTCTAGAATGTCATTGTATGCTGTAGCGTTAGGATTTCCCTTCACAGGAACTAAGGGGCACGAACCATGAAAAACAGCCCCAGACCATTATTCCTCCTCCACCAAACTTTACAGTTGGCACTATGCATTCGGGCAGGTATCGTTCTTCTGGCAACCGCCAAACCCAGATTTGTCTGTCAGACTGCCAGATGGTGAAGAGTGATTCATCACTGCAGAGAATGCGTTTCCACTGCTCCAGAGTCCAGTGGCATCGAGCTTTACACCACTCCAGCCCAACTCTTGGCATTGCGCGTGGTGATCTTAGGCTTGTGTGCGGCTCCTCGGCCATGGAAACCCATTTCATGAAGCTCCAGACTAACAGTTATTGTGCTGAATGTTGCTTCCAGAGGCAGATCAGAACTCCGTTCTGTGAACTTGTGTGGTCTACCACTTCACGGCTGAGCCGTTGTTGCTCCTGCAGTTGACTGGGGCAGCTCGGGTCTATCTGTCCAGCTTGTGGTGGATAACATAACAGCACCAATGCAAGTTTGGACAGCAGCGATCTGACCTCACTTATCAGACTGAGGACTCAGAACACTCCCTGATGGAGGGAGATGAAGGGAGATGGAGGGAGGGATGTAAGGAGATGAAGAGAAATGGAGGGAGGGATGGATGGAGGGAGGGAGTGATGGAGGGAGTGATGGAGATAAAGGAGAGAGAGAGATGGAGGGAGGGAGACAAAGGGAGGGAGGAGGATGGAGGGAGAGATGGAGGAAGGGATGGAGGGAGGGATGGAAAGAGTATGGGAGGGAGAGGTGGAGGGAGATGAAGGGAGATGAAGGTGATGGAGGGAGATGAAGGGGGGATGCAGGGAGATGAAGGGGGGATGCAGGGAGATGAAGGGAGATGAAGGGGATGGATGGAGGGGGATGGAGGGGGGATGCAGGGAGATGAAGGGAGATGAAGGGGATGGATGGAGGGGGATGGAGGGATGGAGGAAGGAAGGAAGGGATGGAGGGAGATAAAGGGAGGGATGGAGATGAGGGATGGAGGGAGGGAGTTGGAGGGAGGGATGGAGAGGGATGGAAAGAGGGAGGGATGAAGGGAGATGGAGGGAGGGATGGAGGGAGATGGGGGGAGAGGGAGAGATGAGGGAGATGGGAGGAATGAGGGAGATGAGGGGAGAGATGAAGGGAGGGATGGAGGGAGATGGAGGGAGGGATGGAGGGAGGGGGAGAGATGAGGGAGATGGAGGGAGGAATGAGGGAGATGAGGGGAGAGATGGAGGGAGATGGAGGGAGGGATGGAGGGAGATGGAGGGAGAGGGAGAGATGAGGGAGATGGAGGGAGGAATGAGGGAGATGAGGGGAGAGATGGAGGGAGAGATGGAAGGAGATGAAGGGAGAGATGAAGGGGGAGATGAAGGGAGGGAGAGATGGAGGGGGAGATGGAGGGAGATGAAGGGAGAGATGAAGGGGGAGATGAAGGGAGGGAGAGATGGAAGGGGAGATGGAGGGAGATGAAGGGGAGATGGAGAGAGGGAGATGGAGGGAGATGAAGGAGAGATGAAGGGGAGAGATGAAGGGGGAAGGTGGAAGGAGAGATGAAGGGGGAGATGGAGGGGGAGATGGAGGGAGATGAAGGGAGAGATGGAGGGAGGAGGGATGGAGGGGGAGATGGAGGAGGGATGGAGGGAGATGAAGGGAGAGATGAAGGGGGAGATGGAGGGAGGGAGAGATGGAGGGAGATGAAGGGGAGATGGAGGGAGGGATGGAGGGGAGATGAAGGGAGAGATGGAGGGAGATGGAGGGAGGGATGAAGGGGGAGATGGAGGGAGATGGAGGGAGATGGAGGGTAGATGAAGGGGAGGGGGAGATGAAGGGGGAGATGGAGGGAGAGGGATGGAGGGAGATGAAGGGGGAGATGGAGGGAGAGATGGAGGGAGGGATGGATGGAGGGAGAGATGGAGGGAGGGATGGAGGGAGGGATGAAGGGAGGAGGGATGAAGGGAGATGAAGGGGGAGATGGAGGGAGAGATGGAGGAGGAGGGATGGATGGAGGGAGAGATGGAGGGGAGGATGGAGGGAGGGATGAAGGGAGGGATGAAGGGGGAGATGGAGGGAGGGAGGGATGGAGGGAGAGATGAAGGGAGAGATGGAGGGAGGGATGGATGGAGGGAGAGATGGAGGGAGAGATGGAGGGAGGGGGAGATGGAGGAAGGGATGGAGGGAGGGATAGAGGGGGAGATGGAGGGAGAGATGAAGGGAGAGATGAAGGGAGGGGGAGATGGAGGGAGGAGGGATGAAGGGGAGAGATGAAGGGGGAGATGAAGGGGGAGATGAAGGGGGGAGATGGAGGAGGGAGAGGGGATGGATGGAGGGAGGGATGGAGGGGAGGATAGAGGGATGGAGAGGAGGGATAGAGGGAGGGGGAGATGGAGGGGGAGATGAAGGGAGAGATGAAGGGGAGATGGAGGGAGGGAGGGATGGATGGAGGAGATGAAGGGGAGAGATGAAGGGGGAGATGAGGGATGGAGGGGGAGATGAAGGGGGAGATGGAGGGAGAGATGGAGGGAGGGATGGATGGAGGGAGTGATGGAGGGAGGGATGAAGGGAGAGATGAAGGGAGGGGGAGATGGAGGGAGGGATGATGGAGGGAGAGATGGAGGGGGGGATGAAGGGAGAGATGAAGGGGGAGATGGAGGGGGAGATGGAGGGAGGGAGAGATGGAGGGAGGGATGGAGGGAGGGATAGAGGGAGGGATAGAGGGAGGGATAGAGGAGAGGAGATGGAGGGAGAGATGAAGGGAGAGATGAAGGGAGAGATGAAGGGGGAGATGAAGGGGGAGATGGACGGAGGGATGGATGGAGGGAGAGATGGAGGGAGGGATGGAGGGAGGGGGAGATGGAGGGAGAGATGAAGGGAGAGATGAAGGGAGGGGGAGATGGAGGGAGGGATGGATGGAGGGATGAAGGGAGGGATGAAGGGAGGGATGAAGGGAGCAACAGTTTGATTAGCTGTGTGGTTCACTCCCACCTGTTGGCACCTATTAACGTTAAAGGTGAACGACGTTAGGGCGCTTTTATAACGTATGGATTCTAGGATACGTCCCAATTGGTACCCTATTCCCTATATAGTGCACTACCTTTGACCAGAGCCCTGTGCTGCACTATACTGTATAGGGAACAGGGACCATTTGGGCCTCAGCTCTATTCTCTGGTTCAGCAGACCGGGGCTAGTGATGCGATGCTCCTGTGTGAGTGGACAGAGTGCTTTTCGCAGAAGACGTAACATTTTCTGCCTGGGTGGCGAGGCAAGGACTACATCCCAAACTGCACCCTATTCCCTATATAGTACTACTTTATACAAGGGCCCATAGGGCTGTAGTGCACTATGTAGGGAATAGAGTGCCATTTGAGACACAACCAAAGGAGAACAGAAGAAGAAGAGGAGGATGATGGGAGGAAGTAGAAAGTCATTAAGGTCTACCCACGCTACCGATGCACATTCAAGGACGACCTTGGAGAAGAAGAAGTCAATGGCTGAAGTTACACAGGAAGGACAGAGACAGACAGAGACAGAGAGAGAGAGAGAGAGAGAGAGAGAGATAGACAGAGAGAGAGACAGAGAGACAGAGAGAGAGAGAGAGAGAGAGAGAGAGAGAGAGAGAGAGAGAGAGAGAGAGAGAGAGAGAGAGAGAGAGAGACAGAGAGACAGAGAGACAGAGAGACAGAGAGACAGAGAGACAGAGACAGAGAGGAGAGAGACAGAGACAGAAGAGGGAACAAACAGTCTCTTTCAACTACATGGAAGAAGAGTTTCTTCAGAAAGGGTCAGGGTCGGGCCGTTACGACAAGAGAAGACATCGATTACCGGAAATCATAAATCATACAGGATGTCGCCAAAGGATACAACAAGCCCTCACAGAAGCTGCGTCAAAAACCACCTGACAAAATGGATCTTTTTTATTGAAAAAATGAAATCAAGAAATACAGCTAACAGAAACATTACAGCCTTCCCAAATGGCACCCTGTTCCCTATGCAAACGCACTATGTAGGGAACAGGGTTCTGTAGGGCTCTGGTCTAAAGTAGTGCACTATGTAGGGAATAGGGTTCTATAGGGCCCTGGTCTAAAGTAGTGCACTATATAGGGAATAGGGTTCTACAGGGCCCTGGTCTAAAGTAGTGTACTATATAGGGAATAGGGTTCTATAGGGCTCTGGTCTAAAGTAGTGTACTATATAGGGAATAGGGTTCTATAGGGCCCTGATCTAAAGTAGTGCACTATATAGGGAATAGGGTTCTACAGGGCCCTGGTCTAAAGTAGTGTACTATATAGGGAATAGGGTTCTATAGGGCTCTGGTCTAAAGTAGTGTACTATATAGGGAATAGGGTTCTATAGGGCTCTGGTCTAAAGTAGTTCACTACGTAGGGAATAGGGTGCCACAGCCTTTATTGTTAATGGGACGTCCCCCAGCTCTCTCTCTGCTTGTGGACTGAGCAGCCGCTCGGTGCCCCATATGAGGAGAGGGCCTCCACAAACGGTGCCCCATATGAGCAGGGTGCCTCTACAAACGGTGCCCCATATGAGGAGGGTGCCTCCACAAACGGTGCCCCATATGAGGAGAGGGCCTCCACAAACGGTGCACCATATGAGGAGAGGGCCTCCACAAACGGTGCCCCATATGAAGAGAGGGCCTCCACAAACAGTGCCCCATATGAGGAGAGGGCCTCCACAAACGGTGCCCCATATGAGGAGGGTGCCTCCACAAACGGTGCCCCATATGAGGAGAGGGCCTCCACAAACAGTGCCCCATATGAGGAGAGGGCCTCCACAAACGGTGCCCCATATGAGGAGGGTGCCTCCACAAACGGTGCCCCATATGAGGAGAGGGCCTCCACAAATGGTGCCCCATATGAGAGAGGCCTCCTGGCAAACGGTGCCCCATATGAGGAGAGGGCCTCCACAAACGGTGCCCCATATGAGGAGGGTGCCTCCACAAACGGTGCCCCATATGAGGAGAGGGCCTCCACAAACGGTGCCCCATATGAGGAGAGGGCCTCCACAAACGGTGCCCCATATGAGGAGAGGGCCTCCACAAACGGTGCCCCATATGAGGAGAAGGCCTCCACAAACGGTGCCCTATATGAGGATGGGGCCTCCATGCATGGTGCAACGTTTGAGTAGAAAACCCTTCCACTCTGAATAAAATCCAGGTGTCCTTGTCCTCTCAAACACCCATCACACAGTCAACACTAAACCTTTAACTACAACAAATTCATCTGTCCTTGTCCTCTCAAACACCCATCACACAGTCAACACTAAACCCAAATTCAGTAGTCCTTCAACCCCAAGCATCCAATTACCCAGTTTACCTTGGGAAGGAATCAGTTCAGATCCATCTGACTAACTGTGTTTTCTAGAGGATGAACAACAGCTCCCCGGGCTCATAGAGACAAGCCTTCACAACACTGTGTTTTCTAGAGGATGAACAACAGCTCCCCGGGCTCATAGAGACAAGCCTTCACAACACTGTGTTTTCTAGAGGATGAACAACAGCTCCCCGGGCTCATAGAGACAAGCCTTCACAACACTGTGTTTTCTAGAGGATGAACAACAGCTCCCCGGGCTCATAGAGACAAGCCTTCACAACACTGTGTTTTCTAGAGGATGAACAACAGCTCCCCGGGCTCATAGAGACAAGCCTTCACAACACTGTGTTTTCTAGAGGATGAACAACAGCTCCCCGGGCTCATAGAGACAAGCCTTCACAACACTGTGTTTTCTAGAGGATGAACAACAGCTCCCCGGGCTCATAGAGACAAGCCTTCACAACACTGTGTTTTCTAGAGGATGAACAACAGCTCCCCGGGCTCATAGAGACAAGCCTTCACAACACTGTGTTTTCTAGAGGATGAACAACAGCTCCCCGGGCTCATAGAGACAAGCCTTCACAACACTGTGCTTTCTAGAGGATGAACAACAGCTCCCCGGGCTCATAGAGACAAGCCTTCACAACACTGTGTTTTCTAGAGGATGAACAACAGCTCCCCGGGCTCATAGAGACAAGCCTTCACAACACTGTGTTTTCTAGAGGATGAACAACAGCTCCCCGGGCTCATAGAGACAAGCCTTCACAACACTGTGTTTTCTAGAGGATGAACAACAGCTCCCCGGGCTCATAGAGACAAGCCTTCACAACACTGTGTTTTCTAGAGGATGAACAACAGCTCCCCGGGCTCATAGAGACAAGCCTTCACAACACTGTGTTTTCTAGAGGATGAACAACAGCTCCCCGGGCTCATAGAGACAAGCCTTCACAACACTGTGTTTTCTAGAGGATGAACAACAGCTCCCCGGGCTCATAGAGACAAGCCTTCACAACACTGTGTTTTCTAGAGGATGAACAACAGCTCCCCGGGCTCATAGAGACAAGCCTTCACAACACTGTGTTTTCTAGAGGATGAACAACAGCTCCCCGGGCTCATAGAGACAAGCCTTCACAACAGTACTGAAAATAGACTTGATTAGATTTTTTCACTGACTCCAATCCACCAGATTGAGGCAAGAGGCAGAGTGCTGTTTTTGTGTTCAGAATGGTTGACAGGCCTCTGAGGTTTCTCAGGGGACAGACCCTCGGGGACGAGAGGAGGAAGAGGAGGAGGAGAACAGAGGATGGCATTTAGGATGATTCAGGATGCAGACAGCACAGTCAGAGTCCATTAACTAGTCCGGGAGCGTTACAAGGACATCCTATAGAGCACCAAACTGTTGCTGGATCAGAGAAATAGTCATGGCTCAAGTTGTCCAGCAAAACAAATAAAAAAATCACTCTCAACCTTTAGAAAAAGAACACGGCGATGGTGTGATCCACCGTTATTGGATATGAACTCATTTAATTCAACAGATTCGGCTAACGCAACGCATTACATGACTGCAATCCAATATACGGAGGAACTGTTGAAAGGACCAGCAGACTAACAGACAGACGTTGACACAGCCTGCAGCGGTTGGTTGAATTCAGGGTGGCAACAGCTGCCATGTGTGACATTATCTACAGGGGTGGAGAGGGGGAGAGAGGAAGGAGGAGAGGAGGAGTGGGGCGGACCTTGGCTTACTAATGGGGTTAAACCTCTCTCTACTTCCTCTGACGTGTCTGTGTGTCTGACAGGCCACACGGCGAGCCACTAGCTCACAGCGTTACCTTCAAAGAGTTGTGGCTTCTCTTTGATGTTCTAATTATGGCTGGAGAATTACCTCCTGATTGAGGATAATTACCTACTGATTCAGGAGAATTACCTCCTGATTGAGGATAATTACCTCCTGATTCAGGATAATTACCTCCTGATTCAGGATAATTACCTCCTGATTCAGGATAATTACCTCCTGATTCAGGATAATTACCTCCTGATTCCTCTCAGTGTGGCAGACTGGATAAATACCCCCTGATTCAGGATAATTACCTCCTGATTCAGGAGAATTACCCCCTGATTCAGGATAATTACCCCCTGATTCAGGAGAATTACCTCCTGATTCAGGATAATTACCTCCTGATTCAGGATAAATACCCCGATTCAGGAGAATTACCTCTTGATTCAAGATAATTACCCCTTGATTCAGGATAAATACCCCCTGATTCAGGAGAATTACCCCCTGATTCAGGAGAATTACCCCCTGATTCAGGATAATTACCTCCTGATTCAGGATAATTACCTACTGATTCCTCTCAGTGTGGCAGACTGGATAAATACCCCCTGATTCAGGATAATTACCCCCTGATTCAGGAGAATTACCTCCTGATTCCTCTCGGTGTGGCAGACTGAATAAATACCCCCTGATCCAGGAGAATTACCCCCTGATTCAGGATAATTACCTCCTGATTCCTCTCAGTGTGGCAGACTGGATAATTACCTCCTGATTCCACTCAGTGTGGCAGACTCAGGGGAGGTGAACCAGTCCTCTCATTGTGGGAGACTCAGGGGAGGTGAACCAGCCCTCTCAGTGTGGGAGACTCAGGGGAGGTGAACCAGCCCTCTCAGTGTGGGAGGCTCAGGGGAGGTGAACCAGCCCTCTCAGTGTGGCAGACTCAGGGGAGGTGAACCAGCCCTCTCAGTGTGGCAGACTCAGGGGAGGTGAACCAGCCCTCTCAGTGTGGCAGACTCAGGGGAGGTGAACCAGCCCTCTCAGTGTGGGAGGCTCAGGGGAGGTGAACCAGCCCTCTCAGTGTGGCAGGCTCAGGGGAGGTGAACCAGCCCTCTCAGTGTGGCAGACTCAGGGGAGGTGAACCAGCCCTCTCAGTGTGGCAGGCTCAGGGGAGGTGAACCAGCCCTCTCAGTGTGGCAGGCTCAGGGGAGGTGAACCAGCCCTCTCAGTGTGGGAGACTCAGGGGAGGTGAACCAGCCCTCTCAGTGTGGGAGGCTCAGGGGAGGTGAACCAGCCCTCTCAGTGTGGCAGACTCAGGGGAAGTGAACCAGCCCTCTCAGTGTGGCAGACTCAGGGGAGGTGAACCAGCCCTCTCAGTGTGGCAGGATCAGGGGAGGTGAACCAGCCCTCTCAGTGTGGGAGACTCAGGGGAGGTGAACCAGCCCTCTCAGTGTGGGAGACTCAGGGGAGGTGAACCAGCCCTCTCAGTGTGGCAGACTCAGGGGAGGTGAACCAGCCCTCACAGTGTGGCAGACTCAGGGGAAGTGAACCAGCCCTCTCAGTGTGGCAGACTCAGGGGAGGTGAACCAGCCCTCTCAGTGTGGCAGACTCAGGGGAAGTGAACCAGCCCTCTCAGTGTGGGAGGATCAGGGGAGGTGAACCAGCCCTCTCAGTGTGGCAGACTCAGGGGAGGTGAACCAGCCCTCTCAGTGTGGCAGACTCAGGGGAGGTGAACCAGCCCTCTCAGTGTGGCAGACTCAGGGGATGTGAACCAGCCCTCTCAGTGTGGCAGACTCAGGGGAGGTGAACCAGCCCTCTCAGTGTGGCAGACTCAGGGGAAGTGAACCAGCCCTCTCAGTGTGGCAGACTCAGGGGAGGTGAACCAGCCCTCTCAGTGTGGCAGACTCAGGGGAAGTGAACCAGCCCTCTCAGTGTGGCAGACTCAGGGGAAGTGAACCAGCCCTCTCAGTGTGGGAGACTCAGGGGAAGTGAACCAGCCCTCTCAGTGTGGGAGACTCAGGGGAGGTGAACCAGCCCTCTCAGTGTGGCAGACTCAGGGGAAGTGAACCAGCCCTCTCAGTGTGGGAGACTCAGGGAAGTGAACCAGCCCTCTCAGTGTGGGAGACTCAGGGAGGTGAACCAGCCCTCTCAGTGTGGCAGACTCAGGGGAAGTGAACCAGCCCTCTCAGTGTGGGAGACTCAGGGGAAGTGAACCAGCCCTCTCAGTGTGGGAGACTCAGGGGAGGTGAACCAGCCCTCTCAGTGTGGCAGACTCAGGGGAAGTGAACCAGCTATACCGGGGGAAACCTGATCTGACTTCACAGTGCACATGCGTCCCAAATGGCACCCTGTGGGCCCACGTCGAAAGTTATGCACCCTACAAATCAAACCAAATTTTATTGGTCACATACACATATTTAGCAGATGTTATTGCGGGTGTAAAGAAATGCTGGTGTTCCTAGCTCCAACAGTGCAGTAATATCTAACAATTCACAACAACACACACAACACTAAAAGTAAAAGAATGGAATTAAGAAATTCACAAATATTAGGACGAGCAATGTCGGTGTGGCATTGACTAGAATACAGTAGAATACAGTATAGACATATGAGATGAGTAAAGCAGTATGTAAACATTATTAAAGTGACCAGTGATTCCATGTCTTTGTACAGTGGGGCAAAAAAGTATTTAGTCAGCCACCAATTGTGCAAGTTCTCCAACTTAAAAAGATGAGAGAGACCTGTAATTTTCATCATAGGTACACTTCAACTATGACAGACGAAATGAGAAAAAGAAATCCAGAAAATCACATTGTAGGATTTTTTATTTATTTATTTGCAAATTATGGTGGAAAATAAGTATTTGGTCAATAACAAAAGTTTATCTCAATACTTTGTTATATACCCTTTTGTTGGCAATGACAGAGGTCAAATGTTTTCTGTAAGTCTTCACAAGGTTTTCACACACTGTTGCTGGTATTTTGGCCCATTCCTCCATGCAGATCTCCTCTAGAGCAGTGATGTTTTGGGGCTGTCGCTGGGCAACACGGACTTTCAACTCCCTCCAAAGATTTTCTATGGGGTTGAGATCTGGAGACTGGCTAGGCCACTCCAGGACCTTGAAATGCTTCTTCTGAAGCCACTCCTTCGTTGCCCGGGCGGTGTGTTTGGGATCATTGTCATGCTGAAAGACCCAGCCACGTTTCATCTTCAATGCCCTTGCTGATGGAAGGAGGTTTTCACTCAAAATCTCACGATACATGGCCCCATTCATTCTTTCCTTTACACGGATCAGTCGTCCTGGTCCCTTTGCAGAAAAACAGCCCCAAAGCATGATGTTTCCACCCCCATGCTTCACAGTAGGTATGGTGTTCTTTGGATGCAACTCAGCATTCTTTGTCCTCCAAACACGACAAGTTGAGTTTTTACCAAAAAGTTCTATTTTGTTTTCATCTGACCATATGACATTCTCCTAATCCTCATCTGGATCATCCAAATGCTCTCTAGCAAACTTCAGACGGGCCTGAACATGTACTGGCTTAAGCAGGGGGACACGTCTGGCACTGCAGGATTTGAGTCCCTGGCGGCGTAGTGTGTTACTGATGGTAGGCTTTGTTACTTTGGTCCCAGCTCTCTGCAGGTCATTCACTAGGTCCCCCCGTGTGGTTCTGGGATTTTTGCTCACCGTTCTTGTGATCATTTTGACCCCACGGGTGAGATCTTGCGTGGAGCCCCAGATCGAGGAAGATTATCAGTGGTCTTGTATGTCTTCCATTTCCTAATAATTGCTCCAACAGTTGATTTCTTCAAACCAAGCTGCTTACCTATTGCAGATTCAGTCTTCCCAACCTGGTGCAGGTCTACAATTCTGTTTCTGGTGTCCTTTGACAGCTCTTTGGTCTTGGCCATAGTGGAGTTTGGAGTGTGACTGTTTGAGGTTGTGGACAGGTGTCTTTTATACTGATAACAAGTTCAAACAGGTGCCATTAATACAGGTAACGAGTGGAGGACAGAGGAGCCTCTTAAAAAAGAAGTTACAGGTCTGTGAGAGCCAGAAATCTTAATGTTTGTATGTGACCAAATACTTATTTTCCACCATAATTTGCAAATAAATTCATTAAAAATCCTACAATGTGATTTTCTGGATTTCTTTTCCTCATTTTGTCTGTCATAGTTGAAGTGTACCTATGATGAAAATTACAGGCCTCTCTCATCTTTTTAAGTGAGAGAACTTGCACAATTGGTGGCTGACTAAATACTTTTTTGCCCCACTGTACATAGGGCAGCAGCCTCTAAAGTACAGTGGTAGCCGGCTAGTGACAGTGACTAACTTCAGGGCAGGGTACTGGGTGGAGGTCTGGCTAGTGATGGCTATTGAACAGGCAGATGGCCTTGAGACAGAAGCTGTTTTTTCATTCTCTCGGTCTCAGCTTTGATGCACATGTACTTTCCTCACCTTCTGGATGATAGCAGGGTGAACAGACAGTGGCTCGGGTGGTTGACGTCCTGGACAGCAGGCAGTGTGCCCCCGGTGATGCGTTGGGCAGACCAGACTACCCTCTGAAAAGGAGTGGAGAAGGTGGATGTGGATAGGGGGTGTACATCCACCCTGTGGATGTGGATAGGGGGGGCGTACTCCCTCTGCTGTCTCCTGAAGTCCACCATCAGCTCCTTCGTTTTGTTGACGTTGAGCGAGAGGTTATTTTCCTGGCTCCACTCCGCCAGGGCCCTGGCCTCCTCCCTGTAGGCTGTCTCATCATTGTTGGCAATCAGGACAACTACTCTTGTGTTGTCTACAAACTGGATGATTGAATTGGAGGTGTGCGTAGCCACGCAGTCATGGGCGAAAAGGGGAGTACAGGACGGGGGCTGAGAACGCATCCTTGTGGGGCCCCACTGTTGAGGGTCAGCAAAGTCCCAGTCCGTGTGATCAAAACAATCTTGAAGCATGGATTAAGATTGGTCAAACCAGTGTTGAACATACCTTAGCACAGGTACTTCTTGTTGGAGTTTCTGCCTCTAGGAAGGGAGGAGCACAATGGAGTTGTGATCTGATATGCAGAAGGGAGGGCGGGGGAGGGCCTTGAGGGTCGTCGTGGTATCGGCTTGAGGGGGAAAATACACAGCTGTGACTATAGCCGAAAATAATTCTCTTGGGAGGTAATACGGTCGGCATTTGATCGTGAGGTATTCTAGGTAGAGTGAACAAAAGGACTTGAGTTTCTGTACGTTATCACAATCACACCATGAGGAGTTAATCATGAAACATACACCCCCCCGCCTTTCTTCTTCCCGGAGAGTTCTTTATTCCTGCCTGCACGATGTACTAAGAGCCCAGCTGGCTGTATAGACGGGGACAGTAAATCCAGAGAGAGCCATGATTCCGTGAAACAGAGTATGTTACAGTCCCTGATGTCTCTCTGGAAGGCGATCCTCGCCCTGAGCTCGTCCACTTTATTGTCCAGGGACTGAACATTAGCGAGTAATATACTAGGAAGCAGTGGATGGTGTGCACGCCTCCTGAGTCGGACTAGAAGTCCACTCCGAATACCTTTTCTCCACCTCTGGGATAAGTTCAATTTCCTTGGAGGGTACGAACAAAGGATCCAATTTGGGAAAGTTGTACTTCTGGTCGGAACGCTGGTGAGTTACCTCCGCTCTGATATCCAAAAGTTATTTCCATCTGTACGTAATAACACAAAAAACGTCCTGGACTAATAAGAAATAACACCCCAAAGAGCTAGACGTAGAACTGCCATGTCTGTCGGTGATGTTACAATATAAAGATCTACTGTCCAACACTTTCAGCAACTAGATCCAATCTAGCCAGTTTTGAAGAGTCCATGAGAACATCTCCCTGTCATCCTTCATCAGCCTGAGGCCCTCCTGACTGCCACCGAGGGAATCATATCCTGTAATCTCCTCCTGACTGCCACCCAGGGAATCAAATCCTATAATCTCCTCCTCCTGAGACACACTATTAATTAATAAGAGCTTGATGCTAACGAGGCCCTCGTCTCCTCCACCTCCTCTCCTCTTTCCTCTCCTAATGCTTCCTCCCTCGCAGGATATCCACTTGTGACTCTCCTGCTGCCAAAACGGAAGCCTTTTAGAACCCGTCTCTGTGTCTGCTACTAAACTCCTTTTAGAACCCGTCTCTGTGTCTGCTACTAAACTCCTTTTAGAACCCGTCTCTGTGTCTGCTACTAAACTCCTTTTAGAACCAGTCTCTGTGTCTGCTACTAAACTCCTTTTAGAACCCGTCTCTGTGTCTGCTACTAAACTCCTTTTAGAACCTGTATTTGTGTCTGCTACTAAACTCCTTTTAGAACCTGTCTCTGTGTCTGCTACTAAACTCCTTTTAGAACCCGTCTCTGTGTCTGCTACTAAACTCCTTTTAGAACCTGTATTTGTGTCTGCTACTAAACTCCTTTTAGAACCTGTCTCTGTGTCTGCTACTAAACTCCTTTTAGAACCTGTCTCTGTGTCTGCTACTAAACTCCTTTTAGAACCCGTCCCTGTGTCTGCTACTAAACTCCTTTTAGAACCCGTCTCTGCTACTAAACTCCTTTTAGAACCCGTCTCTGTGTCTGCTACTAAACTCCTTTTAGAACCCATCTCTGTGTCTGCTACTAAACTCCTTTTAGAACCCGTCTCTGTGTCTGCTACTAAACTCCTTTTAGAACCTGTCTCTGTGTCTGCTACTAAACTCCTTTTAGAACCTGTCTCTGTGTCTGCTACTAAACTCCTTTTAGAACCCGTCTCTGTGTCTGCTACTAAACTCCTTTTAGAACCCGTCTCTGTGTCTGCTACTAAACTCCTTTTAGAGCCCGTCTCTGTGTCTGCTACTAAACTCCTTTTAGAACCCGTCTCTGTGTCTGCTACTAAACTCCTTTTAGAACCTGTCTCTGTGTCTGCTACTAAACTCCTTTTAGAACCCATCTCTGTGTCTGCTACTAAACTCCTTTTAGAACCCGTCTCTGTGTCTGCTACTAAACTCCTTTTTAGAACCCGTCTCTGTGTCTGCTACTAAACTCCTTTTTAGAACCTGTCTCTGTGTCTGCTACTAAACTCCTTTTAGAACCCGTCTCTGCTACTAAACTCCTTTTAGAACCCGTCTCTGTGTCTGCTACTAAACTCCTTTTAGAACCCGTCTCTGTGTCTGCTACTAAACTCCTTTTAGAACCCGTCTCTGTGTCTGCTACTAAACTCCTTTTAGAACCTGTCTCTGTGTCTGCTACTAAACTCCTTTTAGAACCTGTCTCAGTGTCTGCTACTAGACTCCTTTCAGAACTGTTGGGAGGCGTATGGCTTCACATGACAACATAGAACGTACGGCTTCACATGACAACATAGAACGTATGGCTTCACATGACAACATAGAACGTATGGCTTCACATGACAACATAGAACGTATGGCTTCACATCGCAACATAGAACGTATGGCTTCACATGACAACACAGAACGTATGGCTTCACATGACAACACAGAACGTACGGCTTCACATGACAACATAGAACGTACGGCTTCACATGACAACACAGAACGTATGGCTTCCCATCACAACACAGAACGTATGGCTTCCCATCACAACACAGAACGTATGGCTTCCCATCACAACACAGAACGTATGGCTTCACATGACAACATAGAACGTATGGCTTCACATGACAACATAGAACGTATGGCTTCACATGACAACATAGAACGTATGGCTTCACATAACAACATAGAACGTATGGCTTCACATAACAACATAGAACGTATGGCTTCACATAACACAGAACGTATCTCTTCACATAACACAGAACATATGGCTTCACATAACACAGAATGTATGGCTTTACATAACACAGAACGTATGGCTTCACATAACACAGAACATATGGCTTCACATAACACAGAATGTATGGCTTTACATAACACAGAACGTATGTCTTCACATAACATAGAACGTATGGCTTCACATCACAACACAGAACGTATGGCTTCACATCACAACACAGAACGTATGGCTTTACATAACATATAACGTATGGCTTCACATAACAACATAGAACGTATGGCTTCACATGACAACACAGAACGTATGGCTTCACATGACAACATAGAACGTATGGCTTCCCATCACAACACAGAACGTATGGCTTCACATGACAACATAGAACATATGGCTTCACAAAACAACATAGAACGTATGGCTTCACATAACAACATAGAACGTATGGCTTCACATGACAACACAGAACGTATGGCTTCCCATCACAACACAGAATGTATGGCTTGACATGACAACATAGAATGTATGGCTTCACATCACAACATAGAACGTATGGCTTCACATAACAACATAGAGCGTATGGCTTCAAATGACAACATAGAACGTATGGCTTCAAAACCGTTAAATCACCTCAATGTTATGGGATAAAACTGACTCCTCACCACCGCACAAAAAGAGGACTCGCAATTTCAGCCTACACAGAGGTAGTGATCCCATCACCACAACAATAAAAGGACAGATATCATTGAATTCTACCAAACATAATCCTGTTAGACACTGTTTCAGATCCAGAGTAGGGCTGATTGGATCTGATTCGCTGAGGATATTGTCAAAACCATAACTCCCCTCCAACGTGACCTATAATCTATGGTAATCTCATCCTATTAACTCTGATCTGATAGCATCAGGACATGATTGGGAGGATTAACAAATGAAGCAGAGGAAAACACTGAAGGTTTATTTCCATATCTGATTATGATGCGTTGAGATCAATCAGGATTTTCACCAAGGAAACACGGCCTGACTAATAGGAACCAGCAAACACGGCCTGACTAATAGGAACCAGCAAACACGGCCTATCTAATAGGAACCAGCAAACACGGCCTATCTAATAGGAACCAGCAAACACGGCCTAACTAATAGGAACCAGCAAACACGGCCTAACTAATAGGAACCAGCAAACACGGCCTGACTAATAGGAACCAGCAAACACGGCCTGACTAATAGGAACCAGCAAACACGGCCTGACTAATAGGAACCAGCAAACACGGCCTGACTAATAGGAACCAGCAAACACGGCCTGACTAATAGGAACCAGCAAACACGGCCTGACTAATAGGAACCAGCAAACACGGCCTGACTAATAGGAACCAGCAAACACGGCCTGACTAATAGGAACCAGCAAACACGGCCTGACTAATAGGAACCAGCAAACACGGCCTGACTAATAGGAACCAGCAAACACGGCCTGACTAATAGGAACCAGCAAACACGGGCCTAACTAATAGGAACCAGCAAACACGGCCTATCTAATAGGAACCAGCAAACACGGGCCTGACTAATAGGAACCAGCAAACACGGGCCTGACTAATAGGAACCAGCAAACACGGGCCTGACTAATAGGAACCAGCAAACACGGCCTGACTAATAGGAACCAGCAAACACGGCCTGACTAATAGGAACCAGCAAACACGGCCTGACTAATAGGAACCAGCAAACACGGCCTATCTAATAGGAACCAGCAAACACGGGCCTGACTAATAGGAACCAGCAAACACGGCCTGACTAATAGGAACCAGCAAACACGGCCTGACTAATAGGAACCAGCAAACACGGCCTGACTAATAGGAACCAGCAAACACGGCCTGACTAATAGGAACCAGCAAACACGGCCTGACTAATAGGAACCAGCAAACACGGCCTGACTAATAGGAACCAGCAAACACGGCCTGACTAATAGGAACCAGCAAACACGGCCTGACTAATAGGAACCAGCAAACACGGCCTGACTAATAGGAACCAGCAAACACGGCCTATCTAATAGGAACCTGCAAACACGGCCTGACTAATAGGAACCAGCAAACACGGCCTATCTAATAGGAACCAGCAAACACGGCCTGACTAATAGGAACCAGCAAACACGGCCTGACTAATAGGAACCAGCAAACACGGCCTGACTAATAGGAACCTGCAAACACGGCCTGACTAATAGGAACCAGCAAACACGGCCTGACTAATAGGAACCAGGAAACACGGCCTGACTAATAGGAACCTGCAAACACGGCCTAACTAATAGGAACCAGCAAACACGGCCTGACTAATAGGAACCAGCAAACACGGCCTGACTAATAGGAACCAGGAAACACGGCCTGACTAATAGGAACCTGCAAACACGGCCTAACTAATAGGAACCAGCAAACACGGCCTGACTAATAGGAACCAGCAAACACGGCCTGACTAATAGGAACCAGGAAATGCGGCCTGACTAATAGGAACCAGCAAACACGGCCTGACTAATAGGAACCAGCAAACACGGCCTGACTAATAGGAACCAGGAAATGCGGCCTAACTAATAGGAACCAGGAAACACGGCCTGACTAATAGGAACCAGCAAACACGGCCTAACTAATAGGAATCAGGAAACACGGCCTAACTAATAGTAACCAGGAAACACGGCCTATCTAATAGGAACCAGCAAACACGGTCTAACTAGTAGGAACCAGCAAATAGGAAACCTCTCAAATCAGAAAGATTTCTGGCTCCCAGGTGTCTTTTATACAGGTAACGAGCTGAGATTAGGAGCACACTCTTAAAGGGAGTGCTTATAATCTCAGTTTGTTACCTGTATAAAAGACACCTGTCCACAGAAGCAATCAATCAATCAGATTCCAAACTCTCCACCATGGCAAAGACCAAAGAGCTCTCCAAGGATGTCAGGGACAAGATTGTAGACCTACACAAGGCTGGAATGGGCTACAAGACCATCAACAAGCAGCTTGGTGAGAAGGTGACAACAGTTGGTGTGATTATTCGCAAATGGAAGAAACACAAAAGAACTGTCAATCTCCCTCGGCCTGGGGCTCCATGCAAGATCTCACCTCGTGGAGTTGCAATGATCATGAGAACGGTGATGAATCAGCCCAGAACTACACAGGAGGATCTTGTCAATGATCTCAAGGCAGCTGGTAGTCACCAAGAAAACAATTGGTAACACACTACGCCGTGAAGGACTGAAATCCTGCAGCGCCCGCAAGGTCCCCCTGCTCAAGAAAGCACATATACATGCCCGTCTGAAGTTTGCCAATGAACATCTGAATGATTCAGAGGACAACTGGGGGAAAGTGTTGTGGTCAGATGAGACCAAAATGGAGCTATTTGGCATAAACTCAACTCGCCGTGTTTGGAGGAGGAGGAATGCTGCCCATGACCCCAAGAACACCATCCCCACCGTCAAACATGGAGGTGGAAACATATGCTTTGGGGGTTTTTCTGCTAAGGGGACAGGACAACTTCACCTCATCAAAGGGACGATGGACGGGGCCATGCACCGTCAAATCTTGGGTGAGAACCTCCTTCCCTCAGCCAGGGCATTGAAAAAGGGTTTTGCCACCAATTACTAAGTCATGAACCATGACAGACAGATATACAGTGAACCATGACAGATAGATAGATACCATGACAGATATACAGTGAACCATGACAGATAGATATACACCATGACAGATAGATATACAGTGAACCATGACAGATAGATATACACCATGACAGATAGATATACAGTGAACCATGACAGATAGATATACAGTGAACCATGACAGATAGATGTACCGTGAACCATGACAGACAGATATACAGTGAAACATGACAGATAGATATACAGTGAACCATGACAGATAGATATACAGTGAACCATGACAGACAGATATACAGTGAACCATGACAGATATATAGTGAACCATGACAGATAGATTTACAGTGAACCATGACAGACAGCTATACAGTGAACCATGACAGACAGATATACAGTGAACCATGACAGATAGATATACAGTGAACCATGACAGATAGATATACAGTGAACCATGAACGATAGATATACAGTGAATCATGACAGACAGATATACAGTGAACCATGACAGACAGCTATACAGTGAACCATGACAGACAGATATACAGTGAACCATGACAGACAGATATACAGTGAACCATGACAGACAGATATACAGTGAACCATGACAGACAGATATACAGTGAACCATGACAGACAGATATACAGTGAACCATGACAGACAGATATACAGTGAACCATGACAGACAGATATACAGTGAACCATGACAGACAGATATACAGTGAACCATGACAGACAGATATACAGAGAACCATGACAGACAGATATACAGAGAACCATGACAGACAGCTATACAGTGAACCATGACAGACAGATATACAGTGAACCATGACAGACAGATATACAGTGAACCATGACAGACAGATTTACAGTGAACCATGACAGACAGATATACAGTGAACCATGACAGACAGATTTACAGTGAACCATGACAGATAGATTTACAGTGAACCATGACAGACAGATATACAGTGAACGATGATAGATAGATTTACAGTGAACCATGACAGACAGATATACAGTGAACGATGACAGATAGATTTACACCATGACAGATAGATTTACACCATGACAGATAGAGAGGAAGGAAGGCCACCAGCCCTGTCTGTCTAGTGTGACAGAGGCTGTGTCCCCAATGGGCCCTTGGTCAGAGTAGGGCGCTACGTAGGACAGGATACCATTTGGGACAGAGGTTGACCAAGTGTGACAAAGCGTGTGATGGTAGCGACGGACGGATGAATGGATGTTGACACATGGAGACTCCCCGAGAGAGAAAGAGATTATCATCTCACGGACCGATGGGAAAGCGGCTGACATTTACACAGGGCTTTCTCCTGTGTTGCATCAGTGGTCCCATTAAATCACGTTCAGCCTTCATCATCTTTGATGAGCATTCTACAGCTACAAGACCTCTGCTATTATACAGTCTCCTGTAATCAGACCTGAGATCAGCTGAGGACGTGGTACCAAGTCGACCTCTGCTATTATACGGTCTTCTGTAATCAGACCTGAGATCAGCTGAGGACGTGGTACCAAGTCGACCTCTGCTATTATACGGTCTTCTGTAATCAGACCTGAGATCAGCTGAGGACGTGGTACCAAGTCGACCTATGCTATTATATGGTCTCCTATAATCAGACCTGAGATCAGCTGAGGACGTGGTACCAAGTCGACCTATGCTATTATACAGTCTCCTGTAATCAGACCTGAGATCAGCTGAGGACGTGGTACCAAGTCGACCTATGCTATTATACAGTCTCCTGTAATCAGACCTGAGATCAGCTGAGGCGTGGTACCAAGTCGACCTATACTATTATACATTCTCCTGTAATCAGATCTGAGATCAGCTGAGACGTGGTACCAAGTCGACCTATGCTATTATACAGTCTCCTGTAATCAGACCTGAGATCTGCTGAGGACGTGTTACCAAGTTGACCTATGCTATTATACAGTCTCCTATAATCAGACCTGAGATCAGCTGAGACGTGGTACCAAGTCGACCTATGCTATCATACAGTCTCCTGTAATCAGACCTGAGATCAGCTGAGGACGTGGTACCAAGCTGAGTTGGTTAAACTCACTCCTCAGATTGATCCGTACCATCCAATTGCTCGCTTTTTGGACAGACAGAGGACCTGAGGAAGGAAACTAAGTGGTTCCCAGAGAGACAGACAGAGGACGTGAGGAAGGAAACTAAGTGGTTCCCAGAGAGACAGACAGAGGACGTGAGGAAGGAAACTAAGTGGTTCCCAGAGAGACAGACAGAGGACGTGAGGAAGGAAACTAAGTGGTTCCCAGAGAGACAGACAGAGGACGTGAGGAAGGAAACTAAGTGGTTCCCAGAGAGACAGACAGAGGACCTGAGGAAGGAAACTAAGTGGTTCCCAGAGAGACAGACAGAGGACCTGAGGAAGGAAACTAAGTGGTTCCCAGAGAGACAGACAGAGGACGTGAGGAAGGAAACTAAGTGGTTCCCAGAGAGACAGACAGAGGACCTGAGGAAGGAAACTAAGTGGTTCCCAGAGAGACAGACAGAGGACGTGAGGAAGGAAACTAAGTGGTTCCCAGAGAGACAGACAGAGGACCTGAGGAAGGAAACTAAGTGGTTCCCAGAGAGACAGACAGAGGACGTGAGGAAGGAAACTAAGTGGTTCCCAGAGAGACAGACAGAGGACCTGAGGAAGGAAACTAAGTGGTTCCCAGAGAGACAGACAGAGGACCTGAGGAAGGAAACTAAGTGGTTCCCAGAGAGACAGACAGACAGAGGACCTGAGGAAGGAAACTAAGTGGTTCCCAGAGAGACAGACAGAGGACCTGAGGAAGGAAACTAAGTGGTTCCCAGAGAGACAGACAGACAGAGGACCTGAGGAAGGAAACTAAGTGGTTCCCAGAGAGACAGACAGACAGAGGACCTGAGGAAGGAAACTAAGTGGTTCCCAGAGAGACAGACAGAGGACCTGAGGAAGGAAACTAAGTGGTTCCCAGAGAGACAGACAGAGGACCTGAGGAAGGAAACTAAGTGGTTCCCAGAGAGACAGACAGACAGAGGACCTGAGGAAGGAAACTAAGTGGTTCCCAGAGAGACAGACAGAGGACCTGAGGAAGGAAACTAAGTGGTTCCCAGAGAGACAGACAGAGGACGTGAGGAAGGAAACTAAGTGGTTCCCAGAGAGACAGACAGAGGACCTGAGGAAGGAAACTAAGTGGTTCCCAGAGAGACAGACAGAGGACGTGAGGAAGGAAACTAAGTGGTTCCCAGAGAGACAGACAGAGGACCTGAGGAAGGAAACTAAGTGGTTCCCAGAGAGACAGACAGAGGACGTGAGGAAGGAAACTAAGTGGTTCCCAGAGAGACAGACAGAGGACGTGAGGAAGGAAACTAAGTGGTTCCCAGAGGACCTGAGGAAGGAAACTAAGTGGTTCCCAGAGAGACAGACAGAGGACCTGAGGAAGGAAACTAAGTGGTTCCCAGAGGACCTGAGGAAGGAAACTAAGTGGTTCCCAGAGAGACAGACAGACAGAGGACCTGAGGAAGGAAACTAAGTGGTTCCCAGAGAGACAGACAGAGGACCTGAGGAAGGAAACTAAGTGGTTCCCAGAGAGACAGACAGAGGACCTGAGGAAGGAAACTAAGTGGTTCCCAGAGAGACAGACAGACAGAGGACCTGAGGAAGGAAACTAAGTGGTTCCCAGAGAGACAGACAGAGGACCTGAGGAAGGAAACTAAGTGGTTCCCAGAGAGACAGACAGAGGACGTGAGGAAGGAAACTAAGTGGTTCCCAGAGAGACAGACAGAGGACCTGAGGAAGGAAACTAAGTGGTTCCCAGAGAGACAGACAGAGGACGTGAGGAAGGAAACTAAGTGGTTCCCAGAGAGACAGACAGAGGACCTGAGGAAGGAAACTAAGTGGTTCCCAGAGAGACAGACAGAGGACGTGAGGAAGGAAACTAAGTGGTTCCCAGAGAGACAGACAGAGGACCTGAGGAAGGAAACTAAGTGGTTCCCAGAGGACCTGAGGAAGCCGTTGCGCGACGGTGTGCTGCCCGTAAACAGACAAGTGAATGAACAAGACTGAAACCTGCAGGTGTCACAAGGTCAGAGGCGACTTACGTTTAGAGAGCGTCATGACCTTCCTCTTGATCTCTCCACCCCCTGATCCGCCACACCCATCCTCGTCATCACAGTCTCCGCTGTAGCCACGCCCCTCACCATTGCCGCTTCCTGTTTCGATCAGATCCAACGTTCCAAACTTGGGGATGGACTTCCCCTGCAGCAGCTGGAACAGAAAGAGACTGAACACTTAGTCTGCCTCCCCAAACAACACCCTAGTCCCTATGTAGTGCACTACTTTAGACCAGAGCCCTATAAAACCCTATTCCCTATATAGTGCACTACTTTAGACCAGAACCCTATAGAACCCTATTCCCTATATAGTGCACTACTTTAGACCAGGGCCCTATAGAACCCTATTCCCTATATAGTGCACTACTTTAGACCAGGGCCCAATAGAACCCTATTCCCTATATAGTGCACTACTTTAGACCAGAGCCCTATAAAACCCTATTCCCTATATAGTGCACTACTTTAGACCAGAGCCCTATAAAACCCTATTCCCTATATAGTGCACTAGACCAGGGCCCTATAGAACCCTATTCCCTATATAGTGCACTACTTTAGACCAGAGCCCTATAGAACCCTATTCCCTATATAGTACACTACTTTAGACCAGGGCCCTATAGAACCCTATTCCCTATATAGTGCACTACTTTAGACCAGAGCCCTATAGAACCCTATTCCCTATATAGTGCACTACTTTAGACCAGGGACCTATAGAACCCTATTCCCTATATAGTGCACTACTTTAGACCAGGGACCTATAGAACCCTATTCCCTATATAGTGCACTACTTTAGACCAGGGCCCTATAGAACCCTATTCCCTATATAGTGCACTACTTTAGACCAGAGCCCTATAGAACCCTATTCCCTATATAGTGCACTACTTTAGACCAGGGCCCTATAGAACCCTATTCCCTATATAGTGCACTACTTTAGACCAGAGCCCTATAGAACCCTATTCCCTATATAGTGCACTACTTTAGACCAGGGACCTATAGAACCCTATTCCTTTATAGTGCACTACTTTAGACCAGAACCATATAGAACCCTATTCCCTATATAGTGCACTACTTTAGACCAGGGCCCTATAGAACCCTATTCCCTATATAGTGCACTACTTTAGACCAAGGCCCTATAGAACCCTATTCCCTATATAGTGCACTACTTTAGACCAGAGCCCTACAGAACCCTATTCCCTATATAGTGCACTAGACCAGGGCCCTATAGAACCCTATTCCCTATATAGTGCACTACTTTAGACCAGGGCCCTATAGAACCCTATTCCCTATATAGTGCACTAGACCAGGGCCCTATAGAACCCTATTCCCTATATAGTGCACTAGACCAGGGCCCTATAGAACCCTATTCCCTATATAGTGCACTACTTTAGACCAGAGCACACAGGGCTCTGAGACACATCCACTCTCCTCACTATAATGCCAGAGGTGGAAAAAGTACCCAGTTGTCATACTGGAGTAAAAGGGAAAGATCCCTTAATATAAATGACTCCAGTAAAAGGGAAAGATCCTGAATATAAATGACTCCAGTAAAAGGGAAAGATCCTGAATATAAATGACTCCAGTAAAAGGGAAAGATCCTTAATATAAATGACTCCAGTAAAAGGGAAAGATCCTGAATATAAATGACTCCAGTAAAAGGGAAAGATCCTGAATATAAATGACTCCAGTAAAAGGGAAAGATCCTTAATATAAATGACTCCAGTAAAAGGGAAAGATCCTGAATATAAATGACTCCAGTAAAAGGGAAAGATCCTGAATATAAATGACTCAGTAAAGGAAAGATCCTTAATATAAATGACTCAGTAAAGGGAAAGATCCTTAATATAAATGACTCCAGTAAAGGGAAAGATCCCTTAATATAAATGACTCCAGTAAAAGGAAAGATCCTTAATATAAATGACTCCAGTAAAAGGAAAGATCCTTAATATAAATGACTCCAGTAAAAGGGAAAGATCCCTTAATATAAATGACTCCAGTAAAAGGGAAAGATCCCTTAATATAAATGACTCCAGTAAAAGGGAAAGATCCCTTAATATAAATGACTCCAGTAAAAGGGAAAGATCCTGAATATAAATGACTCCAGTAAAAGGGAAAGATCCTGAATATAAATGACTCCAGTAAAAGGGAAAGATCCTTAATATAAATGACTCCAGTAAAAGGGAAAGATCCTGAATATAAATGACTCCAGTAAAAGGGAAAGATCCTGAATATAAATGACTCCAGTAAAAGGGAAAGATCCTGAATATAAATGACTCCAGTAAAAGGGAAAGATCCTTAATATAAATGACTCCAGTAAAAGGGAAAGATCCCTTAATATAAATGACTCCAGTAAAAGGGAAAGATCCCTTAATATAAATGACTCCAGTAAAAGGGAAAGATCCTGAATATAAATGACTCCAGTAAAAGGGAAAGATCCTTAATATAAATGACTCCAGTAAAAGGAAAGATCCCTGAATATAAATGACTCCAGTAAAAGGGAAAGATCCTGAATATAAATGACTCCAGTAAAAGGGAAAGATCCTGAATATAAATGACTCCAGTAAAAGGGAAAGATCCTTAATATAAATGACTCCAGTAAAAGGGAAAGATCCTGAATATAAATGACTCCAGTAAAAGGGAAAGATCCTGAATATAAATGACTCCAGTAAAAGGAAAGATCCTTAATATAAATGACTCCAGTAAAAGGGAAAGATCCCTTAATATAAATGACTCCAGTAAAAGGGAAAGATCCTTAATATAAATGACTCCAGTAAAAGGGAAAGATCCTGAATATAAATGACTCCAGTAAAAGGGAAAGATCCTTAATATAAATGACTCCAGTAAAAGGGAAAGATCCTGAATATAAATGACTCCAGTAAAAGGGAAAGATCCTGAATATAAATGACTCCAGTAAAAGGGAAAGATCCTGAATATAAATGACTCCAGTAAAAGGGAAAGATCCCTTAATATAAATGACTCCAGTAAAAGGGAAAGATCCTGAATATAAATGACTCCAGTAAAAGGGAAAGATCCCTTAATATAAATGACTCCAGTAAAAGGGAAAGTCACGCAGTAAAATACTACTGGAGTAAAAGTCTAAAAGTATTTGGTTTTACATATACTCAAGCATCAAAGTAAAAGTCCAAAAGTATTTGGTTTTACATATACTCAAGCAAATCAGACGGCACCTTTTTCATGTTTTCTTTTTACTTGCGGATAGCCAGGGGCCACACTCCAACACGAAGATATCATTTACAGATAGCCAGGGGCCACACTCCAACACGAAGACATCATTACAGATTGCCAGGGGCCACACTCCACCACTCAGACATCATTACAGATAGCCAGGGGCCACACTCCACCACTCAGACATAATTTACAGATAGCCAGGGGCCACACTCCACCACTCAGACATCATTACAGATAGCCAGGGGCCACACTCCAACACGAAGACATCATTTACAGATAGCCAGGGGCCACACTCCAACAGGAATACATCATTTACAGATAGCCAGGGGCCAGACAGACGAGAGAGCGACGACAGAGAGCGACAGAGAGCGACAGAGAGAGAGGAGAGACAGAGAGAGAGAGAGAGAGAGAGAAGAGACAGAGACAGAGACAGAGACAGAGACAGAGAGAGAGAGAGAGAGAGAGAGAGAGAGAGAGAGAGAGAGAGAGAGAGAGGCTTAGTGTTTATCAGACAGGTAGAGAGAAGAAGAGAGGAGAGGAGATGCTGCTGTAATTGTCTATGCTAATTAGTTACTGTAGTGGTTCAATACTTCAGATGAAGTGGCAGAGCTAATGGGACAGCCGAGCCATGAGGGAACTGGAGCTGAAAGAGAGAGAGGAGAGAGACACCGAGAGAGAGACAGAGAGAGAGAGAGGAGACACCCAGAGAGAGAGAGAGAGAGAGACAGACAGACAGACAGACAGAGACAGACAGAGACAGACAGACAGACAGACAGACAGACAGACAGAGAGAGAGAGAGAGAGAGGAGACACCCAGAGAGAGAGACAGAGAGACAAAGAGACAGAGAGAGATAGACAGACAGAGACAGAGAGAGAGCGAGACAGAGAGAGAGAGAGAGACAGAGAGAGAGAGAGAGAGAGACAGAGAGAGAGAGAGACAGAGAGAGAGAGAGAGAGAGAGAGACAGAGAGAGAGAGAGAGAGAGAGAGAGAGAGAGAGAGAGAGAGAGAGGTCTTGAGCAGCAGAGCTCCTGCACCGAGTGAGTAATGTTTAGTCTGAAGCTATAATATATTTCCCAAAAGCCAAGAAGAAAAATACATGACATGACTTTATAAGGACTGAATGCTAGATTAAGGCTGCCAAGCTTGATACAACTTCAATTTTTACTGACGTGTCAAGTGAGAGGTGTCAAAGCCCTTCAGCCCAACGATGGCAGGAGAGTGGAACAGTCTACTCCAACCACACGGAGAGGCCTTAGAAGCTGCCTCCTGCTGTTCAGAGGTCATTAACATGCAGTACCCTGTGTATGTAAAGAATGATCAAGACACGAAAAGAGCACAAAATTAACCTCCTTATGGAAAATCAAGAGACACTTTTCTGCTGACTATAGTAACAATGGGAACATCAGCAACCTCATCTTCCATACAGACCATCCCTGGCATGGCACAGTGCTATATTAACCAGACCATCCCCTGGCATGACACAGTGCTATATTAACCAGACCATCCCCTGGCATGGCACAGTGCTATATTAACCAGACCATCCCCTGGCATGGCACAGTGCTATATTAACCAGACCATCCCCTGGCATGACACAGTGCTATATTAACCAGACCATCCCACATCAGCACAACAACACCCCCCTTAACCAGACCCAGACAACAACACCCCCCTTAACCAGACCCAGACAACAGTCCAGCACAACAACACCCCCTTAACCAGACCCAGACAACAGTCCAGAACAACAACACCCCCCTTAACCAGACCCAGACAACAGTCCAGAACAACAACACCCCTTAACCAGACCCAGACAACAACACCCCCTTAACCAGACCCAGACAACAGTCCAGAACAACAACACCTCTTAACCAGACCCAGACAACAACACCCTTAACCAGACCCAGACAACAGTCCAGCACAACAACACCCTTAACCAGACCCAGACAACAGTCCAGAACAACAACACCCCCTTAACCAGACCCAGACAACAACACCCCCTTAACCAGACCCAGACAACAGTCCAGAACAACAACACCCCTTAACCAGACCCAGACAACAACACCCCCTTAACCAGACCCAGACAACAGTCCAGCACAACAACACCCCCCTTAACCAGACCCAGACAACAACACCCCCTTAACCAGACCCAGACAACAGTCCAGCACAACAACACCCCCTTAACCAGACCCAGACAACAGTCCAGCACAACAACACCCCTTAACCAGACCCAGACAACAACACCCTTAACCAGACCCAGACAACAGTCCAGAACAACAACACCCCCTTAACCAGACCCAGACAACAACACCCCCTTAACCAGACCCAGACAACAGTCCAGAACAACAACACCCCCCTTAACCAGACCCAGACAACAGTCCAGAACAACAACACCCCTTAACCAGACCCAGACAACAGTCCAGCACAACAACACCCCCCTTAACCAGACCCAGACAACAGTCCAGAACAACAACACCCCCTTAACCAGACCCAGACAACAGTCCAGCACAACAACACCCCCCTTAACCAGACCCAGACAACAGTCCAGAACAACAACACCCCCCTTAACCAGACCTAGACAACAGTCCAGCACAACAACACCCCCTTAACCAGACCCAGACAACAGTCCAGAACAACAACACCCCCCTTAACCAGACCCAGACAACAGTCCAGCACAACAACACCCCCTTAACCATACCCAGACAACAGTCCAGAACAACAACACCCCCTTAACCAGACCCAGACAACAGTCCAGAACAACAACACCCCCCTTAACCAGACCCAGACAACAGTCCAGAACAACAACACCCCCCTTAACCAGACCTAGACAACAGTCCAGAACAACAACACACCCTTAACCAGACAACAGTCCAGCACAACAACACCCCCCTCAACCAGACAACAGTTCAGCACAACAACACCCCCCTCAACAAGACCCAGACAACAAATCAAGTTATAACATTTTTCACATGCGTTTTTCTGGATTTTTTTGTTGTTATTCTGTCTCTCACTGTTCAAATAAACCTACCATTACAATTATAAACTGATCATTTCTTTGTCAGTGGGCAAACGTACAAAATCAGCAGGGGATCAAATACTGTATTCCCTCACTGTACTGGGTGAAATACCACAGTGTGACATCACAGCAGCAAGATTTATGGCCTGTTGCCACAAGAAAAGGGCAACCAGTGAAAAACAAACACCATTGTAAATACAATCCATTTGCACATCGTTACAACACTGTATATAGACATAACATTTGTAATGTCTTTTTTCTTTTGGAACTTCTGTGAGTGTAATGTTTACTGTTCATTTTTATGTGTTTATTTCACTTTTGTATATTATCTACTTCACTTGCTATGGCAATGTTAACATATGTTTCCCATGCCAGAGAGAGAGAGAGAGAGAGAGAGAGAGAGAGAGAGAGAGAGAGAGAGAGAGAGAGAGAGAGAGAGAGACAGAGAGAGAGAGAGAGAGAGAGAGAGAGAGAGGGAGGCTTAGTGTTTATCAGACAGGTAGAGAGAAGGAGAGAGGAGAGGAGGGGAGATGCTGCTGTAATTGTCTATGCTAATTAGTTACTGTAGTGGTTCAATACTTTCATATGAAGTGGCAGAGCTAATGGGACAGCCGAGCCATGAGGGAACTGGAGCTGAGATATATCCACTATAGATCTGGCCTCAGAGATGCATGACAATAGGCTGCCAGTCCATACCAGCCAGATCCATAGAATAACCTATGCCGACAAGTAGAATCCGAATAGAATCCGACTCCTAAGGTGGGACGCACTGACAGTATAGTCTTCTAGTTCATCTCTGGCTAACCATGGACAGGTAGATGGAGGGTATTTTTTGGCTTCTTTATGTGTACAGAGGAGGGCTGTCGAGTTGAAGTAGCACCACAGTGTTGAGTTCACAGCATATAACAGACAGCAAGAGTCCGAGTGGAGAACATCCGCAGCACTCTGAAGACACATTGATATCCCCGGTTCATATTCCATTCATTTGAAAATACATGTACTCTTGTTGCCAGATGAAACAAAGAAGAAATGTCCACAAGACATGACAGGAATATGAGAAATTCATGTCTTTGCTATGTTCTGTTATGATTATAACCAGCTGTCATAAATTAAATGTCTTGTTATGTTATGATTATAACCAGCTGTCATAAATTAAATGTCTTGTTATGTTATGATTATAACCAGCTGTCATAAATTAAATGTCTTGTTATGTTATGATTATAACCAGCTGTCATAAATTAAATGTCTTGTCTTGTTATGTTATGATTATAACCAGCTGTCATAAATTAAATGTCTTGTTATGTTATGATTATAACCAGCTGTCATAAATTAATGTCTTGTTATGTTATGATTATAACCAGCTGTCATAAATTAAATGTCTTGTTATGTTATGATTATAACCAGCTGTCATAAATTAAATGTCTTGTTATGTTATGATTATAACCAGCTGTCATAAATTAATGTTATGTTATGATTATAACCAGCTGTCATAAATTAATGTCTTGTTATGTTATGATTATAACCAGCTGTCATAAATTAATGTCTTGTTATGTTATGATTATAACCAGCTGTCATAAATTAAATGTCTTGTTATGTTATGAATATAACCAGCTGTCATAAATTAAATGTCTTGTTATGTTATGATTATAACCAGCTGTCATAAATTAAATGTCTTGTTATGTTATGATTATAACCAGCTGTCATAAATTAATGTCTTGTTATGTTATGATTATAACCAGCTGTCATAAATTAATGTCTTGTTATGTTATGATTATAACCAGCTGTCATAAATTAATGTCTTGTTATGTTATGATTATAACCAGCTGTCATAAATTAATGTCTTGTTATGTTATGAATATAACCAGCTGTCATAAATTAATGTCTTGTTATGTTATGATTATAACCAGCTGTCATAAATTAATGTCTTGTTATGTTATGATTATAACCAGCTGTCATAAATTAATGTCTTGTTATGTTATGATTATAACCAGCTGTCATAAATTAATGTCTTGTTATGTTATGATTATAACCAGCTGTCATAAATTAATGTCTTGTTATGTTATGATTATAACCAGCTGTCATAAATTAATGTCTTGTTATGTTATGATTATAACCAGCTGTCATAAATTAATGTCTTGTTATGTTATGAATATAACCAGCTGTCATAAATTAATGTCTTGTTATGTTATGAATATAACCAGCTGTCATAAATTAATGTCTTGTTATGTTATGATTATAACCAGCTGTCATAAATTAATGTCTTGTTATGTTATGATTATAACCAGCTGTCATAAATTAAATGTCTTGTTATGTTATGAATATAACCAGCTGTCATAAATTTATGTCTTGTTATGTTATGATTATAACCAGCTGTCATAAATTAATGTCTTGTTATGTTATGATTATAACCAGCTGTCATAAATTAATGTCTTGTTATGTTATGATTATAACCAGCTGTCATAAATGAATGTCTTGTTATGTTATGAATATAACCAGCTGTCATAAATTAATGTCTTGTTATGATTATAACCAGCTGTCATAAATTAATGTCTTGTTATGTTATGATCATAACCAGCTGTCATACATTGTCTTGTTATGTTATGATTATAACCAGCTGTCATACATTAATGTCTTGTTATGTTATGATTATAACCAGCTGTCATAAATTAATGTCTTGTTATGTTATGATTATAACCAGCTGTCATAAATTAATGTCTTGTTATGTTATGAATATAACCAGCTGTCATGAATTAATGTCTTGTTATGTTATGATTATAACCAGCTGTCATAAATTAATGTCTTGTTATGTTATGATTATAACCAGCTGTCATAAATTAATGTCTTGTTATGTTATGATGATCCACCGGATTCTCAAAAACACATTAAGAGATTCTCTATCAACATTCATGTTCCCCCATGTTAAATACACTGTTAAGAGAGAGAGAGAGCGAGAGAGCGAGAGAGCGAGAGGAGAGAGCTCAGTAACATGGCTGAGAAGGTGCAGGAGAGAGAGAGAGAGAGAGAGGAAGGAGAGAGCGAGCGAGCGAGCGAGCGAGAGAGAGAGCGAGCGAGAGCGAGAGGAGAGGGGAGGAGAGAGCGAGAGGGAGCGAGAGGAGAGAGCTCAGTAACATGGCTGAGAAGGTGCAGGAGAGAGAGAGAAAGCAAATTGTTAATGTGTGAGATTCAACTCCATCCATCCACCCATTATGCCCATCCTCATTCTACCGTGACCAATGTCTTTGACAACAGCTCAGAGACTAGCCTCCTAAAATGACAGTCACCATAAAGACATTATAATCACATTAGCACAGCATGACGCTGAGAGTATCATTGAACAAAGATGATTGAGGTTTATCAGGAGTTTAAATGGCACCAGAGACGACAGGCACTGAAACCCTGCAGGAAGCATGTAACTAGAGTGACATTTCCAAACAGGGATCCAACATTTTGAAGACATTTAGATAGGGACTACTTGGTAAATCTTAGCGTAACACAAATGGACATAACATTATCAGGACATTAAATGGCAGCAGAGCCGACTGGAACCAACTACCAACGATCCTTTACCTACTAACACCCTTCAAACCATCGCAACGTTCCCAAACACCATCACACAGTTTGAAGGCGTTAAGGTGCTATTTGTGGTAGGCTCTGCATACTATTCTACCTCTACTAAACCATCTAACAAGGTCTTCTACCTCTACTAAACCATCTAACAAGGGCTTCTACCTCTACTAAACCATCTAACAAGGTCTTCTACCTCTACTAAACCATCTAACAAGGTCTTCTACCTCTACTAAACCATCTAACAAGGGCTTCTACCTCTACTAAACCATCTAACAAGGTCTTCTACCTCTACTAAACCATCTAACAAGGTCTTCTACCTCTACTAAACCATCTAACAAGGTCTTCTACCTCTACTAAACCATCTAACAAGGTCTTCTACCTCTACTAAACCATCTAACAAGGTCTTCTACCTCTACTAAACCATCTAACAAGGTCTTCTACCTCTACTAAACCATCTAACAAGGTCTTCTACCTCTACTAAACCATCTAACAAGGTCTTCTACCTCTACTAAACCATCTAACAAGGGCTTCTACCTCTACTAAACCATCTAACAAGGGCTTCTACCTCTACTAAACCATCTAACAAGGGCTTCTACCTCTACTAAACCATCTAACAAGGGCTTCTACCTCTACTAAACCATCTAACAAGGGCTTCTACCTCTACTAAACCATCTAACAAGGGCTTCTACCTCTACTAAACCATCTAACAAGGTCTTCTACCTCTACTAAACCATCTAACAAGGGCTTCTACCTCTACTAAACCATCTAACAAGGTCTTCTACCTCTACTAAACCATCTAACAAGGTCTTCTACCTCTACTAAACCATCTAACAAGGTCTTCTACCTCTACTAAACCATCTAACAAGGTCTTCTACCTCTACTAAACCATCTAACAAGGTCTTCTACCTCTACTAAACCATCTAACAAGGTCTTCTACCTCTACTAAACCATCTAACAAGGTCTTCTACCTCTACTAAACCATCTAACAAGGTCTTCTACCTCTACTAAACCATCTAACAAGGGCTTCTACCTCTACTAAACCATCTAACAAGGGCTTCTACCTCTACTAAACCATCTAACAAGGGCTTCTACCTCTACTAAACCATCTAACAAGGGCTTCTACCTCTACTAAACCATCTAACAAGGTCTTCTACCTCTACTAAACCATCTAACAAGGTCTTCTACCTCTACTAAACCATCTAACAAGGTCTTCTACCTCTACTAAACCATCTAACAAGGTCTTCTACCTCTACTAAACCATCTAACAAGGTCTTCTACCTCTACTAAACCATCTAACAAGGTCTACTACCTCTACTAAACCATCTAACAAGGTCTTCTACCTCTACTAAACCATCTAACAAGGTCTTCTACCTCTACTAAACCATCTAACAAGGGCTTCTACCTCTACTAAACCATCTAACAAGGTCTACTACCTCTACTAAACCATCTAACAAGGTCTACTACCTCTACTAAACCATCTAACAAGGTCTTCTACCTCTACTAAACCATCTAACAAGGTCTTCTACCTCTACTAAACCATCTAACAAGGTCTACTACCTCTACTAAACCATCTAACAAGGGCTTCTACCTCTACTAAACCATCTAACAAGGGCTTCTACCTCTACTAAACCATCTAACAAGGGCTTCTACCTCTACTAAACCATCTAACAAGGTCTACTACCTCTACTAAACCATCTAACAAGGTCTACTACCTCTACTAAACCATCTAACAAGGGCTTCTACCTCTACTAAACCATCTAACAAGGTCTTCTACCTCTACTAAACCATCTAACAAGGTCTACTACCTCTACTAAACCATCTAACAAGGGCTTCTACCTCTACTAAACCATCTAACAAGGGCTTCTACCTCTACTAAACCATCTAACAAGGGCTTCTACCTCTACTAAACCATCTAACAAGGGCTTCTACCTCTACTAAACCATCTAACAAGGACTGCACCTCTACTAAACCATCTAACAAGGGCTTCTACCTCTACTAAACCATCTAACAAGGGCTTCTACCTCTACTAAACCATCTAACAAGGTCTACACCTCTACTAAACCATCTAACAAGGTCTTCTACCTCTACTAAACCATCTAACAAGGGCTTCTACCTCTACTAAACCATCTAACAAGGGCTTCTACCTCTACTAAACCATCTAACAAGGGCTTCTACCTCTACTAAACCATCTAACAAGGTCTTCTACCTCTACTAAACCATCTAACAAGGTCTTCACCTCTACTAAACCATCTAACAAGGGCTTCTACCTCTACTAAACCATCTAACAAGGGCTTCTACCTCTACTAAACCATCTAACAAGGTCTACTACCTCTACTAAACCATCTAACAAGGTCTTCTACCTCTACTAAACCATCTAACAAGGTCTTCTACCTCTACTAAACCATCTAACAAGGTCTTCTACCTCTACTAAACCATCTAACAAGGTCTTCTACCTCTACTAAACCATCTAACAAGGTCTTCTACCTCTACTAAACCATCTAACAAGGTCTACACCTCTACTAAACCATCTAACAAGGTCTTCTACCTCTACTAAACCATCTAACAAGGTCTTCTACCTCTACTAAACCATCTAACAAGGTCTACACCTCTACTAAACCATCTAACAAGGTCTTCTACCTCTACTAAACCATCTAACAAGGTCTTCTACCTCTACTAAACCATCTAACAAGGTCTTCTACCTCTACTAAACCATCTAACAAGGTCTTCTACCTCTACTAAACCATCTAACAAGGTCTACTACCTCTACTAAACCATCTAACAAGGGCTTCTACCTCTACTAAACCATCTAACAAGGGCTTCTACCTCTACTAAACCATCTAACAAGGGCTTCTACCTCTACTAAACCATCTAACAAGGGCTTCACCTCTACTAAACCATCTAACAAGGACTGCACCTCTACTAAACCATCTAACAAGGGCTTCTACCTCTACTAAACCATCTAACAAGGGCTTCTACCTCTACTAAACCATCTAACAAGGTCTACACCTCTACTAAACCATCTAACAAGGTCTTCTACCTCTACTAAACCATCTAACAAGGGCTTCTACCTCTACTAAACCATCTAACAAGGTCTTCTACCTCTACTAAACCATCTAACAAGGGCTTCTACCTCTACTAAACCATCTAACAAGGTCTTCTACCTCTACTAAACCATCTAACAAGGTCTTCACCTCTACTAAACCATCTAACAAGGGCTTCTACCTCTACTAAACCATCTAACAAGGGCTTCTACCTCTACTAAACCATCTAACAAGGTCTACTACCTCTACTAAACCATCTAACAAGGTCTTCTACCTCTACTAAACCATCTAACAAGGTCTACACCTCTACTAAACCATCTAACAAGGTCTTCTACCTCTACTAAACCATCTAACAAGGTCTTCTACCTCTACTAAACCATCTAACAAGGTCTTCTACCTCTACTAAACCATCTAACAAGGGTTTCTACCTCTACTAAACCATCTAACAAGGGCTTCTACCTCTACTAAACCATCTAACAAGGTCTTCTACCTCTACTAAACCATCTAACAAGGTCTACTACCTCTACTAAACCATCTAACAAGGTCTTCTACCTCTACTAAACCATCTAACAAGGTCTTCTACCTCTACTAAACCATCTAACAAGGTCTTCTACCTCTACTAAACCATCTAACAAGGCGTGACATTTCCAAACACGGTCCAACATTTGAAGACATTTAGATGCTACTTGAGAAAATCACATCTTAGCGTAACAAACAGACATAAACCCTGGACCCTAACGGATTATAAAAGCATGAAGTGGGACAAGTTGTTTAATTTGTCCATTTTCTTGAAGGGTGACTATTCCGTGTTAAAATTGTTTTGATATCTGTGTAAATAAAACTAAGCTGCAGCCACTTCACCCTGCCATGTCGGCCATGTTGTGGGGCTGTTGACACTGAGCTGTTCATTAACAACGTGTAAAGGCCACCTGGGTATTAACTGTTACTAATCTCTCCTTCTCAGCCTGAACACAACCGTCATAGAAATCATATACATCATCGTCCTAAGTGTCACCGGTTGTGACCAAATTATTAGAAGGGCCATTATCCCAAATGGCCCCTTATGGGCCCTGGTCAAAAGTAAGGCACCGTATAGAGAATAGGGTGCCTTTTGAGACGCAGCCACAGTGGATTTCATTTGATTTATTTAGCCTTTATTCGACTAGGCAAGTCAGGAAAAAATTATTGTTTACAACGACGGCCTATCAGAAGGCAAAAGGCCTCCTGCGGCAACGGGGCCTGGGATTCAAAATACAATATGTAATTATAATATAGGACAAAACACACATCATGACAAGAGAGACACTACATAAAGAGAGACGCCACAACACTACATAAAGAGAGACGCCACAACGCTACATAAAGAGAGACACCACAACGCTACATAAAGAGAGACACCACAACACTACATAAAGAGAGACACTACAACACTACATAAAGAGAGACACCACAACACAACACAAAGAGAGACACCACAACACTACATAAAGAGAGACACCACAACACTACATAAAGAGAGACACCACAACACAACATAAAGAGAGACACCACAACACAACACAAAGAGAGACACCACAACACTACATAAAGAGAGACACCACAACACTACATAAAGAGAGACACCACAACACTACATAAAGAGAGACACCACAACACTACATAAAGAGAGACACCACAACACTACATAAAGAGAGACAACACAACACTACATAAAGAGAGACACTACAACACTACATAAAGAGAGACACCACAACACTACATAAAGAGAGACAACCCAAGACTACATAAAGAGAGACACTACAACACTACATAAAGAGAGACACCACAACACTACATAAAGAGAGACACCACAACACTACATAAAGAGAGACACCACAACACTACATAAAGAGAGACACTACAACACTACATAAAGAGAGACACCACAACACTACATAAAGAGAGACACTACAACACTACATAAAGAGAGACAACACAACACTACATAAAGAGAGACACTACAACACTACACAAAGAGAGACACCACAACACTACATAAAGAGAGACACCACAACACAACATAAAGAGAGACACTACATAAGAGAGACACCTACATAAAGAGAGACACTACATAAAGAGAGACACTACATAAAGAGAGACACTACATCACTACATAAAGAGAGACACTACGAGCAAGAGAGACAACACAAAATGACACTACATAAAGAGACACAACACAACACTACATAAAGAGAGACACTACAGAGAGACACCACACACTACATAAAGAGAGACACACACTACAGACACAAATACATACAAGAGAGACACCAACAACACACAACACTACATAAAGAGAGATACTACAAGAGAGACACCTACAACACTACAGAGAGACACTACATGAGAGACACGAGAGACACGACACTACAACACTAAGACACTACATAGAGAGACACTACTACACCACAACACTACATAGAGAGATACATAGAGAGACAACAACACTACAGAGAGACACCACATAAAGAGACACCACAACACTACATAAAGAGAGACACTACAGAGAGACACCACAACACTACATAAAGAGAGACACCACAACACTACATAAAGAGAGACACCACAACACTACATAAAGAGAGACAACAACACTACATAAAGAGAGACACCACAACACTACATGAGACACCACAACACTACATAAAGAGAGACACTACATAAAGAGAGACACCACAACACTACATAAAGAGAGACACCACAACACTACATAAAGAGAGACACCACAACACTACATAAAGAGAGACAAATACAACACTACATAAAGAGAGACACCACAACACTACACAAAGAGAGACACCACAACACTACATAAAGAGAGACACAACACTAATAAGAGAGACACCACAACACTACATAAAGAGAGACACTACAACACTACAGAGAGAGACACCACAACACTACATAAAGAGAGACACCAACACTACAAAGAGACACTACATACAAAGAGAGACACCACACATAATGCTATAAAGAGAGACACCACAACACTACATAAAGAGAGAGAACAACACTACATAAAGAGAGACACTACAACACTACATGAGAGAACACATTTAAAGCAAATACAACACATGAGAGACACCACACATACAAAAGTGAGAGACACTACAACACTACATAAAGAGAGACACCACAACACTACATAAAGAGAGACACTACAACACTGCATACAAAGAGAGACACCACAACACTACACAAAGAGAGACACCACAACACTACAAAAGAGAGACACTACAACACTACATAAAGAGAGACACCCACAACACTACATAAAGAGAGACACCACAACACTACATAAAGAGAGACACCACAACACTAAGGCAAAGAGAGACACCAACAACACTACATAAAGAGAGACACTACAACACTACATAAAGAGAGACAACCACAACACTACATAAAGAGAGACACCACAACACTACATAAAGAGAGACACCACAACACTACATAAAGAGAGACACTACAACACTACATAAAGAGAGACACTACAACACTACACACAAAGAGAGACAACCACAACACTACATAAAGAGAGACACTACAACACTACATAAAGAGAGACAACACTACTACATAAAGAGAGACACTAACACTACATAAAGAGAGACACTACAACACTAAAGAGAGAGACACCACAACACTACATAAAGAGAGACACCACAACACTACATAAAGAGAGACACCACAACACACATAAAGAGAGACAACCACAACACTACACAAAAGAGAGACACCACAACACTACATAAAGAGAGACACTACAACACTACATAAAGAGAGACACTACAACACTACATAAAGAGACACTACAACACTACATAAAGAGAGACACCACAACACTACATAAAGAGACAACCCAACACTACATAAAGAGAGACAACACAACACTACATAAAGAGAGACAACACAACACTACATAAAGAGAGACACTACAACACTACATAAAGAGAGACAACACAGCACTACATAAAGAGAGACACTACAACACTACATAAAGAGAGACACCACAACACTACATAAAGAGAGAACACAACACTACATAAAGAGAGACACTACAACACTACATAAAGAGAGACACTACAACACTACATAAAGAGAGACACTACAACACTACATAAAGAGAGACACCACAACACTACATAAAGAGAGACACCACAACACTACATGAAGAGAGACACTACAACACAACATAAAGAGAGACACTACAACACTACATAAAGAGAGACAACACTACACTACATAAAGAGAGACAACACTACACTACATAAAGAGAGACACAACAACATTACATAAAGAGAGACAACACAACACTACATAAAGAGAGACAACACAACACTACATAAAGAGAGACACTACAACACTACATAAAGAGAGACACTACAACACTACATAAAGAGAGACACCACAACACTACATAAAGAGAGACACTACAACACTACATAAAGAGAGACACTACAACACTACATAAAGAGAGACACTACAACACTACATAAAGAGAGACACCACAACACTACATAAAGAGAGAAACTACAACACTACATAAAGAGAGACAACACAACACTACATAAAGAGACAACACAACACTACATAAAGAGAGACACTACAACACAACATAAAGAGAGACACCACAACACTACATAAAGAGAGACACCACAACACTACATGAAGAGAGACACTACAACACAACATAAAGAGAGACACTACAACACTACATAAAGAGAGACAACACTACACTACATAAAGAGAGACACCATAACACTACATAAAGAGACACCACAACACAACATAAAGAGAGACACTACAACACTACATAAAGAGAGACACCACAACACTACATAAAGAGAGACACTACAACACTACATAAAGAGAGACACTACAAAACTACATAAAGAGACAACCCAGCACTACATAAAGAGAGACACCACAACACTACATAAAGAGAGACACCACAACACTACATAAAGAGAGACACCACAACACTATATAAAGAGAGAAACTACAACACTACATAAAGAGAGACAACACAACACTACATAAAGAGACAACACAACACTACATAAAGAGAGACACTACAACACTACATAAAGAGAGACACCACAACACTACATAAAGAGAGACACCACAACACTACATGAAGAGAGACACTACAACACAACATAAAGAGACACTAAAACACTACATAAAGAGAGACAACACTACACTACATAAAGAGAGACACCACAACACAACATAAAGAGAGACACCACAACACTACATAAAGAGAGACAACACTACACTACATAAAGAGAGACACCACAACACAACATAAAGAGAGACACCACAACACTACATAAAGAGACAACCCAACACTACATAAAGAGAGACAACACAACACTACATAAAGAGAGACAGTACAACACTACATAAAGAGAGACAACACTACACTACATAAAGAGAGACAGTACAACACTACATAAAGAGAGACAGTACAACACTACATAAAGAGAGACAACACTACATAAAGAGAGACACTACAACACTACATAAAGAGAGACACCACAACACTACATAAAGAGAGACAACACAACACTACATAAAGAGACAACACAACACTACATAAAGAGAGACACTACAACACTACATAAAGAGAGACACCACAACACTACATAAAGAGAGACACCACAACACTACATGAAGAGAGACACTACAACACTACATAAAGAGAGACACTACAACACTACATAAAGAGAGACAACACTACACTACATAAAGAGAGACACCACAACACTACATAAAGAGAGACACCACAACACAACATAAAGAGAGACACCACAACACTACATAAAGAGAGACACCACAACACAACATAAAGAGAGACACCACTACACTACATAAAGAGAGACACCACAACACTACATAAAGAGAGACACCACAACACAACATAAAGAGAGACACCACAACACTACATAAAGAGAGACACCACAACACAACATAAAGAGAGACACCACAACACTACATAAAGAGAGACACTACAACACTACATGAAGAGAGACACTACAACACTACATAAAGAGAGACACTACAACACTACATAAAGAGAGACACCACAACATTACATAAAGAGAGACAACACAACACTACATAAAGAGAGACAACACAACACTACATAAAGAGAGACACCACAACATTACATAAAGAGAGACAACACAACACTACATAAAGAGAGACAACACAACACTACATAAAGAGAGACACTACAACACTACATAAAGAGAGACACTACAACACTACATAAAGAGAGACACCACAACACTACATAAAGAGAGACACTACAACACTACATAAAGAGAGACACTACAACACTACATAAAGAGAGACACTACAACACTACATAAAGAGAGACACTACAACACTACATAAAGAGAGACACCACAACACTACATGAAGAGAGACACTACAACACTACATAAAGAGAGACACTACAACACTACATAAAGAGAGACAACACTACACTACATAAAGAGAGACACCACAACACTACATAAAGAGAGACACCACAACACAACATAAAGAGAGACACCACAACACTACATAAAGAGAGACACCACAACACAACATAAAGAGAGACACCACTACACTACATAAAGAGAGACACCACAACACTACATAAAGAGAGACACCACAACACAACATAAAGAGAGACACCACAACACTACATAAAGAGAGAGACACCACAACACAACATAAAGAGAGACACCACAACACTACATAAAGAGAGACACTACAACACTACATGAAGAGAGACACTACAACACTACATAAAGAGAGACACTACAACACTACATAAAGAGAGACACCACAACATTACATAAAGAGAGACAACACAACACTACATAAAGAGAGACAACACAACACTACATAAAGAGAGACACCACAACACTACATAAAGAGAGACAACACAACACTACATAAAGAGAGACACTACAACACTACATAAAGAGAGACACTACAACACTACATAAAGAGAGACACCACAACACTACATAAAGAGAGACACTACAACACTACATAAAGAGAGACACTACAACACTACATAAAGAGAGACACTACAACACTACATAAAGAGAGACACTACAACACTACATAAAGAGAGACACCACAACACTACATAAAGAGAGACACTACAACACTACATAAAGAGACACTACAACACTACATAAAGAGAGACACCACAACACTACATAAAGAGACAACACAACACTACATAAAGAAAGACAACACAACACTACATAAAGAGAGACACTACATAAAGAGAGACACTACAACACTACATAAAGAGAGACACCACAACACTACATAAAGAGAGACAACACAACACTACATAAAGAGAGACACTACAACACTACATAAAGAGAGACACTACAACACTACATAAAGAGAGACACTACAACACTACATAAAGAGAGACACTACAACACTACATAAAGAGAGACACCACAACATTACATAAAGAGAGACAACACAACACTACATAAAGAGAGACAACACAACACTACATAAAGAGAGACACTACAACACTACATAAAGAGAGACACCACAACACTACATAAAGAGAAACACTACAACACTACATAAAGAGAGACACCACAACATTACATAAAGAGAGACAACACAACACTACATAAAGAGAGACACCACAACACTACATAAAGAGAGACAACACAACACTACATAAAGAGAGACAACACAACACTACATAAAGAGAGACACCACAACATTACATAAAGAGAGACAACACAACACTACATAAAGAGAGACACCACAACACTACATAAAGAGAGACACCACAACACTACATAAAGAGAGAACTAAGACAACAACATAGCAAGGCAGCAACACATGAAAACACAGCATGGTAGCAACACAACATAACACTGTAGCAGCACAAAACATGGTACAAACATTATTGGCTGAGGTCTGTCAGTATTGGCAAGAAAGAGCCAGTTTATGTTGACACTACTCACAACATCTGCCAGCACGGTCTACAGGGCATGTTGGCATGGGGGTGGCAGAGTGGGAGGAGATGAAGGCTAGGTACAGGATGTTGGCATGGGGTGGCAGAGTGGGAGGAGATGAAGGCTAGGTGCAGGATGTTGACATGGGGTGGCAGAGAGGGAGGAGATGAAGATTAGGTGCAGGATGTTGGCATGGGGTGGCAGAGTGGGAGGAGATGAAGGCTAGGTGCAGGTTGTTGACATGGGGTGGCAGAGAGGGAGGAGATGAAGGCTAGGTACAGGATGTTGGCATGGGGTGGCAGAGTGGGAGGAGATGAAGGCTAGGTGCAGGATGTTGGCATGGGGTGGCAGAGTGGGAGGAGATGAAGGCTAGGTGCAGGATGTTGTCATGGGGTGGCAGAGTGGGAGGAGATGAAGGCTAGGTGCAGGATGTTGGCATGGGGTGGCAGAGTGGGAGGAGATGAAGGCTAGGTGCAGGATGTTGGCATGGGGTGGCAGAGATGGAGGAGATGAAGGCTAGGTGCAGGATGTTGGCATGGGGTGGCAGAGTGGGAGGAGATGAAGGCTAGGTGCAGGATGTTGGCATGGGGTGGCAGAGTGGGAGGAGATGAAGGCTAGGTGCAGGATGTTGGCATGGGGGTGGCAGAGAGGGAGGAGATGAAGGCTAGGTGCAGGATGTTGGCATGGGGTGGCAGAGTGGGAGGAGATGAAGGCTAGGTGCAGGATGTTGGCATGGGGTGGCAGAGAGGGAGGAGATGAAGGCTAGGTGCAGGATGTTGGCATGGGGTGGCAGAGTGGGAGGAGATGAAGGCTAGGTGCAGGATGTTGGCATGGGGTGGCAGAGAGGAGGAGATGAAGGCTAGCTGCAGGATGTTGGCATGGGGGTGGCAGAGTGGGAGGAGATGAAGGCTAGGTACAGGATGTTGGCATGGGGTGGCAGAGTGGGAGGAGATGAAGGCTAGGTGCAGGATGTTGGCATGGGGTGGCAGAGTGGGAGGAGATGAAGGCTAGGTGCAGGATGTTGGCAGGGGTGGCAGAGTGAGGAGATGAAGGCTAGGTGCAGGATGTTGGGCATGGGGTGGCAGAGTGGGAGGAGATGAAGGCTAGGTGCAGGATGTTGGCATGGGGTGGCAGAGTGGGAGGAGATGAAGGCTAGGTGCAGGATGTTGGCATGGGGTGGCAGAGGGGAGGAGATGAAGGCTAGGTGCAGGATGTTGGCATGGGGTGGCAGAGTGGGAGGAGATGAAGGCTAGGTGCAGGATGTTGGCATGGGGTGGCAGAGAGGGAGGGGATGAAGGCTAGGTGCAGGATGTTGGCATGGGGTGGCAGAGAGGGAGGAGATGAAGGCTAGGTGCAGGATGTTGGCATGGGGTGGCAGAGTGGGAGGAGATGAAGGCTAGGTACAGGATGTTGGCAGGGGTGGCAGAGTGGGAGGAGATGAAGGCTAGGTGCAGGATGTTGGCATGGGGTGGCAGAGTGGGAGGAGATGAAGGCTAGGTACAGGATGATGGCAGGCCAGAGGTGCATTAAACGGTTATCCTCCATGGTGGAACGATACAGTCTGAAGAGACTTATCCTCCGTGGTGGAACGATACAGTCTGAAGAGACTTATCCCCCGTGGTGGAACGATACAGTCTGAAGAGACTTATCCTCCGTGGTGGAACGATACAGTCTGAAGAGACTTATCCCCCGTGGTGGAACGATACAGTCTGAAGAGAACTTATCCCCCGTGGTGGAACGATACAGTCTGAAGAGAACTTATCCTCCGTGGTGGAACGATACAGTCTGAAGAGAACTTATCCTCCGTGGTGGAACGATACAGTCTGAAGAGACTTATCCTCCGTGGTGGAACGATACAGTCTGAAGGGACTTATCCTCCGTGGTGGAACGATACAGTCTGAAGAGACTTATCCCCCGTGGTGGAACGATACAGTCTGAAGGGACTTATCCTCCGTGGTGGAACGATACAGTCTGAAGAGACTTATCCTCCGTGGTGGAACGATACAGTCTGAAGAGACTTATCCTCCGTGGTGGAACGATACAGTCTGAAGGGACTTATCCTTCTAATAGACAGAGGTTACGCAACAAACCCCACTCACAGGAGGACAGCGGTGAATCCTCCCACAAGGAGTCATTAAATCTAATGAGAGAGTGGCTCTATAATACAACATCCTCTCCTAAACACCCCATGTTGAGATGACTGCTCAGATCATGGATAGCTACATGATAACAGCCTCTACAGTACATGGTAGAGATGGCTCTGCAGTGGATACCAGTCTAGCTACATGATAACAGCCTCTACAGTACATGGTAGAGATGGCTCTGCAGTGGATACCAGTCTAGCTACATGATAACAGCCTCTACAGTACATGGTAGAGATGGCTCTGCAGTGGATACCAGTCTAGCTACATGATAACAGCCTCTACAGTACATGGCAGAGATGGCTCTGCAGTGGATACCAGTCTAGCTACATGATAACAGCCTCTACAGTACATGGTAGAGATGGCTCTGCAGTGGATACCAGTCTAGCTACATGATAACAGCCTCTACAGTACATGGTAGAGATGGCTCTGCAGTGGATACCAGTCTAGCTACATGATAACAGCCTCTACAGTACATGGTGGAGATGGCTCTGCAGTGGATACCAGTCTAGCTACATGATAACAGCCTCTACAGTACATGGTGGAGATGGCTCTGCAGTGGATACCAGTCTAGCTACATGATAACAGCCTCTACAGTACATGGTAGAGATGGCTCTGCAGTGGATACCAGTCTAGCTACATGATAACAGCCTCTACAGTACATGGTGGAGATGGCTCTGCAGTGGATACCAGTCTAGCTACATGATAACAGCCTCTACAGTACATGGTAGAGATGGCTCTGCAGTGGATACCAGTCTAGCTACATGATAACAGCCTCTACAGTACATGGTGGAGATGGCTCTGCAGTGGATACCAGTCTAGCTACATGATAACAGCCTCTACAGTACATGGTGGAGATGGCTCTGCAGTGGATACCAGTCTAGCTACATGATAACAGCCTCTACAGTACATGGTAGAGATGGCTCTGCAGTGGATACCAGTCTAGCTACATGATAACAGCCTCTACAGTACATGGTAGAGATGGCTCTGCAGTGGATACCAGTCTAGCTACATGATAACAGCCTCTACAGTACATGGTAGAGATGGCTCTGCAGTGGATACCAGTCTAGCTACATGATAACAGCCTCTACAGTACATGGTAGAGATGGCTCTGCAGTGGATACCAGTCTAGCTACATGATAACAGCCTCTACAGTACATGGTAGAGATGGCTCTGCAGTGGATACCAGTCTAGCTACATGATAACAGCCTCTACAGTACATGGTGGAGATGGCTCTGCAGTGGATACCAGTCTAGCTACATGATAACAGCCTCTACAGTACATGGTGGAGATGGCTCTGCAGTGGATACCAGTCTAGCTACATGATAACAGCCTCTACAGTACATGGTAGAGATGGCTCTGCAGTGGATACCAGTCTAGCTACATGATAACAGCCTCTACAGTACATGGTGGAGATGGCTCTGCAGTGGATACCAGTCTAGCTACATGATAACAGCCTCTACAGTACATGGTGGAGATGGCTCTGCAGTGGATACCAGTCTAGCTACATGATAACAGCCTCTACAGTACATGGTAGAGATGGCTCTGCAGTGGATACCAGTCTAGCTACATGATAACAGCCTCTACAGTACATGGTAGAGATGGCTCTGCAGTGGATACCAGTCTAGCTACATGATAACAGCCTCTACAGTACATGGTGGAGATGGCTCTGCAGTGGATACCAGTCTAGCTACATGATAACAGCCTCTACAGTACATGGTGGAGATGGCTCTGCAGTGGATACCAGTCTAGCTACATGATAACAGTCTCTACAGTACATGGTAGAGATGGCTCTGCAGTGGATACCAGTCTAGCTACATGATAACAGCCTCTACAGTACATGGTGGAGATGGCTCTGCAGTGGATACCAGTCTAGCTACATGATAACAGCCTCTACAGTACATGGTAGAGATGGCTCTGCAGTGGATACCAGTCTAGCTACATGATAACAGCCTCTACAGTACATGGTAGAGATGGCTCTGCAGTGGATACCAGTCTAGCTACATGATAACAGCCTCTACAGTACATGGTAGAGATGGCTCTGCAGTGGATACCAGTCTAGCTACATGATAACAGCCTCTACAGTACATGGTAGAGATGGCTCTGCAGTGGATAACAGTCTAGCTACATGATAACAGCCTCTACAGTACATGGTAGAGATGGCTCTGCAGTGGATACCAGTCTAGCTACATGATAACAGCCTCTACAGTACATGGTGGAGATGGCTCTGCAGTGGATACCAGTCTAGCTACATGATAACAGCCTCTACAGTACATGGTAGAGATGGCTCTGCAGTGGATAACAGTCTAGCTACATGATAACAGCCTCTACAGTACATGGTAGAGATGGCTCTGCAGTGGATACCAGTCTAGCTACATGATAACAGCCTCTACAGTACATGGTAGAGATGGCTCTGCAGTGGATACCAGTCTAGCTACATGATAACAGCCTCTACAGTACATGGTGGAGATGGCTCTGCAGTGGATACCAGTCTAGCTACATGATAACAGTCTCTACAGTACATGGTAGAGATGGCTCTGCAGTGGATACCAGTCTAGCTACATGATAACAGCCTCTACAGTACATGGTAGAGATGGCTCTGCAGTGGATACCAGTCTAGCTACATGATAACAGCCTCTACAGTACATGGTAGAGATGGCTCTGCAGTGGATACCAGTCTAGACACAATTACCACACATGTTCTATAGGATTGAGGTCAGGGCTTTGTGATGGCCACTCCAATACCTTGACCTTGTTGTCCTTAAGCCATTTTGCCACAACTTTGGAAGTATGCTTGGGGTCATTGTCCAGACCGATTTGCGACCAAGCTTTAACTTCCTGACTGATGTCTTGAGATGTTGCTTCAATATATCCACATAATTTTCCTTCCTCATGATGCCATCTATTTTGTGAAGTGCACCAGTGTTGGTTGATTTCTTTTGATTTTCCCATGATGTCAAGCAAAGAGGTACTGAGTTTGAAGGTAGGTCTTGAAATACATCCACAGGTACACCTCCAATTGACTCAAATTATGTCAATTAGCCTATCAGAAGCTTCTAAAGCCATGACATCATTTTCTGGAATTTTCCAAGCTGTTTAAAGGCACAGTCAACTTAGTGCATGTAAACTTCTGACCCACTGGAATTGTGATACAGTGAATTATAAGTGAAATAATCGGTCTGTAAACAATTGTTGGAAAAATTACTTGTGTCATGCACAAAGCAGATGTCCTAACCGACTTGCCAAAACTATAGTTTGTTAACAAGAGAGGGAGAAACTAGTCAGCTGTACAACTGAATGCATTAAACCTAAATATATTTTTGGCATATAACCCAACCCCTCTGAATCAGAGGTGCGGGGGAGCTGCCTTCATCGACATCCACGTGATCGACGCCCAGGGAGACGTTGTTGTTGGTGTTTAACGGATTCGAACCAGCGTCCTTTCGGTTACCGGCCCAACTCTCTCAACTGCTGCTGCTGATTCCTGATGGATTTCCTGTGACAGGATCTTGGGAAAGGAGCCTAGAGAATAATTCCCCAGGATGAACCTGCTGAAGATATCCACTTATTCTGATCTCAACTTAAAAGGACTTGTGTCGTGATGAAAGCGCCGATACGTTGCTGAAACACCAAGCCAGTGTCCCAAATGGCACACTAATTCCCTTTGGGAAGTAGTGCACTATAAAAAAGGCAATAGGGGAGCGGTTTGGGACGCAGGCCACAGAGTCCACGGCTGCTGAACAGATGAATGCTAATTTCCCCCCTAAGTCCTTAGAGAACAGTGGACTGTAGCAAGTCTCCCGGTCTCTCTCCCTCGACTCTCCTATCGGCACGATAACGCTGAAGCACATTTGACAGGTTCCTAGTTTCCGTCACAAATCGTCTCTGTCGTTCGTGCTTGTTCTCTTTCCCCTTGATCAAATCCTTCAGCTCCGTCATTTACCCATAACACCGTCTCTGTCATCTCCTGATAGGCCGTTCCAACGGACGCCTTGGACTCCGGGGGGGATTCTGATACCAGTCCCTCTTTCTACTGCTGTAATCCATGTTATTACAGCAGATAGGCTGACTGCTTCCCAAACGGCACCCTATTCCCTGTGTAGTGCACTACTTTTGACCAGGGCCCATAGGGAAACCCACAGGGTTCTGGTCAAAAGTAGTCCGTTATCTAGGGATTAGGGTGCTGTTTGGGATACACACTGTGATAGCGAGAGGTGTTTTCGGGAGAACAAAGGTCTCTCTCACTCAGCCCTCTAAAGTGGTTCTTTCAGGAGAGGACGGCTCCAGATCACCATGCCTCCCCTCTGCAGGCAGCACGCTGTGGAGTCAGGCAGCACGCTGTGGAGTCAGGCAGCACGCTGTGGAGTCAAGCAGCACGCTGTGGAGTCAAGCAGCTCTGATGAGGGGCTCTCAAGGTGTTCAAGGGGTTGTCTGAAATGGGACCCTATTCACTATGTAATTATTTTAACCAGGGCCCATATGGCTCGCCGTACCCTATTCCCGGAATAGTAAACTACTACATAAAAGTAGTAAACTACAACACAAAATAAGTGCTCTACGTAGGGAATAGGGTGTGATTTGGGACAGCTGAGGGTGTTCAAGGTGATCTGAACAGCCCTGCTAGAGTAGGCTAACATCCTGCTACATTACCTCCATGTCTTAGCTAAAACGTGTGTCAATTACATGTGTTCATTCTACATTCTCTTAACAGTACCGTTCATCCTCAACATGGCATCATAACACAGCTGACATGAAGTACTGTTCACCCTCAACATGGCATCATAACACAGCTGACATGAAGTACTGTTCACCCTCAGCAGGGCATCATAACACAGCTGACATGAAGTACTGTTCACCCTCAACATGGCATCATAACACAGCTGACATGAAGTACCGTTCATCCTCAACATGGCATCATAACACAGCTGACATGAAGTACTGTTCACCCTCAGCAGGGCATCATAACACAGCTGACATGAAGTACTGTTCATCCTCAACATGGCATCATAACACAGCTGACATGAAGTACCGTTCATCCTCAACATGGCATCATAACACAGCTGACATGAAGTACTGTTCACCCTCAGCAGGGCATCATAACACAGCTGACATGAAGTACTGTTCACCCTCAGCAGGGCATCATAACACAGCTGACATGAAGTACTGTTCATCCTCAACATGGCATCATAACACAGCTGACATGAAGTACTGTTCATCCTCAACATGGCATCATAACACAGCTGACATGAAGTACTGTTCACCCTCAGCAGGGCATCATAACACAGCTGACATGAAGTACTGTTCATCCTCAACATGGCATCATAACACAGCTGACATGAAGTATTGTTTACCCTCAGCAGGGCATCATAACACAGCTGACATGAAGTACTGTTCATCCTCAACATGGCATCATAACACAGCTGACATGAAGTACTGTTTACCCTCAGCATGGCATGATAATACAGCTGACATGAAGTACTGTTAACCCTCAGCATGGAATCATAACACAGCTGACATGAAGTACTGTTCATCCTCAACATGGCATCATAACACAGCTGACATGAAGTACTGTTCACCCTCAGCAGGGCATCATAACACAGCTGACATGAAGTACTGTTCATCCTCAACATGGCATCATAACACAGCTGACATGAAGTACTGTTAACCCTCAACATGGCATCATAACACAGCTGACATTAAGGCTGTGACTTTTCCAGAGATCTCAAGGCCATATGAGTACTAATTAAGAGTTGTGTCCTCCCATATGTTCCCATGATCTAATTATACATTCAAATAAAACCAATAAACCTTAACAGCACCAAACCTGTGGGATAAAGGGTGATGGTGAACAACATTGATTTTGCCAAAGGGCTGAACAAGGATTCTATGAACACAAACATACGATACAAACATATGGTACCATACGGTGCATTCACAAACATACGGTACATTATGTACCATACACAAACACACACAAACATACGGTACATATGGTACATACACAAACATATGGTACCATACGGTGCATTTACAAACATACGGTACATACAAACATACGGTACATATGGTACCATACACAAACATATGGTACCATACGGTGCATTTACAAACATACGGTACATATGGTACCATACACAAACATACGGTACATATGGTACATACACAAACATACGGTACATACAAACATACGGTACATATGGTACCATACACAAACATATGGTACATACAAACATACGGTACATATGGTACCATACGGTGCATTTACAAACATACGGTACATATGGTACCATACACAAACATACGGTACATACAAACATACGGTACATATGGTACCATACGGTGCATTTACAAACATACGGTACATATGGTACATACACAAACATATGGTACATACGGTACATACAAAAACACAGGTTTCTAAATACAGTGGGGGAAAAAAGTATTTAGTCAGCCACCAATTGTGCAAGTTCTCTCACTTAAAAAGATGAGAGAGGCCTGTAATTTTCATCATAGGTACACTTCAACTATGACAGACAAAATGAGGAAAGAAAATCCAGAAAATCACATTGTAGGATTTTTAATGAATTTATTTGCAAATTATGGTGGAAAATAAGTATTTGGTCACATACAAACAAGCAAGATTTCTGGCTCTCACAGACCTGTAACTTCTTCTTAAGAGGCTCCTCTGTCCTCCACTCATTACCTGTATTAATGGCACCTGTTTGAACTTGTTATCAGTATAAAAGACACCTGTCCACAACCTCAAACAGTCACACTCCAAACTCCACTATGGCTAAGACCAAAGAGCTGTCAAAGGACACCAGAAACAAAATTGTAGACCTGCACCAGGTTGGGAAGACTGAATCTGCAATAGGTAAGCAGCTTGGTTTGAAGAAATCAACTGTGGGTGCAATTATTAGGAAATGGAAGACATACAAGACCACTGATAATCTTCCTCGATCTTGGGCTCCACGCAAGAAGATCTCACCTGCGGGTCAAAATGATCACAAGAACGGTGAGCAAAAATCCCAGAACCACACGGGGACCTAGTGAATGACCTGCAGAGAGCTGGGACCAAAGTAACAAAGCCTACCATCAGTAACACACTACGCCGCCAGGGACTCAAATCCTGCAGTGCCAGACGTGTCCCCCTGCTTAAGCCAGTACATGTTCAGGCCCGTCTGAAGTTTGCTAGAGAGCATTTGGATGATCCAGATGAGGATTGGGAGAATGTCAGATGAAACCAAAATAGAACTTTTTTGTAAAAACTCAACTCGTCGTGTTTGGAGGACAAAGAATGCTGAGTTGCATCCAAAGAACACCATACCTACTGTGAAGCATGGGGGTGGAAACATCATGCTTTGGGGCTGTTTTTCTGCAAAGGGACCAGGACGACTGATCCGTGTAAAGGAAAGAATGAATGGGGCCATGTATCGTGAGATTTTGAGTGAAAACCTCCTTCCATCAGCAAGGGCATTGAAGATGAAACATGGCTGGGTCTTTCAGCATGACAATGATCCCAAACACACCACCCGGCAACGAAGGAGTGGCTTCGTAAGAAGCATTTCAAGGTCCTGGAGTGGTTAGCCAGTCTCCAGATCTCAACCCCATAGTAAATCTTTGAAAGTCCGTGTTGCCCAGCGACAGCCCCAAAACATCACTGCTCTAGAGGAGATCTGCATGGAGGAATGGGCCAAAAATACCAGCAACAGTGTGTGAAAACCTTGTGAAGACTTACAGAAAACGTTTGACCTCTGTCATTGCCAACAAAGGGTATATAACAAAGTATTGAGATAAACTTTTGTTATTGACCAAATACTTATTTTCCACCATAATTTGCAAATAAATTCATAAAAAATCCTACAATGTGATTTTCTGGATTTCTTTTCTCATTTCGTCTGTCATAGTTGAAGTGTACCTATGATGAAAATTACAGGCCTCTCTCATCTTTTTAAGTGAGAGAACTTGCACAATTGGTGGCTGACTAAATACTTTTTTTCCCCACTGTATGTATTGATTTCCACTAGTCCCTCAAAGTTCCTTGCTTACGTGTCCTGGGAACCCCTGAAACAGCTTTACCTGGTAATGAGTATGGAACAGGACGTAACCTAATGTCCTGGGAACCCCTGAAACAGCTTTACCTGGTAATGAGTATGGAACAGGACGTAACCCAATTTCTCTTCAATAGAAACTAATCAAAAGAAAAACAAAGGCAGAATCCGTTTCTGAAGATTTTGCTCTCACAGAAAACAGCCTTTTTGATTGTAATTCAGCAAATTGATGTTTGTTTGTTCGTTCTACTAGTTGCTACTTCAAAAGTTCCCATGTTCAAAAACCAACAAACCTTTTCTCCCAACTATTCCAACACAGTGTCCTTCATCTTCCTAACAGCAGAAACCTTTTCTCCCAACTATTCCAACACAGTGTCCTTCATCTTCCTAACAGCAGAAACCTTTTCTCCCAACTATTCCAACACAGTGTCCTTCATCTTCCTAACAGCAGAAACCTTTTCTCCCAACTATTCCACACAGTGTCCTTCATCTTCCTAACAGCAGAAACCTTTTCTCCCAACTATTCAACACAGTGTCCTTCATCATCCTAACAGCAGAAACCTTTTCTCCCAACTATTCCAACACAGTGTCCTTCATCATCCTAACAGCAGAAACCTTTTCTCCCAACTATTCCACACAGTGTCCTTTCATCTTCCTAACAGCAGAAACCTTTTTCTCCCAACTATTCCACACAGTGTCCTTCATCTTCCTAACAGCAGAAACCTTTTCTCCCAACTATTCCACACAGTGTCCTTCATCTTCCTAACAGCAGAAACCTTTTCTCCCAACTATTCCACACAGTGTCCTTCATCTTCCTAACAGCAGAAACCTTTTCTCCCAACTATTCCAACACAGTGTCCTTCATCTTCCTAACAGCAGAAACCTTTTCTCCCAACTATTCCACACAGTGTCCTTCATCTTCCTAACAGCAGAAACCTTTTCTCCCAACTATTCCAACACAGTGTCCTTCATCGTCCTAACAGCAGACACCTTTTCTCCCAACTATTCCACACAGTGTCCTTCATCTTCCTAACAGCAGAAACCTGAGCGTTTGTTGAGAATTCTAATGTTTTATATAAATTATATATTTCTGCAAAACGTTTGAAGAAAATATTTGTGAATATTGTTTTTTTTTTTTTTTAGAGTAACTCTATTCATCAAATCTATAGCTAAACTTGAACATGTCATAATTACCCCTCTCCTGTGTACAGTACATTTGTTCAGGGTCTGTGTTTGAGTCAAATTGGGGGCATCTTTGACCCAGATATATACATGAATTGGTTTGGATCCTCTAGCCTGGTACTCTACCCAGTTGGAAAATAATCTAGCCATTCTATACAAATCTCTGGTCTGGAGGCTATATCGTTCCTCTGAGCTGGGAGAGTCTGCTGCTGGGATCTGAGCAGGGTCAGGCGTCTGACTGGAGGTGGGATAACTCACCTGATTGACGTGCTTGAGTTTATCAATGATCTGGTTGATGACGGGGTCCCCTTCCTTCACTTTAACCTCTGGATTAGCAGCCTGGGCCTTAATCCCGTTACCCACCACTCTCAGAGTATAGCTGGAGAGAGGAGGAGAGAGGAGGAGAGAGGACGGAGTTAGAGGAGAGAGGAGGAGAGAGGAGGGAGGAGGAGAGAGGAGGAGAGAGAGGAGGGAGGAGGAGGAGGAGGAGAAGGAGGAGGAGAGAGTTAGAGGAGGAGGAGGAGGAGAGAGAGGAGGGAGGAGGAGAGGAGGAGAGAGGAGGGAGGAGGAGAGAGGAGGAGAGAGGAGGAGAGAGGAGGAGAGAGGAGAGAGAGGAGAGAGGAGGGAGTTAGAGGAGAGAGGAGGGAGTTAGAGGAGAGAGGAGGGAGGAGGAGGAGGAGGAGAGAGGAGGAGAGGAGGAGGGAGGAGGAGAGAGGAGGAGAGAGAGAGGAGGGAGAGGAGGAGAGAGAGGAGAGAGGAGGGAGTAGGAGGAGAGAGGAGGAGAGAGGAGGGAGTTAGAGGAGAGAGGAGGGAGAGAGGAGAGAGAGGAGGAGTTAGGAGGAGAGGAGGAGGAGGAGAGGAGGAGAGAGAGGAGAGAGGAGAGAGAGAGGAGAGAGGAGGGAGTTAGAGGAGGAGAGAGGAGGAGAGAGGGAGTTAGAGGAGAGAGGAGGAGAGAGGAGGAGAGAGGAGGGAGGAGGAGAGAGGAGGAGAGAGGAGGGAGTCAGAGGAGGAGCTACTACTACACTACTGGAGACTACTACTACCACTACTACTGGTCACTACTACCACACACTACACTACCACACCACTTTGGCCACCACTACTCACTACCACCACTACTGGTCACCACTACACTACTACTAACACTACTACTACTACTACTGGCTACTTTACTACCACACTACTACACTACTACCTAATACCACTGCTACTACCACACACATGTACTTCACTACACTACTTACCACTGGCCCACTGACACCACTACTACATTACTACTACACACCATTTACACACTACTGGCTCACATTACCACTGGCTACTACTACACATTTTGGTCACTACTCACATTTCATTACACATTTACATTACTACTTACACATACTAGATCATATTTTTACTACAAAACTATTAATATTTTTACTGTCATTTACTACATTACAATACTTATTTGGTCACATATGGCAGATGACATTACATGATTTGACATTATTATTTACTATTATTTACTTTGGTCATTACATTTATTTATTACTCATTTTTACTTACTATTTACATTTACTATATTTATTTACATATTTGTCATATTTACATTATTATTACTTACTTATTAAGTATTTATTTACATATTTATTTGGTCATATTTTACTATTATTATTTACATCAGCATTATTATTTATTTACTATTACTATTTATTATTACATATTTTTACTATTTATGACATATTTATTATATTATTATTACATATTTATTATTATATTTATATTATTTGGCATTATTTATTATTATTTATTACATATTTATTATTATTTATTTATTTAGAGGGAGTTAGGAGGGAGGAGAGAAGAGAGGAGGGAGTTAGAGGAGAGAGGAGGAAAGAGGAGAGATTATTAGGAGTTAGAGGAGCAGAGGAGAGGAAAGAGGAGGAGAGAGGAGGGAGAGAGGAGGGAGTTAGGAGGGAGAGATGAGGAGAGAGGAGAGAGGAGAGAGAGGAGCAGAGAGAGAGGAGGAGAGAGGAGGGAGTTAGAGGAGGAGAGAGGAGGGAGTTAGAGGAGGAGAGAGGAGGAGAGAGGAGGAGAGAGGAGGGAGTTAGAGGAGGGAGTTAGAGGAGAGGAGGAGAGAGGAGGAGAGAGTTAGAGGAGAGAGGAGGAGAGAGGAGAGAGTTAGAGGAGAGAGGAGGAGAGAGGAGGGAGTTAGAGGAGAGAGGAGGAGAGAGAGGGAGGAGAGAGAGGAGGGAGTTAGAGGAGAGAGGAGGAGAGAGGAGAGAGGAGAGAGGAGGGAGTTAGAGGAGAGAGGAGGAGAGAGGAGGGAGGAGAGAGGAGGAGGAGAGAGGCGGGAGTTAGAGGAGAGAGAGGAGGAGAGAGGAGGGAGGAGAGAGGAGAGAGTTAGAGGAGAGAGGAGGAGAGAGGATTGAAGACAGGGCGGGGGATGAATGAAGGAGTTTAACTGAAGTGTCCTCAGATGGCCTCAGGAGGTTTTAGGAACACATCAAAAAGAAAGACAGAGGACAGAGAAACTTGGCAGGTAGAACCTAGAGTCAAAGAAACAACCATCTACAGAGCATTCAGAAAGCATTCTGACCCCTTCCTTTAATCACATTTTGTTACGTTACAGCCTTATTCTAAAATGGATTACATTTAAAACGTTGAAGGAATTGTCTGTAGAACTCAAAGACAGGATTATTGTGTCGAGGCACAGATCTGGGGAAGGGTACCCAAAACATGTCTGCAGCACTAACGGTCCCCAAGAACACAGTGGCCTCCATCATTCTTGAATGGAAGAAGTTTGGAACCACCAAGACTCTTCCTAGAGCTGGCCGCCCGGCCAAACTGAGCAATCGGGGAAGAAGGGCCTTGGTCAGGGAGGTGACCAAGAACCCGATGGTCGCTCTGAATGAGCTCCAGAGTTCCTTTGTGGAGATGGGAGAACCTTCCAGAAGGACAACCATCTCTGTAGCACTCCACCAATCAGGCCTTTATGATAGAGTGGCCAGACAGAAGCTCCTCCTCAGTAAAAGGCACATGACAGCCTGCTTTGGAGTTTGACAAAAGGCACCTAAGGACTCTCAGACCATGAGAAACAAGATTCTCTGGTCTGATGAAACCAAGATTGAACTCTTTGGCCTGAATGCCAAGCGTCACATCTGGAGGAAACCTGGAACCATCCCTATGGTGAAGCATGGTGGTGGCAGAATCATGCTGTGGGGATGTTTTTCAGTGGCAGGAACTGGGAGACTAGTCAGGATCGAGGGAAAGATGAACGGAGAAAAGTACAGAGAGATCCTTGATAAAGGATGAATACAACACTGGAGAGAGGATGATGAATACAACACTGGAGAGAGGATGATGAATACAACACTGGAGAGAGGATGATGAATACAACACTGGAGAGAGGATGATGAATACAACACTGGAGAGAGGATGATGAATACAACACTGGAGAGAGGATGATGAATACAACACTGGAGAGAGGACGATGAATACAACACTGGAGAGAGGACTATGAATACAACACTGGAGAGAGGACGATGAATACAACACTGGAGAGAGGATGATGAATACAACACTGGAGAGGGGATGATGAATACAACACTGGAGAGAGGATGATGAATACAACACTGGAGAGAGGATGATGAATACAACACTGGAGAGAGGACTATGAATACAACACTGGAGAGAGGACGATGAATACAACACTGGAGAGAGGACGATGAATACAACACTGGAGAGAGGACGATGAATACAACACTGGAGAGAGGACGATGAATACAACACTGGAGAGAGGACGATGAATACAACACTGGAGAGAGGACGATGAATACAACACTGGAGAGAGGACGAGGAATACAACACTGGAGAGAGGACGATGAATACAACACTGGAGAGAGGACGATGAATACAACACTAGAGAGAGGATGATGAATACAACACTGGAGAGAGGACGAGGAATACAACACTGGAGAGAGGATGATGAATACAACACTGGAGAGAGGATGATGAATACAACACTGGAGAGAGGATGATGAATACAACACTGGAGAGAGGATGATAAATATAACACTGGAGAGAGGATGACGAATACAACACTGGAGAGAGGATGATGAATACAACACTGGAGAGAGGATGACGAATACAACACTGGAGAGGGGACGATGAATACAACACTGGAGAGGGGACGAGGAATACAACACTGGAGAGGGGACGATGAATACAACACTGGAGAGGGGACGATGAATACAACACTAGAGAGAGGATGATGAATACAACACTGGAGAGAGGACGAGGAATACAACACTGGAGAGAGGATGATGAATACAACACTGGAGAGAGGATGATGAATACAACACTGGAGAGAGGATGATGAATACAACACTGGAGAGAGGATGATGAATACAACACTGGAGAGAGGATGATGAATACAACACTGGAGAGAGGATGATGAATACAACACTGGAGAGAGGATGATGAATACAACACTGGAGAGAGGACGATGAATACAACACTGGAGAGAGGATGATGAATACAACACTGGAGAGAGGATGATGAATATAACACTGGAGAGGGGATGATGAATACAACACTGGAGAGAGGATGATGAATACAACACTGGAGAGAGGACGATGAATACAACACTGGAGAGAGGATGATGAATATAACACTGGAGAGAGGATGACGAATACAACACTGGAGAGAGGATGATGAATACAACACTGGAGAGAGGATGATGAATACAACACTGGAGAGGGGATGATGAATACAACACTGGAGAGAGGATGATGAGTACAACACTGGAGAGAGGACGATGAATACAACACTGGAGAGAGGACGATGAATACAACACTGGAGAGAGGATGATGAATACAACACTGGAGAGAGGACGATGAATACAACACTGGAGAGAGGATGATGAATACAACACTGGAGAGGGGATGAGGAATACAACACTGGAGAGAGGACGATGAATACAACACTGGAGAGAGGACGATGAATACAACACTGGAGAGAGGACGATGAATACAACACTGGAGAGAGGATGATGAATACAACACTGGAGAGAGGACGATGAATACAACACTGGAGAGAGGATGATGAATATAACACTGGAGAGGGGATGATGAATACAACACTGGAGAGAGGATGATGAATACAACACTGGAGAGAGGATGATGAATACAACACTGGAGAGAGGATGATGAATACAACACTGGAGAGAGGACGATGAATACAACACTGGAGAGAGGATGATGAATATAACACTGGAGAGAGGATGACGAATACAACACTGGAGAGAGGATGATGAATATAACACTGGAGAGAGGATGACGAATACAACACTGGAGAGAGGATGATGAATATAACACTGGAGAAAGGATGATGAATACAACACTGGAGAGAGGATGATGAATATAACACTGGAGAGAGGATGATGAATACAACACTGGAGAGAGGATGATGAATACAACACTGGAGAGAGGACGATGAATACAACACTGGAGAGAGGATGATGAATACAACACTGGAGAGAGGATGATGAATATAACACTGGAGAGAGGATGATGAATACAACACTGGAGAGAGGATGATGAATACAACACTGGAGAGAGGATGATGAATACAACACTGGAGAGGGGATGATGAATACAACACTGGAGAGAGAATAGCCTGACCATCTGGCTCTGATGCCTCCCTATACTAATTTACCAGGCCATTATTCCACTCCATGAATATTAGCCTGATATTACAGTCCGTTTCCAGACAATTAGTTGAATTAGTTTCGTTGTCATCAGTTGCTGCACAAGCATACTGTCTGTAAAGCCTGACGTGCTACCATTGCTCCAGAACTTTACACACACACTGCCAACTTCACACACACACGCAGACACACATAGCCTCTGTTGCATGCTGGGGGCCTTGTATTTCACTATGCACAGAACCCCCTGCGGGATACGGTAACACACTTCCCAAACCCTCCTGGGGTTCCTCAGAGCAGAGACATGCACTGTACAGGCCTGCTGCTTTAAAACAGACAGATGACGAAGAACACAATCACATGGAAACATTCATCAAACACTTCAACTGGCACTAAAAAGAAAGAGAACATGAAATGGACTCTCCCCTCCCTCTCTCGGTTTAAAAGCACAATCCTTCTCAGGGGAATCCTGGATTTCATCTGCAACTCACTGTCTAATCTTTCTCTTCATCTACGACTGATTAATATTTCTGTGTGAATAATTCAGCTTTAAGAAGATGAGACAGACAGAGAGAGAGGGAGAGAGAGACCGAGAGAGAGACAGAGCCATGAGCTATGAAGAACATCATGCAGTTTTAGTGCCGGTGTAGCCAACTAGCTCAAAAATAATATTGAGATTCTCTCTCTCTCTCTCTCTCTCGACCCACTCCTTCATGCTGATTATGAGTCAGGAGCATAGAGAATCAACAACACCTACACAGCCACCGCGAAGACTAAAACATTTACCTCCATCACAAACACACACACAGGCTGGAAACAGACACGCTGTCCACCGTATAGTCCTCTCCACTGGAAGCAAGCCGCTAGTTTCATAGAAACATGATAACTAAAATAAAACAAACTGAGAGAGGTGATGTCATCTCACTGATAGAACTCATATCCACCGATTATTTAAACTAAATAAATTACCTCGTAAAACTAGCGCAGGTTTAGTAGCAAACGGAGCAAACTGAGGCCTGACTGACTGACGGTTTATTAATCAATGCCAGAGAGGGTGACATTAGACCAGACAAACTAGAATATAGGCCTACTGTAGAGCTGGCCGCTGCACTGGATGGTAATTGAGATGGTGAGTGTGTGTGTGTGGCTTATGAGTTATGTGTGTGTTATGACAGCCGCATTTTAAGTGTGATTGAGCTGTTGGCACTATAAGTGGGCGAGAGTGACATGAATACAGATCAGTATAGAGAGTTGGAACGAGGGAGTAGCAGAGAGGAGAGGAGATGGAGGAGGGGAGAACAGACGACTTCAGAGACAGAGCGAGAGCGAGAGCGAGAGAGAGAGAGAGAGAGAGAGAGAGAGAGAGAGAGAGAGAGAGAGAGAGAGAGAGAGAGAGAGCAACGCCACCACCTACAGAGAGATGAACCTGGAGAAGAAGTTTCTCTCTCGACGGTCTTCTCTTGAGAGCCAGGTCTGCCTTACGGCGACCTTTCTCAAAAGCAAGACTATGCTCACTGAGACAGTACATTGTCAAAGCTTTCCTTAAGTTTGGGTCAGTCACGGTGGTCAGGTATTCTGCCACTGTGTACTCTCTGTTCTATAGGCTGCCGCAAACTCACTGTTAGTCAGATAACTGTAGGAGACAGTTCTATAGGCTGCTGTAAACTCACTGTTAATCAGATAACTGTAGGAGACAGTTCTATAGGCTGCCTCAAACTCACTGTTAGTCAGATAACTGTAGGAGACAGTTCTATAGGCTGCCGTAAACTCACTGTTAATCAGATAACTGTAGGAGACAGTTCTATAGGCTGCTGTAAACTCACTGTTAATCAGATAACTGTAGGAGACAGTTCTATAGGCTGCCGTTAACTCACTGTTAATCAGACAACTGTAGGAGACAGTTCTATAGGCTGCCGTAAACTCACTGTTAATCAGATAACTGGAGGAGACAGTTCTATAGGCTGCCGTAAACTCACTGTTAATCAGATAACTGGAGGAGACAGTTCTATAGGCTGCCGTAAACTCACTGTTAATCAGACAACTGTAGGAGACAGTTCTATAGGCTGCCGTAAACTCACTGTTAATCAGATAACTGTAGGAGACAGTTCTATAGGCTGCCGTTAACTCACTGTTAATCAGACAACTGTAGGAGACAGTTCTATAGGCTGCCGTAAACTCACTGTTAATCAGACAACTGTAGGAGACAGTTCTATAGGCTGCCGTAAACTCACTGTTAATCAGACAACTGTAGGAGACAGTTCTATAGGCAGCCGTAAACTCACTGTTAATCAGACAACTGTAGGAGACAGTTCTATAGGCTGCCGTAAACTCACTGTTAATCAGACAACTGTAGGAGACAGTTCTATAGGCTGCCGTAAACTCACTGTTAATCAGATAACTGTAGGAGACAGTTCTATAGGCTGCCGTAAACTCACTGTTAATCAGACAACTGTAGGAGACAGTTCTATAGGCTGCCGTAAACTCACTGTTAATCAGACAACTGTAGGAGACAGTTCTATAGGCTGCCGTAAACTCACTGTTAATCAGACAACTGGAGGAGACAGTTCTATAGGCTGCCGTAAACTCACTGTTAATCAGATAACTGGAGGAGTCAGTTCTATAGGCTGCCGTAAACTCACTGTTAATCAGATAACTGGAGGAGACAGTTCTATAGGCTGCCGTAAACTCACTGTTAATCAGATAACTGGAGGAGACAGTTCTATAGGCTGCCGTAAACTCACTGTTAATCAGATAACTGGAGGAGACAGTTCTATAGGCTGCCGTAAACTCACTGTTAATCAGATAACTGGAGGAGACAGTTCTATAGGCTGCCGTAAACTCACTGTTAATCAGATAACTGGAGGAGACAGTTCTATAGGCTGCCGTAAACTCACTGTTAATCAGATAACTGTAGGAGACAGTTCTATAGGCTGCCGTAAACTCACTGTTAATCAGATAACTGTAGGAGACAGTTCTATAGGCTGCCGTAAACTCACTGTTAATCAGATAACTGGAGGAGACAGTTCTATAGGCTGCCGTAAACTAACTGTTAATCAGATAACTGGAGGAGACAGTTCTATAGGCTGCCGTAAACTCACTGTTAATCAGATAACTGGAGGAGACAGTTCTATAGGCTGCCGCAAACTCACTGTTAATCAGATAACTGGAGGAGACAGTTCTATAGGCTGCCGCAAACTCACTGTTAATCAGATAACTGTAGGAGACAGTTCTATAGGCTGCCGTAAACTCACTGTTAATCAGATAACTGGAGGAGACAGTTCTATAGGCTGCCGTAAGCTCACTGTTAATCAGATAACTGTAGGAGACAGTTCTATATGCTGCCGTAAACTCACTGTTAATCAGATAACTGGAGGAGACAGTTCTATAGGCTGCCGTAAACTCACTGTTAATCAGATAACTGGAGGAGACAGTTCTATAGGCTGCCGTAAACTCACTGTTAATCAGATAACTGTAGGAGACAGTTCTATAGGCTGCTGTAACTGTAGGAGACAGTTCTATAGGCTGCTGTAAACTCACTGTTAATCAGATAACTGGAGGAGACAGTTCTATAGGCTGCTGTAAGAGCAGACGACCCTGGACTGGAATGGATTTAATAAGGACTAGGAGCAGACGGCCCTGGACTGGAATGGATTTAATAAGGACTAGGAGCAGACGGCCCTGGACTGGAATGGATTTAATAATGATTAGGAGCAGACGGCCCTGGACTGGAATGGATTTAATAAGGACTAAGAGCAGACGGCCCTGGACTGGAATGGATTTAATAAGGACTAGGAGCAGACGGCCCTGGACTGGAATGGATTTAATAAGGACTAAGAGCAGACGGCCCTGGACTGGAATGGATTTAATAAGGACTAAGAGCAGACGGCCCTGGACTGGAATGGATTTAATAAGGACTAAGAGCAGACGACCCTGGACTGGAATGGATTTAATTAGGACTAAGAGGGGATAGGAGTGGACGGCAAATGAGAGGAGAGAAGGGAGAGGAGAGGAGAGGTCTGACAGAGGTGTTTTATGGGTAGGGGAAACGTTGAAATCACAACAGGTGGTTCCACTGCTCCACATCCTCCCATCAGACAGAGACAGAGACAGCTGGGTGCTTCACTAAGAGACCAGGCTGTGTGTTCAGGATACTGTTGACATCCATAATGTCTTTACCAGGCAGACAGAGACAGAGACGTAAAGGGATACAGAGACAGCTGGGTGCTTCACTAAGAGACCAGGCTGTGTTCAGGATACTGTTGACATCCATAATGTCTTTACCAGGCAGACAGACACTGACCTCAGGTCTCTGACTGCAAAGGTTGTGAGAGCTCGCTCAGTAGATCATGTAGCTAGGAAACGACAGTGACAACCACAGTGACATCCCACCCTCTGCAAACTGACGCAAGGTCAGAGGTGACTGTCAACTGCCAATCAACTGTCAGTCAGCCTAGCAGCGGCTAGCTATACCTTTTGTCCGACAAAAAACACATTCCTTTCCACATGGCAGATTCCATGTGTAGTTGAGATAGTGTGTCTACTACGTATCAGCCAAGAGACAAGAGAGAGCGGAGTACAAGGTTTATTCATCTCCTGAGGGCTCCATGTCTCGCCCAGTCACACTTCAGGTCTCCTCCAGCCACTCTTCAGGTCTCCAAATCTCCCATAGGTGACTCCTGAGGTCTCCATGTCTCGCCCAGTGACTCCTGAGGTCTCCATGTCTCCCCCAGCCACTCTCCATGTCTCCAAATCTCCCATAGGAGACTCCTGAGGTCTCCATGTCTCGCCCAGTCACACTTCAGATCTCCTCCAGCCACTCTTCAGGTCTCCAAATCTCCCATAGGTGACTCCTGAGGTCTCCATGTCTCCCCCAGCCACTCTCCATGTCTCCAAATCTCCCATAGGAGACTCCTGAGGTCTCCATGTCTCGCCCAGTGACTCCTAAGGTCTCCATATCTCCCCCAGCCACTCTCCATGTCTCCCCCAGTGACTCCTGAGGCCTCCATGTCTCCCCCAGTGACTCCTGAGGTCTCCATGTCTCCCCCAGTGACTCCTGAGGTCTCCATGTCTCCCCCAGTGACTCCTGAGGTCTCCATGTCTCCCCCAGTCACTGTTCAGGTCTCCATGTCTCCCCCAGTGACTCCTGAGGTCTCCATGTCTCCCCCAGTCACTGTTCAGGTCTCCATGTCTCCCCCAGTGACTCCTGAGGTCTCCATGTCTCCCCCAGTCACTCTTCAGGTCTCCATGTCTCCCCCAGTGACTCCTGAGGTCTCCATGTCTCCCCCAGTCACTCTTCAGGTCTCCATGTCTCCACTCACACCTCTCACAGCATGAAACTACGCATAACTACCAGGACCAGCAGACACGGTGTCTCAATAGGGACTTGAACCTCTCTCCAATACATCCCTCCATTCTCCCATGGTGTCTCAATAGGGACTTGAACCTCTCCAATTCTGTTAGTAGTGATACCAGTCTGACTGTTGAATACCCCATATACTGACCATTCTGTTAGTAGTGATACCAGTCTGACTGTTGAATACCCCATATACTGACCATTCTGTTAGTAGTGATACCAGTCTGACTGTTGAATACCCCATATACTGACCATTCTGTTAGTAGTGACACCAGTCTGACTGTTGAATACCCCATATACTGACCATTCTGTTAGTAGTGACACCAGTCTGACTACTGAATACCCCATATACTGACCATTCTGTTAGTAGTGATACCAGTCTGACTGCTGAATACCCCATATACTGACCATTCTGTTAGTAGTGACACCAGTCTGACTGTTGAATACCCCATATACTGACCATTCTGTTAGTAGTGATACCAGTCTGACTGCTGAATACCCCATATACTGACCATTCTGTTAGTAGTGATACCAGTCTGACTGCTGAATACCCCATATACTGACCATTCTGTTAGTAGTGATACCAGTCTGACTGTTGAATACCCCATATACTGACCATTCTGTTAGTAGTGATACCAGTCTGACTGTTGAATACCCCATATACTGACCATTCTGTTAGTAGTGACACCAGTCTGACTGTTGAATACCCCATATACTGACCATTCTGTTAGTAGTGACACCAGTCTGACTGTTGAATACCCCATATACTGACCATTCTGTTAGTAGTGACACCAGTCTGACTACTGAATACCCCATATACTGACCATTCTGTTAGTAGTGATACCAGTCTGACTGCTGAATACCCCATATACCGACCATTCTGTTAGTAGTGATACCAGTCTGACTGTTGAATACCCCATATACTGACCATTCTGTTAGTAGTGATACCAGTCTGACTGTTGAATACCCCATATACCGACCATTCTGTTAGTAGTGACACCAGTCTGACTGCTGAATACCCCATATACTGACCATTCTGTTAGTAGTGATACCAGTCTGACTGTTGAATACCCCATATACCGACCATTCTGTTAGTAGTGATACCAGTCTGACTGTTGAATACCCCATATACTGACCATTCTGTTAGTAGTGATACCAGTCTGACTGCTGAATACCCCATATACTGACCATTCTGTTAGTAGTGATACCAGTCTGACTGTTGAATACCCCATATACTGACCATTCTGTTAGTAGTGATACCAGTCTGACTGTTGAATACCCCATATACTGACCATTCTGTTAGTAGTGATACCAGTCTGACTGCTGAATACCCCATATACTGACCATTCTGTTAGTAGTGATACCAGTCTGACTGTTGAATACCCCATATACTGACCATTCTGTTAGTAGTGATACCAGTCTGACTGCTGAATACCCCATATACTGACCATTCTGTTAGTAGTGACACCAGTCTGACTGTTGAATACCCCATATACTGACCATTCTGTTAGTAGTGACACCAGTCTGACTGCTGAATACCCCATATACTGACCATTCTGTTAGTAGTGACACCAGTCTGACTGCTGAATACCCCATATACTGACCATTCTGTTAGTAGTGACACCAGTCTGACTGTTGAATACCCCATATACTGACCATTCTGTTAGTAGTGACACCAGTCTGACTGCTGAATACCATATACTGACCATTCTGTTAGTAGTGACACCAGTCTGACTGCTGAATACCCCATATACTGACCATTCTGTTAGTAGTGACACCAGTCTGACTGTTGAATACCCCATATACTGACCATTCTGTTAGTAGTGACACCAGTCTGACTGTTGAATACCCAGTATACTGACCATTCTGTTAGTAGTGATACCAGTCTGACTGTTGAATACCCCATATACTGACCATTCTGTTAGAAGTGACACCAGTCTGACTGTTGAATACCCCATATACTGACCATTCTGTTAGTAGTGATACCAGTCTGACTGCTGAATACCCCATATACTGACCATTCTGTTAGTAGTGATACCAGTCTGACTGTTGAATACCCCATATACTGACCATTCTGTTAGTAGTGACACCAGTCTGACTGTTGAATACCCAGTATACTGACCATTCTGTTAGTAGTGATACCAGTCTGACTGTTGAATACCCCATATACTGACCATTCTGTTAGAAGTGACACCAGTCTGACTGTTGAATACCCCATATACTGACCATTCTGTTAGTAGTGATACCAGTCTGACTGCTGAATACCCCATATACTGACCATTCTGTTAGTAGTGATACCAGTCTGACTGCTGAATACCCCATATACTGACCATTCTGTTAGTAGTGATACCAGTCTGACTGCAAAATACCCCATATACTGACCATTCTGTTAGTAGTGATACCAGTCTGACTGCTGAATACCCCATATACTGACCATTCTGTTAGTAGTGATACCAGTCTGACTGCAAAATACCCCATATACTGACCATTCTGTTAGTAGTGATACCAGTCTGACTGCTGAATACCCCATATACCGACCATTCTGTTAGTAGTGATAGCAGTCTGACTGTTGCATGGGTTAGTATCAGTCTCCTCTGTCTGGTGGCTGGGTTAGTATCAGTCTCCTCTGTCTGGTGGCTGGGTTAGTATCAGGCTCCTCTGTCTGGTGGCTGGGTTAGTATCAGTCTCCTCTGTCTGGTGGCTGGGTTAGTATCAGTCTCCTCTGTCTGGTGGCTGGGTTAGTATCAGTCTCCTCTGTCTGGTCTAGAGCCTGGTGGCTGGGTTAGTATCAGTCTCCTCTGTCTGGTGGCTGGGTTAGTATCAGTCTCCTCTGTCTGGTGGCTGGGTTAGTATCAGTCTCCTGTCTGGTCTAGAGCCTGGTGGCTGGGTTAGTATCAGTCTCCTCTGTCTGGTGGCTGGGTTAGTATCAGTCTCCTCTGTCTGGTGGCTGGGTTAGTATCAGTCTCCTCTGTCTGGTCTAGAGCCTGGTGGCTGGGTTAGTATCAGTCTCCTCTGTCTGGTGGCTGGGTTATTATCAGTCTCCTCTGTCTGGTCTAGAGCCTGGTGGCTGGGTTAGTATCAGTCTCCTCTGTCTGGTCTAGAGCCTGGTGGCTGGGATAGTATCAGTCTCCTCTGTCTGGTGGCTGGGTTAGTATCAGTCTCCTCTGTCTGGTGGCTGGGTTAGTATCAGTCTCCTCTGTCTGGTGGCTGGGTTAGTATCAGTCTCCTCTGTCTGGTGGCTGGGTTAGTATCAGTCTCCTCTGTCTGGTCTAGAGCCTGGTGGCTGGGTTAGTATCAGTCTCCTCTGTCTGGTCTAGAGCCTGGTGGCTGGGTTAGTATCAGTCTCCTCTGTCTGGTGGCTGGGTTAGTATCAGGCTCCTCTGTCTGGTGGCTGGGTTAGTATCAGGCTCCTCTGTCTGGTGGCTGGGTTAGTATCAGTCTCCTCTGTCTGGTGGCTGGGTTAGTATCAGTCTCCTCTGTCTGTGGTGGCTGGGTTAGTATCAGGCTCCTCTGTCTGGTGGCTGGGTTAGTATCAGTCTCCTCTGTCTGGTGGCTGGGTTAGTATCAGTCTCCTCTGTCTGGTCTAGAGCCTGGTGGCTGGGTTAGTATCAGTCTCCTCTGTCTGGTCTAGAGCCTGGTGGCTGGGTTAGTATCAGTCTCCTCTGTCTGGTGGCTGGGTTAGTATCAGTCTCCTCTGTCTGGTCTAGAGCCTGGTGGCTGGGTTAGTATCAGTCTCCTCTGTCTGGTGGCTGGGTTAGTATCAGTCTCCTCTGTCTGGTCTAGAGCCTGGTGGCTGGGTTAGTATCAGTCTCCTCTGTCTGTCTGTGGCTGGGTTAGTATCAGTCTCCTCTGTCTGGGTTAGTATCAGTCTCCTCTGTCTGGTGGCTGGGTTAGTATCAGTCTCCTCTGTCTGGTCTAGAGCCTGGTGGCTGGAGTTAGTATCAGTCTCCTCTGTCTGGTCTAGAGCCTGGTGGCTGGGTTAGTATCAGTCTCCTCTGTCTGGTGGCTGGGTTAGTATCAGTCTCCTCTGTCTGGTCTAGAGCCTGGTGGCTGGGTTAGTATCAGTCTCCTCTGTCTGGTGGCTGGGTTAGTATCAGTCTCCTCTGTCTGGTGGCTGGGTTAGTATCAGTCTCCTCTGTCTGGTCTAGAGCCTGGTGGCTGGGTTAGTATCAGTCTCCTCTGTCTGGTCTAGAGCCTGGTGGCTGGGTTAGTATCAGTCTCCTCTGTCTGGTGGCTGGGTTAGTATCAGTCTCCTCTGTCTGGTCTAGAGCCTGGTGGCTGAGGTAGTATCAGTCTCCTGTGTCTGGTGGCTGGGTTAGTATCAGTCTCCTCTGTCTGGTCTAGAGCCTGGTGGCTGGGTTAGTATCAGTCTCCTCTGTCTGGTGGCTGGGTTAGTATCAGTCTCCTCTGTCTGGTGGCTGGGTTAGTATCAGTCTCCTCTGTCTGGTCTAGAGCCTGGTGGCTGGGTTAGTATCAGTCTCCTCTGTCTGGTGGCTGGGTTAGTATCAGTCTCCTCTGTCTGGTCTAGAGCCTGGTGGCTGGGTTAGTATCAGTCTCCTCTGTCTGGTGGCTGGGTTAGTATCAGTCTCCTCTGTCTGGTGGCTGGGTTAGTATCAGTCTCCTCTGTCTGGTCTAGAGCCTGGTGGCTGGGTAGTATCAGTCTCCTCTGTCTGGTCTAGAGCCTGGTGGCTGGGTTAGTATCAGTCTCCTCTGTCTGGTGGCTGGGTTAGTATCAGTCTCCTCTGTCTGGTCTAGAGCCTGGTGGCTGGGTTAGTATCAGTCTCCTCTGTCTGGTGGCTGGGTTAGTATCAGTCTCCTCTGTCTGGTCTAGAGCCTGGTGGCTGGGTTAGTATCAGTCTCCTCTGTCTGGTGGCTGGGTTAGTATCAGTCTCCTCTGTCTGGTCTAGAGCCTGGTGGCTGGGTTAGTATCAGTCTCCTCTGTCTGGTGGCTGGGTTAGTATCAGTCTCCTCTGTCTGGTCTAGAGCCTGGTGGCTGGGTTAGTATCAGTCTCCTCTGTCTGGTGGCTGGGTTAGTATCAGTCTCTCTGTCAGAGCCTGGTGGCTGGGTTAGTATCAGTCTCCTCTGTCTGGTCTAGAGCCTGGTGGCTGGGTTAGTATCAGTCTCCTCTGTCTGGTCTAGAGCCTGGTGGCTGGGTTAGTATCAGTCTCCTCTGTCTGGTGGCTGGGTTAGTATCAGTCTCCTCTGTCTGGTCTAGAGCCTGGTGGCTGGGTTAGTATCAGTCTCCTCTGTCTGGTGGCTGGGTTAGTATCAGTCTCCTCTGTCTGGTCTAGAGCCTGGTGGCTGGGTTAGTAGCAGTCTCCTCTGTCTGGTGGCTGGGTTAGTATCAGTCTCCTCTGTCTGGTGGCTGGGTTAGTATCAGTCTCCTCTGTCTGGTCTAGAGCCTGGTGGCTGGGTTAGTATCAGTCTCCTCTGTCTGGTGGCTGGGTTAGTATCAGTCTCCTCTGTCTGGTCTAGAGCCTGGTGGCTGGGTTAGTATCAGTCTCCTCTGTCTGGTGGCTGGGTTAGTATCAGTCTCCTCTGTCTGGTGGCTGGGTTAGTATCAGTCTCCTCTGTCTGGTCTAGAGCCTGGTGGCTGGGTTAGTATCAGTCTCCTCTGTCTGGTCTAGAGAGCCTGGTGGCTGGGTTAGTATCAGTCTCCTCTGTCTGGTGGCTGGGTTAGTATCAGTCTCCTCTGTCTGGTCTAGAGCCTGGTGGCTGGGTTAGTATCAGTCTCCTCTGTCTGGTGGCTGGGTTAGTATCAGTCTCCTCTGTCTGGTCTAGAGCCTGGTGGCTGGGTTAGTATCAGTCTCCTCTGTCTGGTGGCTGGGTTAGTATCAGTCTCCTCTGTCTGGTCTAGAGCCTGGTGGCTGGGTTAGTATCAGTCTCCTCTGTCTGGTCTAGAGCCTGGTGGCTGGGTTAGTATCAGTCTCCTCTGTCTGGTGGCTGGGTGAGGATCAGTCTCCTCTGTCTGGTCTAGAGCCTGGTGGCTGGGTTAGTATCAGTCTCCTCTGTCTGGTGGCTGGGTTAGTATCAGTCTCCTCTGTCTGGTCTAGAGCCTGGTGGCTGGGTTAGTATCAGTCTCCTCTGTCTGGTCTAGAGCCTGGTGGCTGGGTTAGTATCAGTCTCCTCTGTCTGGTGGCTGGGTTAGTATCAGGCTCCTCTGTCTGGTGGCTGGGTTAGTATCAGTCTCTCCTCTGTCTGGTCTAGAGCCTGGTGGCTGGGTTAGTATCAGTCTCCTCTGTCTGGTGGCTGGGTTAGTATCAGTCTCCTCTGTCTGGTCTAGAGCCTGGTGGCTGGGTTAGTATCAGTCTCCTCTGTCTGGTGGCTGGGTTAGTATCAGTCTCCTCTGTCTGGTGGCTGGGTTAGTATCAGTCTCCTCTGTCTGGTCTAGAGCCTGGTGGCTGGGTTAGTATCAGTCTCCTCTGTCTGGTGGCTGGGTTAGTATCAGTCTCCTCTGTCTGGTCTAGAGCCTGGTGGCTGGGTTAGTATCAGTCTCCTCTGTCTGGTCTAGAGCCTGGTGGCTGGGATAGTATCAGTCTCCTCTGTCTGGTCTAGAGCCTGGTGGCTGGGTTAGTATCAGTCTCCTCTGTCTGGTCTAGAGCCTGGTGGCTGGGTTAGTATCAGTCTCCTCTGTCTGGTGGCTGGGTTAGTATCAGTCTCCTCTGTCTGGTCTAGAGCCTGGTGGCTGAGGTAGTATCAGTCTCCTGTGTCTGGTGGCTGGGTTAGTATCAGTCTCCTCTGTCTGGTCTAGAGCCTGGTGGCTGGGTTAGTAGCAGTCTCCTCTGTCTGGTGGCTGGGTTAGTATCAGTCTCCTCTGTCTGGTGGCTGGGTGAGGATCAGTCTCCTCTGTCTGGTCTAGAGCCTGGTGGCTGGGTTAGTATCAGTCTCCTCTGTCTGGTGGCTGGGTTAGTATCAGTCTCCTCTGTCTGGTCTAGAGCCTGGTGGCTGGGTTAGTAGCAGTCTCCTCTGTCTGGTGGCTGGGTTAGTATCAGTCTCCTCTGTCTGGTGGCTGGGTTAGTATCAGTCTCCTCTGTCTGGTCTAGAGCCTGGTGGCTGGGTTAGTATCAGTCTCCTCTGTCTGGTCTAGAGCCTGGTGGCTGGGTTAGTATCAGTCTCCTCTGTCTGGTCTAGAGCCTGGTGGCTGGGTTAGTATCAGTCTCCTCTGTCTGGTCTAGAGCCTGGTGGCTGGGTTAGTATCAGTCTCCTCTGTCTGGTGGCTGGGTTAGTATCAGTCTCCTCTGTCTGGTCTAGAGCCTGGTGGCTGGGTTAGTATCAGTCTCCTGTGTCTGGTGGCTGGGTTAGTATCAGTCTCCTCTGTCTGGTCTAGAGCCTGGTGGCTGGGTTAGTAGCAGTCACCTCTGTCTGGTGGCTGGGTTAGTATCAGTCTCCTCTGTCTGGTGGCTGGGTGAGGATCAGTCTCCTCTGTCTGGTCTAGAGCCTGGTGGCTGGGTTAGTATCAGTCTCCTCTGTCTGGTGGCTGGGTTAGTATCAGTCTCCTCTGTCTGGTCTAGAGCCTGGTGGCTGGGTTAGTATCAGTCTCCTCTGTCTGGTGGCCTGGTGGCTGGGTTAGTATCAGTCTCCTCTGTCTGGTGGCTGGGTTAGTATCAGTCTCCTCTGTCTGGTCTAGAGCCTGGTGGCTGGGTTAGTATCAGTCTCCTCTGTCTGGTCTAGAGCCTGGTGGCTGGGTTAGTATCAGTCTCCTCTGTCTGGTGGCTGGGTTAGTATCAGTCTCCTCTGTCTGGTCTAGAGCCTGGTGGCTGGGTTAGTATCAGTCTCCTCTGTCTGGTGGCTGGGTTAGTATCAGTCTCCTCTGTCTGGTGGCTGGGTTAGTATCAGTCTCCTCTGTCTGGTCTAGAGCCTGGTGGCTGGGTTAGTATCAGTCTCCTCTGTCTGGTGGCTGGGTTAGTATCAGTCTCCTCTGTCTGGTCTAGAGCCTGGTGGCTGGGTTAGTATCAGTCTCCTCTGTCTGAGTGGCTGGGTTAGAGTCTCCTCTGTCTGGTGGCTGGGTTAGTATCAGTCTCCTCTGTCTGGTCTAGAGCCTGGTGGCTGGGTTAGTATCAGTCTCCTCTGTCTGGTCTAGAGCCTGGTGGCTGGGTTAGTATCAGTCTCCTCTGTCTGGTGGCTGGGTTAGTATCAGTCTCCTCTGTCTGGTCTAGAGCCTGGTGGCTGGGTTAGTATCAGTCTCCTCTGTCTGGTGGCTGGGTTAGTATCAGTCTCCTCTGTCTGGTCTAGAGCCTGGTGGCTGGGTTAGTATCAGTCTCCTCTGTCTGGTGGCTGGGTTAGTATCAGTCTCCTCTGTCTGGTGGCTGGGTGAGTATCAGTCTCCTCTGTCTGGTCTAGAGCCTGGTGGCTGGGTTAGTATCAGTCTCCTCTGTCTGGTAGGTCTGGTCTAGCCTGGTGGCTGCTGGTCAGTCTCCTCTGTCTGTGGCTGGGTAGTATCAGTCTCCTCTGTCTGGCAGTAGTCCTCTGTCTGGTGGCTGGGTTAGTATCAGTCTCCTCTGTCTGGTGGCTAGTATCAGTCTCTCTGTCTGGTCTAGAGCCAGTATCAGTCTGAGTATCAGTCTCCTCTGTCTGGTCTAGAGCCTGGTGGCTGAGTATCAGTCTCCTCTGTCTGGTAGAGCCTGGTGGCTGGGATAGTATCAGTCTCCTCTGTCTGGTCTAGAGCCTGGTGGCTGGGTTAGTATCAGTCTCCTCTGTCTGGTCTAGAGCCTGGTGGCTGGGTTAGTATCAGTCTCCTCTGTCTGGTGGCTGGGTTAGTATCAGTCTCCTCTGTCTGGTCTAGAGCCTGGTGGCTGAGTTAGTATCAGGCTCCTCTGTCTGGTGGCTGGGTTAGTATCAGTCTCCTCTGTCTGGTCTAGAGCCTGGTGGCTGGGTTAGTAGCAGTCTCCTCTGTCTGGTGGCTGGGTTAGTATCAGTCTCCTCTGTCTGGTGGCTGGGTGAGGATCAGTCTCCTCTGTCTGGTCTAGAGCCTGGTGGCTGGGTTAGTATCAGGCTACATATCAAATGGAACCCTATTCCTTATGCTCTATACTAGATAGGGAATAGGGTGCCATTTGGGACGTAGGAACCCTCAGCCTAGTGGATCTGGAGATGTATTGATTCCAAGTCAATTTTCCACTTGAGCGCTCCCAGAGCTCTGGCCCCTGATCCCAGGTCTATCAGAATTTATATTCCCACGTGGCGTCTCACCTCGACAAGGTCCGGGTTATGTGGACAAGCACGGAACAGGAGTTCTAGGGACATCGCTGTGTTTACACCAGATAATCTTCAATTTACACAGGTTCAAAATAAAACTGAATTGTGGAGTCCAATAAAAGTTCTCCTCCTCCTGTCTGATCTGAAACCACAGGTGGTTCCGAAACACTGCTTCTATGACTCTGGAAGACCATCTACTAAACTAGCTGACTAGAGAGAATAAATAATGATATGACTCTGGCAGACCATCTATTAAACTAGCTGACTAGAGAGAATAAATAATGATATGACTCTGGTAGACCATCTATTAAACTAGCTGACTAGAGAGAATAAATAATGATATGACTCTGGCAGACCATCTATTAAACTAGCTGACTAGAGAGAGAATAAATAATGATATGACTCTGGTAGACCATCTATTAAACTAGCTGACTAGAGAGAATAAATAATGATATGACTCTGGCAGACCATCTATTAAACTAGCTGACTAGAGAGAGAATAAATAATGATATGACTCTGGCAGACCATCTATTAAACTAGCTGACTAGAGAGAATAAATAATGATATGACTCTGGCAGACCATCTATTAAACTAGCTGACTAGAGAGAATAAATAATGATATGACTCTGGCAGACCATCTATTAAACTAGCTGACTAGAGAGAATAAATAATGATATGACTCTGGCAGACCATCTATTAAACTAGCTGACTAGAGAGAATAAATAATGATATGACTCTGGTAGACCATCTATTAAACTAGCTGACTAGAGAGAATAAATAATGATATGACTCTGGTAGACCATCTATTAAACTAGCTGACTAGAGAGAATAAATAATGATATGACTCTGGCAGACCATCTATTAAACTAGCTGACTAGAGAGAATAAATAATGATATGACTCTGGCAGACCATCTATTAAACTAGCTGACTAGAGAGAGAATAAATAATGATATGACTCTGGCAGACCATCTATTAAACTAGCTGACTAGAGAGAATAAATAATGATATGACTCTGGCAGACCATCTATTAAACTAGCTGACTAGAGAGAATAAATAATGATATGACTCTGGCAGACCATCTATTAAACTAGCTGACTAGAGAGAGAATAAATAATGATATGACTCTGGTAGACCATCTATTAAACTAGCTGACTAGAGAGAATAAATAATGATATGACTCTGGTAGACCATCTATTAAACTAGCTGACTAGAGAGAATAAATAATGATATGACTCTGGCAGACCATCTATTAAACTAGCTGACTAGAGAGAGAATAAATAATGATATGACTCTGGCAGACCATCTATTAAACTAGCTGACTAGAGAGAGAATAAATAATGATATGACTCTGGTAGACCATCTATTAAACTAGCTGACTAGAGAGAATAAATAATGATATGACTCTGGCAGACCATCTATTAAACTAGCTGACTAGAGAGAATAAATAATGATATGACTCTGGCAGACCATCTATTAAACTAGCTGACTAGAGAGAGAATAAATAATGATATGACTCTGGTAGACCATCTATTAAACTAGCTGACTAGAGAGAGAATAAATAATGATATGACTCTGGTAGACCATCTATTAAACTAGCTGACTAGAGAGAGAATAAATAATGATATGACTCTGGCAGACCATCTATTAAACTAGCTGACTAGAGAGAATAAATAATGATATGACTCTGGTAGACCATCTATTAAACTAGCTGACTAGAGAGAGAATAAATAATGATATGACTCTGGCAGACCATCTATTAAACTAGCTGACTAGAGAGAATAAATAATGATATGACTCTGGCAGACCATCTATTAAACTAGCTGACTAGAGAGAATAAATAATGATATGACTCTGGTAGACCATCTATTAAACTAGCTGACTAGAGAGAATAAATAATGATATGACTCTGGTAGACCATCTATTAAACTAGCTGACTAGAGAGAATAAATAATGATATGACTCTGGTAGACCATCTATTAAACTAGCTGACTAGAGAGAATAAATAATGATATGACTCTGGCAGACCATCTATTAAACTAGCTGACTAGAGAGAATAAATAATGATATGACTCTGGTAGACCATCTATTAAACTAGCTGACTAGAGAGAGAATAAATAATGATATGACTCTGGTAGACCATCTATTAAACTAGCTGACTAGAGAGAATAAATAATGATATGACTCTGGCAGACCATCTATTAAACTAGCTGACTAGAGAGAATAAATAATGATATGACTCTGGCAGACCATCTATTAAACTAGCTGACTAGAGAGAATAAATAATGATATGACTCTGGTAGACCATCTATTAAACTAGCTGACTAGAGAGAGAATAAATAATGATATGACTCTGGCAGACCATCTATTAAACTAGCTGACTAGAGAGAATAAATAATGATATGACTCTGGTAGACCATCTATTAAACTAGCTGACTAGAGAGAATAAATAATGATATGACTCTGGCAGACCATCTATTAAACTAGCTGACTAGAGAGAGAATAAATAATGATATGACTCTGGCAGACCATCTATTAAACTAGCTGACTAGAGAGAATAAATAATGATATGACTCTGGCAGACCATCTATTAAACTAGCTGACTAGAGAGAATAAATAATGATATGACTCTGGCAGACCATCTATTAAACTAGCTGACTAGAGAGAATAAATAATGATATGACTCTGGCAGACCATCTATTAAACTAGCTGACTAGAGAGAATAAATAATGATATGACTCTGGCAGACCATCTATTAAACTAGCTGACTAGAGAGAATAAATAATGATATGACTCTGGTAGACCATCTATTAAACTAGCTGACTAGAGAGAATAAATAATGATATGACTCTGGCAGACCATCTATTAAACTAGCTGACTAGAGAGAGAATAAATAATGATATGACTCTGGCAGACCATCTATTAAACTAGCTGACTAGAGAGAATAAATAATGATATGACTCTGGTAGACCATCTATTAAACTAGCTGACTAGAGAGAATAAATAATGATATGACTCTGGTAGACCATCTATTAAACTAGCTGACTAGAGAGAGAATAAATAATGATATGACTCTGGTAGACCATCTATTAAACTAGCTGACTAGAGAGAATAAATAATGATATGACTCTGGTAGACCATCTATTAAACTAGCTGACTAGAGAGAATAAATAATGATATGACTCTGGCAGACCATCTATTAAACTAGCTGACTAGAGAGAATAAATAATGATATGACTCTGGCAGACCATCTATTAAACTAGCTGACTAGAGAGAATAAATAATGATATGACTCTGGCAGACCATCTATTAAACTAGCTGACTAGAGAGAGAATAAATAATGATATGACTCTGGTAGACCATCTATTAAACTAGCTGACTAGAGAGAATAAATAATGATATGACTCTGGCAGACCATCTATTAAACTAGCTGACTAGAGAGAATAAATAATGATATGACTCTGGTAGACCATCTATTAAACTAGCTGACTAGAGAGAGAATAAATAATGATATGACTCTGGTAGACCATCTATTAAACTAGCTGACTAGAGAGAATAAATAATGATATGACTCTGGTAGACCATCTATTAAACTAGCTGACTAGAGAGAGAATAAATAATGATATGACTCTGGCAGACCATCTATTAAACTAGCTGACTAGAGAGAGAATAAATAATGATATGACTCTGGTAGACCATCTATTAAACTAGCTGACTAGAGAGAATAAATAATGATATGACTCTGGCAGACCATCTATTAAACTAGCTGACTAGAGAGAGAATAAATAATGATATGACTCTGGCAGACCATCTATTAAACTAGCTGACTAGAGAGAGAATAAATAATGATATGACTCTGGTAGACCATCTATTAAACTAGCTGACTAGAGAGAATAAATAATGATATGACTCTGGCAGACCATCTATTAAACTAGCTGACTAGAGAGAGAATAAATAATGATATGACTCTGGCAGACCATCTATTAAACTAGCTGACTAGAGAGAATAAATAATGATATGACTCTGGCAGACCATCTATTAAACTAGCTGACTAGAGAGAGAATAAATAATGATATGACTCTGGTAGACCATCTATTAAACTAGCTGACTAGAGAGAGAATAAATAATGATATGACTCTGGCAGACCATCTATTAAACTAGCTGACTAGAGAGAATAAATAATGATATGACTCTGGCAGACCATCTATTAAACTAGCTGACTAGAGAGAGAATAAATAATGATATGACTCTGGTAGACCATCTATTAAACTAGCTGACTAGAGAGAATAAATAATGATATGACTCTGGCAGACCATCTATTAAACTAGCTGACTAGAGAGAATAAATAATGATATGACTCTGGCAGACCATCTATTAAACTAGCTGACTAGAGAGAATAAATAATGATATGACTCTGGCAGACCATCTATTAAACTAGCTGACTAGAGAGAATAAATAATGATATGACTCTGGCAGACCATCTATTAAACTAGCTGACTAGAGAGAATAAATAATGATATGACTCTGGTAGACCATCTATTAAACTAGCTGACTAGAGAGAATAAATAATGATATGACTCTGGCAGACCATCTATTAAACTAGCTGACTAGAGAGAGAATAAATAATGATATGACTCTGGCAGACCATCTATTAAACTAGCTGACTAGAGAGAATAAATAATGATATGACTCTGGCAGACCATCTATTAAACTAGCTGACTAGAGAGAATAAATAATGATATGACTCTGGCAGACCATCTATTAAACTAGCTGACTAGAGAGAATAAATAATGATATGACTCTGGTAGACCATCTATTAAACTAGCTGACTAGAGAGAATAAATAATGATATGACTCTGGTAGACCATCTATTAAACTAGCTGACTAGAGAGAATAAATAATGATATGACTCTGGTAGACCATCTATTAAACTAGCTGACTAGAGAGAATAAATAATGATATGACTCTGGCAGACCATCTATTAAACTAGCTGACTAGAGAGAATAAATAATGATATGACTCTGGTAGACCATCTATTAAACTAGCTGACTAGAGAGAGAATAAATAATGATATGACTCTGGTAGACCATCTATTAAACTAGCTGACTAGAGAGAATAAATAATGATATGACTCTGGTAGACCATCTATTAAACTAGCTGACTAGAGAGAATAAATAATGATATGACTCTGGCAGACCATCTATTAAACTAGCTGACTAGAGAGAGAATAAATAATGATATGACTCTGGTAGACCATCTATTAAACTAGCTGACTAGAGAGAATAAATAATGATATGACTCTGGCAGACCATCTATTAAACTAGCTGACTAGAGAGAATAAATAATGATATGACTCTGGTAGACCATCTATTAAACTAGCTGACTAGAGAGAGAATAAATAATGATATGACTCTGGCAGACCATCTATTAAACTAGCTGACTAGAGAGAGAATAAATAATGATATGACTCTGGTAGACCATCTATTAAACTAGCTGACTAGAGAGAGAATAAATAATGATATGACTCTGGCAGACCATCTATTAAACTAGCTGACTAGAGAGAGAATAAATAATGATATGACTCTGGCAGACCATCTATTAAACTAGCTGACTAGAGAGAATAAATAATGATATGACTCTGGCAGACCATCTATTAAACTAGCTGACTAGAGAGAGAATAAATAATGATATGACTCTGGCAGACCATCTATTAAACTAGCTGACTAGAGAGAGAATAAATAATGATATGACTCTGGTAGACCATCTATTAAACTAGCTGACTAGAGAGAATAAATAATGATATGACTCTGGCAGACCATCTATTAAACTAGCTGACTAGAGAGAATAAATAATGATATGACTCTGGTAGACCATCTATTAAACTAGCTGACTAGAGAGAATAAATAATGATATGACTCTGGCAGACCATCTATTAAACTAGCTGACTAGAGAGAGAATAAATAATGATATGACTCTGGTAGACCATCTATTAAACTAGCTGACTAGAGAGAATAAATAATGATATGACTCTGGCAGACCATCTATTAAACTAGCTGACTAGAGAGAATAAATAATGATATGACTCTGGCAGACCATCTATTAAACTAGCTGACTAGAGAGAATAAATAATGATATGACTCTGGCAGACCATCTATTAAACTAGCTGACTAGAGAGAATAAATAATGATATGACTCTGGTAGACCATCTATTAAACTAGCTGACTAGAGAGAATAAATAATGATATGACTCTGGCAGACCATCTATTAAACTAGCTGACTAGAGAGAGAATAAATAATGATATGACTCTGGTAGACCATCTATTAAACTAGCTGACTAGAGAGAATAAATAATGATATGACTCTGGCAGACCATCTATTAAACTAGCTGACTAGAGAGAGAATAAATAATGATATGACTCTGGCAGACCATCTATTAAACTAGCTGACTAGAGAGAGAATAAATAATGATATGACTCTGGTAGACCATCTATTAAACTAGCTGACTAGAGAGAATAAATAATGATATGACTCTGGCAGACCATCTATTAAACTAGCTGACTAGAGAGAATAAATAATGATATGACTCTGGTAGACCATCTATTAAACTAGCTGACTAGAGAGAATAAATAATGATATGACTCTGGTAGACCATCTATTAAACTAGCTGACTAGAGAGAATAAATAATGATATGACTCTGGCAGACCATCTATTAAACTAGCTGACTAGAGAGAATAAATAATGATATGACTCTGGCAGACCATCTATTAAACTAGCTGACTAGAGAGAATAAATAATGATATGACTCTGGTAGACCATCTATTAAACTAGCTGACTAGAGAGAGAATAAATAATGATATGACTCTGGCAGACCATCTATTAAACTAGCTGACTAGAGAGAATAAATAATGATATGACTCTGGTAGACCATCTATTAAACTAGCTGACTAGAGAGAATAAATAATGATATGACTCTGGCAGACCATCTATTAAACTAGCTGACTAGAGAGAATAAATAATGATATGACTCTGGCAGACCATCTATTAAACTAGCTGACTAGAGAGAATAAATAATGATATGACTCTGGCAGACCATCTATTAAACTAGCTGACTAGAGAGAGAATAAATAATGATATGACTCTGGCAGACCATCTATTAAACTAGCTGACTAGAGAGAATAAATAATGATATGACTCTGGTAGACCATCTATTAAACTAGCTGACTAGAGAGAGAATAAATAATGATATGACTCTGGTAGACCATCTATTAAACTAGCTGACTAGAGAGAATAAATAATGATATGACTCTGGTAGACCATCTATTAAACTAGCTGACTAGAGAGAATAAATAATGATATGACTCTGGTAGACCATCTATTAAACTAGCTGACTAGAGAGAGAATAAATAATGATATGACTCTGGCAGACCATCTATTAAACTAGCTGACTAGAGAGAATAAATAATGATATGACTCTGGCAGACCATCTATTAAACTAGCTGACTAGAGAGAGAATAAATAATGATATGACTCTGGTAGACCATCTATTAAACTAGCTGACTAGAGAGAATAAATAATGATATGACTCTGGCAGACCATCTATTAAACTAGCTGACTAGAGAGAATAAATAATGATATGACTCTGGCAGACCATCTATTAAACTAGCTGACTAGAGAGAAATAAATAATGATATGACTCTGGTAGACCATCTATTAAACTAGCTGACTAGAGAGAGAATAAATAATGATATGACTCTGGCAGACCATCTATTAAACTAGCTGACTAGAGAGAATAAATAATGATATGACTCTGGCAGACCATCTATTAAACTAGCTGACTAGAGAGAATAAATAATGATATGACTCTGGCAGACCATCTATTAAACTAGCTGACTAGAGAGAATAAATAATGATATGACTCTGGCAGACCATCTATTAAACTAGCTGACTAGAGAGAGAATAAATAATGATATGACTCTGGCAGACCATCTATTAAACTAGCTGACTAGAGAGAATAAATAATGATATGACTCTGGCAGACCATCTATTAAACTAGCTGACTAGAGAGAATAAATAATGATATGACTCTGGCAGACCATCTATTAAACTAGCTGACTAGAGAGAATAAATAATGATATGACTCTGGCAGACCATCTATTAAACTAGCTGACTAGAGAGAATAAATAATGATATGACTCTGGTAGACCATCTATTAAACTAGCTGACTAGAGAGAGAATAAATAATGATATGACTCTGGTAGACCATCTATTAAACTAGCTGACTAGAGAGAGAATAAATAATGATATGACTCTGGTAGACCATCTATTAAACTAGCTGACTAGAGAGAATAAATAATGATATGACTCTGGCAGACCATCTATTAAACTAGCTGACTAGAGAGAGAATAAATAATGATATGACTCTGGTAGACCATCTATTAAACTAGCTGACTAGAGAGAATAAATAATGATATGACTCTGGCAGACCATCTATTAAACTAGCTGACTAGAGAGAATAAATAATGATATGACTCTGGTAGACCATCTATTAAACTAGCTGACTAGAGAGAATAAATAATGATATGACTCTGGCAGACCATCTATTAAACTAGCTGACTAGAGAGAATAAATAATGATATGACTCTGGTAGACCATCTATTAAACTAGCTGACTAGAGAGAGAATAAATAATGATATGACTCTGGTAGACCATCTATTAAACTAGCTGACTAGAGAGAATAAATAATGATATGACTCTGGCAGACCATCTATTAAACTAGCTGACTAGAGAGAATAAATAATGATATGACTCTGGCAGACCATCTATTAAACTAGCTGACTAGAGAGAATAAATAATGATATGACTCTGGTAGACCATCTATTAAACTAGCTGACTAGAGAGAGAATAAATAATGATATGACTCTGGCAGACCATCTATTAAACTAGCTGACTAGAGAGAATAAATAATGATATGACTCTGGCAGACCATCTATTAAACTAGCTGACTAGAGAGAATAAATAATGATATGACTCTGGTAGACCATCTATTAAACTAGCTGACTAGAGAGAATAAATAAATGATATGACTCTGGTAGACCATCTATTAAACTAGCTGACTAGAGAGAATAAATAATGATATGACTCTGGCAGACCATCTATTAAACTAGCTGACTAGAGAGAATAAATAATGATATGACTCTGGCAGACCATCTATTAAACTAGCTGACTAGAGAGAATAAATAATGATATGACTCTGGTAGACCATCTATTAAACTAGCTGACTAGAGAGAGAATAAATAATGATATGACTCTGGTAGACCATCTATTAAACTAGCTGACTAGAGAGAATAAATAATGATATGACTCTGGCAGACCATCTATTAAACTAGCTGACTAGAGAGAGAATAAATAATGATATGACTCTGGCAGACCATCTATTAAACTAGCTGACTAGAGAGAATAAATAATGATATGACTCTGGCAGACCATCTATTAAACTAGCTGACTAGAGAGAATAAATAATGATATGACTCTGGCAGACCATCTATTAAACTAGCTGACTAGAGAGAATAAATAATGATATGACTCTGGCAGACCATCTATTAAACTAGCTGACTAGAGAGAGAATAAATAATGATATGACTCTGGTAGACCATCTATTAAACTAGCTGACTAGAGAGAAATAAATAATGATATGACTCTGGCAGACCATCTATTAAACTAGCTGACTAGAGAGAATAAATAATGATATGACTCTGGTAGACCATCTATTAAACTAGCTGACTAGAGAGAGAATAAATAATGATATGACTCTGGTAGACCATCTATTAAACTAGCTGACTAGAGAGAGAATAAATAATGATATGACTCTGGTAGACCATCTATTAAACTAGCTGACTAGAGAGAATAAATAATGATATGACTCTGGTAGACCATCTATTAAACTAGCTGACTAGAGAGAGAATAAATAATGATATGACTCTGGTAGACCATCTATTAAACTAGCTGACTAGAGAGAGAATAAATAATGATATGACTCTGGCAGACCATCTATTAAACTAGCTGACTAGAGAGAGAATAAATAATGATATGACTCTGGTAGACCATCTATTAAACTAGCTGACTAGAGAGAATAAATAATGATATGACTCTGGCAGACCATCTATTAAACTAGCTGACTAGAGAGAGAATAAATAATGATATGACTCTGGCAGACCATCTATTAAACTAGCTGACTAGAGAGAGAATAAATAATGATATGACTCTGGTAGACCATCTATTAAACTAGCTGACTAGAGAGAGAATAAATAATGATATGACTCTGGCAGACCATCTATTAAACTAGCTGACTAGAGAGAGAATAAATAATGATATGACTCTGGTAGACCATCTATTAAACTAGCTGACTAGAGAGAGAATAAATAATGATATGACTCTGGTAGACCATCTATTAAACTAGCTGACTAGAGAGAGAATAAATAATGATATGACTCTGGTAGACCATCTATTAAACTAGCTGACTAGAGAGAGAATAAATAATGATATGACTCTGGTAGACCATCTATTAAACTAGCTGACTAGAGAGAGATAAATAATGATATGACTCTGGCAGACCATCTATTAAACTAGCTGACTAGAGAGAATAAATAATGATATGACTCTGGCAGACCATCTATTAAACTAGCTGACTAGAGAGAGAATAAATAATGATATGACTCTGGTAGACCATCTATTAAACTAGCTGACTAGAGAGAATAAATAATGATATGACTCTGGCAGACCATCTATTAAACTAGCTGACTAGAGAGAATAAATAATGATATGACTCTGGCAGACCATCTATTAAACTAGCTGACTAGAGAGAATAAATAATGATATGACTCTGGTAGACCATCTATTAAACTAGCTGACTAGAGAGAGAATAAATAATGATATGACTCTGGCAGACCATCTATTAAACTAGCTGACTAGAGAGAGAATAAATAATGATATGACTCTGGTAGACCATCTATTAAACTAGCTGACTAGAGAGAATAAATAATGATATGACTCTGGTAGACCATCTATTAAACTAGCTGACTAGAGAGAGAATAAATAATGATATGACTCTGGCAGACCATCTATTAAACTAGCTGACTAGAGAGAGAATAAATAATGATATGACTCTGGTAGACCATCTATTAAACTAGCTGACTAGAGAGAATAAATAATGATATGACTCTGGCAGACCATCTATTAAACTAGCTGACTAGAGAGAATAAATAATGATATGACTCTGGCAGACCATCTATTAAACTAGCTGACTAGAGAGAAATAAATAATGATATGACTCTGGCAGACCATCTATTAAACTAGCTGACTAGAGAGAATAAATAATGATATGACTCTGGCAGACCATCTATTAAACTAGCTGACTAGAGAGAAATAAATAATGATATGACTCTGGCAGACCATCTATTAAACTAGCTGACTAGAGAGAATAAATAATGATATGACTCTGGCAGACCATCTATTAAACTAGCTGACTAGAGAGAGAATAAATAATGATATGACTCTGGCAGACCATCTATTAAACTAGCTGACTAGAGAGAGAATAAATAATGATATGACTCTGGTAGACCATCTATTAAACTAGCTGACTAGAGAGAATAAATAATGATATGACTCTGGTAGACCATCTATTAAACTAGCTGACTAGAGAGAGAATAAATAATGATATGACTCTGGTAGACCATCTATTAAACTAGCTGACTAGAGAGAATAAATAATGATATGACTCTGGTAGACCATCTATTAAACTAGCTGACTAGAGAGAGAATAAATAATGATATGACTCTGGTAGACCATCTATTAAACTAGCTGACTAGAGAGAGAATAAATAATGATATGACTCTGGCAGACCATCTATTAAACTAGCTGACTAGAGAGAGAATAAATAATGATATGACTCTGGTAGACCATCTATTAAACTAGCTGACTAGAGAGAGAATAAATAATGATATGACTCTGGCAGACCATCTATTAAACTAGCTGACTAGAGAGAGAATAAATAATGATATGACTCTGGTAGACCATCTATTAAACTAGCTGACTAGAGAGAGAATAAATAATGATATGACTCTGGTAGACCATCTATTAAACTAGCTGACTAGAGAGAGAATAAATAATGATATGACTCTGGCAGACCATCTATTAAACTAGCTGACTAGAGAGAGAATAAATAATGATATGACTCTGGTAGACCATCTATTAAACTAGCTGACTAGAGAGAGAATAAATAATGATATGACTCTGGTAGACCATCTATTAAACTAGCTGACTAGAGAGAGAATAAATAATGATATGACTCTGGCAGACCATCTATTAAACTAGCTGACTAGAGAGAATAAATAATGATATGACTCTGGCAGACCATCTATTAAACTAGCTGACTAGAGAGAATAAATAATGATATGACTCTGGCAGACCATCTATTAAACTAGCTGACTAGAGAGAGAATAAATAATGATATGACTCTGGTAGACCATCTATTAAACTAGCTGACTAGAGAGAATAAATAATGATATGACTCTGGCAGACCATCTATTAAACTAGCTGACTAGAGAGAATAAATAATGATATGACTCTGGCAGACCATCTATTAAACTAGCTGACTAGAGAGAATAAATAATGATATGACTCTGGCAGACCATCTATTAAACTAGCTGACTAGAGAGAGAATAAATAATGATATGACTCTGGCAGACCATCTATTAAACTAGCTGACTAGAGAGAGAATAAATAATGATATGACTCTGGTAGACCATCTATTAAACTAGCTGACTAGAGAGAATAAATAATGATATGACTCTGGTAGACCATCTATTAAACTAGCTGACTAGAGAGAGAATAAATAATGATATGACTCTGGTAGACCATCTATTAAACTAGCTGACTAGAGAGAGAATAAATAATGATATGACTCTGGTAGACCATCTATTAAACTAGCTGACTAGAGAGAGAATAAATAATGATATGACTCTGGCAGACCATCTATTAAACTAGCTGACTAGAGAGAGAATAAATAATGATATGACTCTGGCAGACCATCTATTAAACTAGCTGACTAGAGAGAATAAATAATGATATGACTCTGGTAGACCATCTATTAAACTAGCTGACTAGAGAGAGAATAAATAATGATATGACTCTGGTAGACCATCTATTAAACTAGCTGACTAGAGAGAGAATAAATAATGATATGACTCTGGTAGACCATCTATTAAACTAGCTGACTAGAGAGAGAATAAATAATGATATGACTCTAGCAGACCATCTATTAAACTAGCTGACTAGAGAGAGAATAAATAATGATATGACTCTAGCAGACCATCTATTAAACTAGCTGACTAGAGAGAATAAATAATGATATGACTCTGGCAGACCATCTATTAAACTAGCTGACTAGAGAGAGAATAAATAATGATATGACTCTGGTAGACCATCTATTAAACTAGCTGACTAGAGAGAGAATAAATAATGATATGACTCTGGTAGACCATCTATTAAACTAGCTGACTAGAGAGAGAATAAATAATGATATGACTCTGGCAGACCATCTATTAAACTAGCTGACTAGAGAGAGAATAAATAATGATATGACTCTGGTAGACCATCTATTAAACTAGCTGACTAGAGAGAGAATAAATAATGATATGACTCTGGTAGACCATCTATTAAACTAGCTGACTAGAGAGAGAATAAATAATGATATGACTCTGGTAGACCATCTATTAAACTAGCTGACTAGAGAGAGAATAAATAATGATATGACTCTGGCAGACCATCTATTAAACTAGCTGACTAGAGAGAGAATAAATAATGATATGACTCTGGCAGACCATCTATTAAACTAGCTGACTAGAGAGAATAAATAATGATATGACTCTGGCAGACCATCTATTAAACTAGCTGACTAGAGAGAGAATAAATAATGATATGACTCTGGTAGACCATCTATTAAACTAGCTGACTAGAGAGAGAATAAATAATGATATGACTCTGGCAGACCATCTATTAAACTAGCTGACTAGAGAGAGAATAAATAATGATATGACTCTGGTAGACCATCTATTAAACTAGCTGACTAGAGAGAGAATAAATAATGATATGACTCTGGCAGACCATCTATTAAACTAGCTGACTAGAGAGAGAATAAATAATGATATGACTCTGGCAGACCATCTATTAAACTAGCTGACTAGAGAGAGAATAAATAATGATATGACTCTGGCAGACCATCTATTAAACTAGCTGACTAGAGAGAATAAATAATGATATGACTCTGGCAGACCATCTATTAAACTAGCTGACTAGAGAGAGAATAAATAATGATATGACTCTGGTAGACCATCTATTAAACTAGCTGACTAGAGAGAGAATAAATAATGATATGACTCTGGTAGACCATCTATTAAACTAGCTGACTAGAGAGAGAATAAATAATGATATGACTCTGGTAGACCATCTATTAAACTAGCTGACTAGAGAGAGAATAAATAATGATATGACTCTGGTAGACCATCTATTAAACTAGCTGACTAGAGAGAGAATAAATAATGATATGACTCTGGTAGACCATCTATTAAACTAGCTGACTAGAGAGATAATAAATAATGATATGACTCTGGTAGACCATCTATTAAACTAGCTGACTAGAGAGAATAAATAATGATATGACTCTGGCAGACCATCTATTAAACTAGCTGACTAGAGAGAATAAATAATGATATGACTCTGGCAGACCATCTATTAAACTAGCTGACTAGAGAGAGAATAAATAATGATATGACTCTGGTAGACCATCTATTAAACTAGCTGACTAGAGAGAATAAATAATGATATGACTCTGGCAGACCATCTATTAAACTAGCTGACTAGAGAGAGAATAAATAATGATATGACTCTGGCAGACCATCTATTAAACTAGCTGACTAGAGAGAATAAATAATGATATGACTCTGGCAGACCATCTATTAAACTAGCTGACTAGAGAGAGAATAAATAATGATATGACTCTGGCAGACCATCTATTAAACTAGCTGACTAGAGAGAGAATAAATAATGATATGACTCTGGTAGACCATCTATTAAACTAGCTGACTAGAGAGAATAAATAATGATATGACTCTGGTAGACCATCTATTAAACTAGCTGACTAGAGAGAGAATAAATAATGATATGACTCTGGTAGACCATCTATTAAACTAGCTGACTAGAGAGAGAATAAATAATGATATGACTCTGGTAGACCATCTATTAAACTAGCTGACTAGAGAGAGAATAAATAATGATATGACTCTGGCAGACCATCTATTAAACTAGCTGACTAGAGAGAGAATAAATAATGATATGACTCTGGCAGACCATCTATTAAACTAGCTGACTAGAGAGAATAAATAATGATATGACTCTGGTAGACCATCTATTAAACTAGCTGACTAGAGAGAGAATAAATAATGATATGACTCTGGCAGACCATCTATTAAACTAGCTGACTAGAGAGAATAAATAATGATATGACTCTAGCAGACCATCTATTAAACTAGCTGACTAGAGAGAGAATAAATAATGATATGACTCTAGCAGACCATCTATTAAACTAGCTGACTAGAGAGAGAATAAATAATGATATGACTCTAGCAGACCATCTATTAAACTAGCTGACTAGAGAGAATAAATAATGATATGACTCTGGCAGACCATCTATTAAACTAGCTGACTAGAGAGAATAAATAATGATATGACTCTGGTAGACCATCTATTAAACTAGCTGACTAGAGAGAATAAATAATGATATGACTCTGGCAGACCATCTATTAAACTAGCTGACTAGAGAGAGAATAAATAATGATATGACTCTGGTAGACCATCTATTAAACTAGCTGACTAGAGAGAGAATAAATAATGATATGACTCTGGTAGACCATCTATTAAACTAGCTGACTAGAGAGAATAAATAATGATATGACTCTGGTAGACCATCTATTAAACTAGCTGACTAGAGAGAGAATAAATAATGATATGACTCTGGTAGACCATCTATTAAACTAGCTGACTAGAGAGAATAAATAATGATATGACTCTGGTAGACCATCTATTAAACTAGCTGACTAGAGAGAATAAATAATGATATGACTCTGGTAGACCATCTATTAAACTAGCTGACTAGAGAGAATAAATAATGATATGACTCTGGCAGACCATCTATTAAACTAGCTGACTAGAGAGAGAATAAATAATGATATGACTCTGGTAGACCATCTATTAAACTAGCTGACTAGAGAGAGAATAAATAATGATATGACTCTGGTAGACCATCTATTAAACTAGCTGACTAGAGAGAGAATAAATAATGATATGACTCTGGTAGACCATCTATTAAACTAGCTGACTAGAGAGAGAATAAATAATGATATGACTCTGGTAGACCATCTATTAAACTAGCTGACTAGAGAGAGAATAAATAATGATATGACTCTGGTAGACCATCTATTAAACTAGCTGACTAGAGAGAGAATAAATAATGATATGACTCTGGTAGACCATCTATTAAACTAGCTGACTAGAGAGAGAATAAATAATGATATGACTCTAGCAGACCATCTATTAAACTAGCTGACTAGAGAGAGAATAAATAATGATATGACTCTAGCAGACCATCTATTAAACTAGCTGACTAGAGAGAGAATAAATAATGATATGACTCTGGTAGACCATCTATTAAACTAGCTGACTAGAGAGAGAATAAATAATGATATGACTCTGGTAGACCATCTATTAAACTAGCTGACTAGAGAGAGAATAAATAATGATATGACTCTGGTAGACCATCTATTAAACTAGCTGACTAGAGAGAGAATAAATAATGATATGACTCTGGCAGACCATCTATTAAACTAGCTGACTAGAGAGAGAATAAATAATGATATGACTCTGGTAGACCATCTATTAAACTAGCTGACTAGAGAGAGAATAAATAATGATATGACTCTGGCAGACCATCTATTAAACTAGCTGACTAGAGAGAATAAATAATGATATGACTCTGGTAGACCATCTATTAAACTAGCTGACTAGAGAGAGAATAAATAATGATATGACTCTGGCAGACCATCTATTAAACTAGCTGACTAGAGAGAGAATAAATAATGATATGACTCTGGTAGACCATCTATTAAACTAGCTGACTAGAGAGAGAATAAATAATGATATGACTCTGGTAGACCATCTATTAAACTAGCTGACTAGAGAGAGAATAAATAATGATATGACTCTGGCAGACCATCTATTAAACTAGCTGACTAGAGAGAGAATAAATAATGATATGACTCTGGCAGACCATCTATTAAACTAGCTGACTAGAGAGAGAATAAATAATGATATGACTCTGGCAGACCATCTATTAAACTAGCTGACTAGAGAGAGAATAAATAATGATATGACTCTGGCAGACCATCTATTAAACTAGCTGACTAGAGAGAGAATAAATAATGATATGACTCTGGTAGACCATCTATTAAACTAGCTGACTAGAGAGAATAAATAATGATATGACTCTGGTAGACCATCTATTAAACTAGCTGACTAGAGAGAATAAATAATGATATGACTCTGGTAGACCATCTATTAAACTAGCTGACTAGAGAGAATAAATAATGATATGACTCTGGCAGACCATCTATTAAACTAGCTGACTAGAGAGAATAAATAATGATATGACTCTGGTAGACCATCTATTAAACTAGCTGACTAGAGAGAATAAATAATGATATGACTCTGGTAGACCATCTATTAAACTAGCTGACTAGAGAGAATAAATAATGATATGACTCTGGCAGACCATCTATTAAACTAGCTGACTAGAGAGAGAATAAATAATGATATGACTCTGGTAGACCATCTATTAAACTAGCTGACTAGAGAGAGAATAAATAATGATATGACTCTGGTAGACCATCTATTAAACTAGCTGACTAGAGAGAATAAATAATGATATGACTCTGGTAGACCATCTATTAAACTAGCTGACTAGAGAGAATAAATAATGATATGACTCTGGCAGACCATCTATTAAACTAGCTGACTAGAGAGAATAAATAATGATATGACTCTGGTAGACCATCTATTAAACTAGCTGACTAGAGAGAGAATAAATAATGATATGACTCTGGTAGACCATCTATTAAACTAGCTGACTAGAGAGAATAAATAATGATATGACTCTGGTAGACCATCTATTAAACTAGCTGACTAGAGAGAATAAATAATGATATGACTCTGGTAGACCATCTATTAAACTAGCTGACTAGAGAGAGAATAAATAATGATATGACTCTGGTAGACCATCTACTAAACTAGCTGACTAGAGAGAATAAATAATGATATGACTCTGGTAGACCATCTATTAAACTAGCTGACTAGAGAGAATAAATAATGATATGACTCTGGTAGACCATCTATTAAACTAGCTGACTAGAGAGAATAAATAATGATATGACTCTGGTAGACCATCTATTAAACTAGCTGACTAGAGAGAATAAATAATGATATGACTCTGGCAGACCATCTATTAAACTAGCTGACTATAGAGAGAATAAATAATGATATGACTCTGGCAGACCATCTATTAAACTAGCTGACTAGAGAGAGAATAAATAATGATATGACTCTGGCAGACCATCTATTAAACTAGCTGACTAGAGAGAGAATAAATAATGATATGACTCTGGTAGACCATCTATTAAACTAGCTGACTAGAGAGAGAATAAATAATGATATGACTCTGGTAGACCATCTATTAAACTAGCTGACTAGAGAGAATAAATAATGATATGACTCTGGCAGACCATCTATTAAACTAGCTGACTAGAGAGAGAATAAATATTTATATGACTCTGGCAGACCATCTATTAAACTAGCTGACTAGAGAGAATAAATAATGATATGACTCTGGCAGACCATCTATTAAACTAGCTGACTAGAGAGAATAAATAATGATATGACTCTGGCAGACCATCTATTAAACTAGCTGACTAGAGAGAGAATAAATAATGATATGACTCTGGTAGACCATCTATTAAACTAGCTGACTAGAGAGAGAATAAATAATGATATGACTCTGGTAGACCATCTATTAAACTAGCTGACTAGAGAGAATAAATAATGATATGACTCTGGCAGACCATCTATTAAACTAGCTGACTAGAGAGAATAAATAATGATATGACTCTGGCAGACCATCTATTAAACTAGCTGACTAGAGAGAATGAATAATGATATGACTCTGGTAGACCATCTATTAAACTAGCTGACTAGAGAGAGAATAAATAATGATATGACTCTGGTAGACCATCTATTAAACTAGCTGACTAGAGAGAATAAATAATGATATGACTCTGGCAGACCATCTATTAAACTAGCTGACTAGAGAGAGAATAAATAATGATATGACTCTAGCAGACCATCTATTAAACTAGCTGACTAGAGAGAGAATAAATAATGATATGACTCTGGTAGACCATCTATTAAACTAGCTGACTAGAGAGAGAATAAATAATGATATGACTCTGGCAGACCATCTATTAAACTAGCTGACTAGAGAGAATAAATAATGATATGACTCTGGTAGACCATCTATTAAACTAGCTGACTAGAGAGAATAAATAATGATATGACTCTGGTAGACCATCTATTAAACTAGCTGACTAGAGAGAGAATAAATAATGATATGACTCTGGTAGACCATCTATTAAACTAGCTGACTAGAGAGAATAAATAATGATATGACTCTGGCAGACCATCTATTAAACTAGCTGACTAGAGAGAGAATAAATAATGATATGACTCTAGCAGACCATCTATTAAACTAGCTGACTAGAGAGAGAATAAATAATGATATGACTCTGGTAGACCATCTATTAAACTAGCTGACTAGAGAGAGAATAAATAATGATATGACTCTGGCAGACCATCTATTAAACTAGCTGACTAGAGAGAATAAATAATGATATGACTCTGGTAGACCATCTATTAAACTAGCTGACTAGAGAGAATAAATAATGATATGACTCTGGTAGACCATCTATTAAACTAGCTGACTAGAGAGAGAATAAATAATGATATGACTCTGGTAGACCATCTATTAAACTAGCTGACTAGAGAGAGAATAAATAATGAGCAAGACTGGATCACCAGACATAAGACTGGACTCCTCTTAGACAAGACTGGATCAACAGACTCGACCCCTATGGAAGGTTTCAGTGTCAAAGACCAGAGAAGCACTAAACCCAACCACATTAACCCTTTACATAGGAATCAGACCATACCATTAACTGTTACCAACCACATTAACCCTTTACCTAGGAATCAGACCATACCATTAACTGATACCAACCACATTAACCCTTTACCTAGGAATCAGACCATACCATTAACTGGTACCAACCACATTAACCCTTTACCTAGGAATCAGACCATACCATTAACTGGTACCAACCACATTAACCCTTTACCTAGGAATCAGACCATACCATTAACTGTTACCAACCACATTAACCCTTTACCTAGGAATCAGACCATACCATTAACTGATACCAACCACATTAACCCTTTACCTAGGAATCAGACCATACCATTAACTGATACCAACCACATTAACCCTTTACCTAGGAATCAGACCATACCATTAACTGGTACCAACCACATTAACCCTTTACCTAGGAATCAGACCATACCATTAACTGGTACCAACCACATTAACCCTTTACCTAGGAATCAGACCATACCATTAACTGGTACCAACCACATTAACCCTTTACCTAGGAATCAGACCATACCATTAACTGGTACCAACCACATTAACCCTTTACCTAGGAATCAGACCATACCATTAACTGGTACCAACCACATTAACCCTTTACCTAGGAATCAGACCATACCATTAACTGGTACCAACCACATTAACCCTTTACCTAGGAATCAGACCATACCATTAACTGATACCAACCACATTAACCCTTTACCTAGGAATCAGACCATACCATTAACTGGTACCAACCACATTAACCCTTTACCTAGGAATCAGACCATACCATTAACTGGTACCAACCACATTAACCCTTTACCTAGGAATCAGACCATACCATTAACTGTTACCAAAACCGGACCACACTCACAGACCTTCTACCATCTACCAAGTCTATAGAAGTTCATACAGAAATAGAAGACAAGACCCATTTCTCCCTCATGCTTCCTATTGCCCAGTGGGCTGGAATAACCGGTCCTCCTCTACCCATCTCTCCGGTCCTCCTCTACCCATCTCTCTGGTCCTCCTCTACCCATCTCTCCGGTCCTCCTCTACCCATCTCTCCCGTCCTCCTCTACCCATATCTCCCGTCCTCCTCTACCCATCACTCCGGTCCTCCTCCACCCATCTCTCCGGTCCTCCTCCACCCATCTCTCCGGTCCTCCTCTACCCATCTCTCCGGTCCTTCTTCTATCTCTCCCATTCCAGCCCGGTCAGGATGCAGAGCAGTCAGAAACAAGAGGAAAAAGACAGTGTGATAGCAGAGACACTTGTTCAATCACTTCCTTCCTTATCTGGTCCTCAGTCAATTACTGCACCATCGGATAGTATCCAGAGCTGCTGCTGCTGCTGCAGCCAACCAACCAGGTTTACTCCGTCCCAAACGCCACCCTACTCCCTACTGACTGTACTACTGTTGGTCAGGGCCCTTTAGGGAAGAGGGTGCCATTTGGGACAAAGATGGAGAAACAGAGGAAGGATGTGAGGACAAGACTAGAGAGGAAGGGTCTGGGAAAGGGAGAGAGAGAAAGGGAGGGAGGGAGGGAGGGGAGGGAGGGAGGGAGGGAGGGAGGGAGGGAGGGAGGGAGGGAGGGAGGGAGGGAGGGAGGAGCTGGAGGAGGGAGGAGGATGTCTGGGGAAGGCAGGGATGGGAGGGAGGAAGGGTCTGGGTAAGGGAGAGAGAGAAAGGGAGGGAGGGATGGGCTGGAGGAGGGAGGAGGGAGGAGGAGGGTCTGGGTAAGGGAGAGAGAGAAAGGGAGGGAGGGATGGGCTGGAGGAGGGAGGAGGGGGTCTGGGTAAGGGAGAGAGAGAAAGGGAGGGAGGGAGGAGCTGGAGGAGGGAACAGGGGGGTCTTGGTAAGGGAGAGAGAAAAAGGGAGGGAGGGAGGAGCTGGAGGATGTCTGGCGAAGGGAGGAATGGGGGAGCTGCTTTTAAAGGTCATCTCTGGTTATCTAATGCTCATCTTCAATCACTTCTCAAAATGTCTGTTGCATTTTGGAAGCCTCCACACAATGGCATCGACACACTGTGACTGTCAATGGATGATGGATATAAACTGATCTGGAATCAGACAGGGAGGCAGTGAGGCAGACAGGGCTTTATGGTTGTGTGTGAAATGGCTCTGGACTAAAGTAGTGAACTATTTAGTTGAGTAGGGAGCCAATGTTTCCGCTGCAGTCACCGCCACCACGCCAAAACAAAATGGAACATGAACAAATGTTTCTGCCGAGGCGCACTTTGAAGATGCTAGAACAGTCCACATTTACTTTTCATCTGCAAACAAAACGAGTAATGACTAGTCCCAGTAGAATAGTTGACCTACAGCATTTACCTAGTCAGGTTGTTGTGTGTTCTATACCAGAGAAACATTCCTATGCTATGTAAATACAGATAGACAGCCCCATGCTGCATTAGCCCAATAGGGTAAATACAGATAGACAGCCCCATGCTTCATTAGCCCAACAGGGTAAATACAGATAGGCAGCCCCATGCTTCATTAGCCCAATAGGGTAAATACAGATAGACAGCCCCATGCTTCATTAGCCCAATAGGGTAAATACAGATAGACAGCCCCATGCTGCATTAGCCCAATAGGGTAAATACAGATAGACAGCCCCATGCTTCATTAGCCCAACAGGGTAAATACAGATAGGCAGCCCCATGCTTCATTAGCCCAATAGGGTAAATACAGATAGACAGCCCCATGCTTCATTAGCCCAATAGGGTAAATACAGATAGGCAGCCCCATGCTTCATTAGCCCAATAGGGTAAATACAGATAGACAGCCCCATGCTTCATTAGCCCAATAGGGTAAATACAGATAGGCAGCCCCATGCTTCATTAGCCCAACAGGGTAAATACAGATAGGCAGCCCCATGCTTCATTAGCCCAATAGGGTAAATACAGATAGACAGCCCCATGCTTCATTAGCCCAATAGGGTAAATACAGATAGGCAGCCCCATGCTTCATTAGCCCAATAGGGTAAATACAGATAGACAGCCCCATGCTTCATTAGCCCAATAGGGTAAATACAGATAGGCAGCCCCATGCTTCATTAGCCCAATAGGGTAAATACAGATAGACAGCCCCATGCTTCATTAGCCCAATAGGGTAAATACAGATAGACAGCCCCATGCTTCATTAGCCCAACAGGGTAAATACAGATAGACAGCCCCATGCTTCATTAGCCCAATAGGGTAAATACAGATAGGCAGCCCCATGCTTCATTAGCCCAATAGGGTAAATACAGATAGACAGCCCCATGCTTCATTAGCCCAATAGGGTAAATACAGATAGGCAGCCCCATGCTTCATTAGCCCAATAGGGTAAATACAGATAGACAGCCCCATGCTTCATTAGCCCAACAGGGTAAATACAGATAGGCAGCCCCATGCTTCATTAGCCCAACAGGGTAAATACAGATAGGCAGCCCCATGCTTCATTAGCCCAATAGGGTAAATACAGATAGACAGCCCCATGCTTCATTAGCCCAATAGGGTAAATACAGATAGACAGCCCCATGCTTCATTAGCCCAATAGGGTAAATACAGATAGGCAGCCCCATGCTTCATTAGCCCAATAGGGTAAATACAGATAGGCAGCCCCATGCTTCATTAGCCCAATAGGGTAAATACAGATAGACAGCCCCATGCTTCATTAGCCCAATAGGGTAAATACAGATAGACAGCCCCATGCTTCATTAGCCCAACAGGGTAAATACAGATAGACAGCCCCATGCTTCATTAGCCCAATAGGGTAAATACAGATAGGCAGCCCCATGCTTCATTAGCCCAATAGGGTAAATACAGATAGGCAGCCCCATGCTTCATTAGCCCAATAGGGTAAATACAGATAGGCAGCCCCATGCTTCATTAGCCCAATAGGGTAAATACAGATAAGCAGCCCCATGCTTCATTAGCCCAACAGGGTAAATACAGATAGGCAGCCCCATGCTTCATTAGCCCAATAGGGTAAATACAGATAGACAGCCCCATGCTTCATTAGCCCAATAGGGTAAATACAGATAGGCAGCCCCATGCTTCATTAGCCCAATAGGGTAAATACAGATAGACAGCCCCATGCTTCATTAGCCCAATAGGGTAAATACAGATAGACAGCCCCATGCTTCATTAGCCCAATAGGGTAAATACAGATAGGCAGCCCCATGCTTCATTAGCCCAACAGGGTAAATACAGATAGACAGCCCCATGCTTCATTAGCCCAATAGGGTAAATACAGATAGGCAGCCCCATGCTTCATTAGCCCAATAGGGTAAATACAGATAGGCAGCCCCATGCTTCATTAGCCCAACAGGGTAAATACAGATAGGCAGCCCCATGCTTCATTAGCCCAATAGGGGAAATACAGATAGACAGCCCCATGCTTCATTATGTTCCAGAAGAAATACTGCAGGGATCCATTTAGGACCAAGCCTTTGTCTCGTCTCTCCACACAGCAGTCGGATGGGGACAGAGCCTTTGTCTCTCCACACAGCAGCCGGATGGGGACAGAGCCTTTGTCTCTACACACAGCAGCCGGATGGGGACAGAGCCTTTGTCTCTCCACACAGCAGCCGGATGGGGACAGAGCCTTTGTCTCTACACACAGCAGCCGGATGGGGACAGAGCCTTTGTCTCTCCACACAGCAGCCGGATGGGGACAGAGCCTTTGTCTCTCCACACAGCAGCCAGATGGGGACAGAGCCTTTGTCTCTCCACACAGCAGCCAGATGGGGACAGAGCCTTTGTCTCTCCACACAGCAGCCGGATGGGGACAGAGCCTTTGTCTCTCCACACAGCAGCCGGATGGGGACAGAGCCTTTGTCTCTACACACAGCAGCCGGATGGGGACAGAGCCTTTGTCTCTACACACAGCAGCCGGATGGGGACAGAGCCTTTGTCTCTCCACACAGCAGCCGGATGGGGACAGAGCCTTTGTCTCTACACACAGCAGCCGGATGGGGACAGAGCCTTTGTCTCTACACACAGCAGCCGGATGGGGACAGAGCCTTTGTCTCTCCACACAGCAGCCAGATGGGGACAGGGCCTTTGTCTCTCCACACAGCAGCCAGATGGGGACAGGGCCTTTGTCTCTCCACACAGCAGCCAGATGGGGACAGAGCCTTTGTCTCTCCACACAGCAGCCGGATGGGGACAGAGCCTTTGTCTCTCCACACAGCAGCCGGATGGGGACAGAGCCTTTGTCTCTCCACACAGCAGCCGGATGGGGACAGAGCCTTTGTCTCTACACACAGCAGCCGGATGGGGACAGAGCCTTTGTCTCTCCACACAGCAGCCGGATGGGGACAGAGCCTTTGTCTCTACACACAGCAGCCGGATGGGGACAGAGCCTTTGTCTCTCCACACAGCAGCCAGATGGGGACAGGGCCTTTGTCTCTCCACACAGCAGCCAGATGGGGACAGGGCCTTTGTCTCTCCACACAGCAGCCAGATGGGGACAGGGCCTTTGTCTCTCCACACAGCAGCCGGATGGGGACAGAGCCTTTGTCTCTCCACACAGCAGCCGGATGGGGACAGAGCCTTTGTCTCTCCACACAGCAGCCAGATGGTGTGTGTCCTCAGCGCTCATGCTGCTCAAGCATGTCATCATCACTGCGATTAGCTGAAGGTGACATGTGACATCACCAAGCAGGTGCATTGTTGGGGCTTTGTAGCGTAGCTTCGTTCAAGGTTGGATACTGAATACTGCCATTATACATGTCCACCTCCTCCAAGGTTGGATACTGAATACTGCCATTATACATCTACACTCCCTCCAAGGTTGGATACTGAATACTGCCATTATACATGTCCACCTCCTCCAAGGTTGGATACTGAATACTGACATTATACATGTCCACCTCCTCCAAGGTTGGATACTGAATACTGCCATTATACATGTCCACCTCCTCCAAGGTTGGATACTGAATACTGCCATTATACATGTCAGCCTCCTCCAAGGTTGGATACTGAATACTGCCATTATACATGTCCACCTCCTCCAAGGTTGGATACTGAATACTGACATTATACATGTCCACCTCCTCCAAGGTTGGATACTGAATACTGCCATTATACATGTCCACCTCCTCCAAGGTCCTCCCCCTACCTCATCCTCTTCCTCCACCTCCCCCTACCTCCTCCTCCTCCTCCCCTCTCCCTACCTCCTCCACCTCCTCCCCTCTCCCTACCTCCTCCACCTCCTCCCTCTCCCTACCTCCTCCACCTCCTCCCCTCTCCCTACCTCCTCCACCTCCTCCCTCTCCCTACCTCCTCCACCTCCTCCCTCTCCCCTTCTCCATTTAGATGAATAAGGCTATATTAGAAAGCCAATCACCATTGCCCAGCGAGCTGTGTGTGTGTCTGTGTCCTCTCAGGGCCGTAATCCTAGCTGGGGGTTAAAGGGCAGAGAAGGGGATACTATTTTAAATAAGTCCTGGTCTGTTTCCATAGAAACAGCAGACCACATTATTGGCCAAATGATGAGAGGGCTGGACTCACGACACACACGGCATCGACCATATGACAGAGCAGTTTAAATAAACCCAGGGTGTTCAGCCTCGAGACAGAGAGGAGCACTAGATAGCTCTGTGTGTGATTAATGACGAGAGCAGCTGAGGAGAGGAGGGGAGAGGGGAGGAGAGGAGAGGAGAGGAGAGGAGAGGAGAGGAGAGGAGAGAGGAGAGGAGAGGAGAGGAGAGGAGAGGAGAGGAGAGAGGTCTGTATCCTAAACGGCCCCTATTCCCTGAACAGTGCACTACTGCAGACGCAGGCTAAATATAATGTAAGGCTGCTGAATCTCTCATTATCAGTGGACACAGATTCCATAGGTTACAACAGCATTGAATCAGCAGCAGGACGTGGGGGGGTTGAGTTGTTAATACAACAGCATTGAATCAGCAGCAGGACGTGGGGGGGTTGAGTTGTTAATACAACAGCATTGAATCAGCAGCAGGACGTGGGGGGTTGAGTTGTAAATTGAGTCACTCTCTGTGTGAGCGCGTTAGCAGCTATAACTCTCTGTGTGAGCGCGTTAGCAGCTATAACTCTCTGTGTGAGCGCCTTAGCAGCTATAACTCTCTGTGTGAGCGCCTTAGCAGCTATAACTCTCTGTGAGCGCCTTAGCAGCTATAACTCTCTGTGAGCGCGTTAGCAGCTATAACTCTCTGTGAGCGCGTTAGCAGCTATAACTCTGTGTGAGCGCGTTAGCAGCTATAACTCTGTGTGAGCGCGTTAGCAGCTATAACTCTGTGTGAGCCCGTTAGCAGCTATAACTCTGTGTGAGCGCGTTAGCAGCTATAACTCTGTGTGAGCGCGTTAGCAGCTATAACTCTCTGTGAGCGCGTTAGCAGCTATAACTCTCTGTGAGCGCGTTAGCAGCTATAACTCTCTGTGAGCGCGTTAGCAGCTATAACTCTCTGTGAGCTGCGCGTTAGCAGCCATAACTCTCTGTGAGCGCGTTAGCAGCTATAACTCTCTGTGAGCGCGTTAGCAGCTATAACTCTCTGTGAGCGCGTTAGCAGCTATAACTCTCTGTGAGCGCGTTAGCAGCTATAACTCTCTGTGAGCGCGTTAGCAGCTGTAACTCTCTGTGAGCGCGTTAGCAGCTGTAACTCTCTGTGAGCGCGTTAGCAGCTGTAACTCTCTGTGTGAGTGCGTTAGCAGCTGTAACTCTCTGTGAGCGCGTTAGCAGCTGTAACTCTCTGTGAGCGCGTTAGCAGCTGTAACTCTCTGTGTGAGCGCGTTAGCAGCTATAACTCTCTGTGAGCGCGTTAGCAGCTGTAACTCTCTGTGTGAGCGCGTTAGCAGCTATAACTCTGTGAATCCTGAATAATGGAAGATGCTTTGCGGAAGTAAAGAACATTGTTCTGTGAGATGGTCAATATTCCCATCGCCATCAACTGAAAGCTCTCTGGGCAAACCAAGAAACAAGTTACTGATCTCCTCCTTATCAATTCTTAATGACGACTGCATTCTTCACTTTAGAGACACAGCGTCAAATGGAAGCATGTTTAGTCAAATCGGTGGAAGTTTAAAAGGTGCAGCGAGAGAGAGACCGGCGAGGATGTAGAAATACCCAGATAAATCAACAGGAGATGAGAACACATCACATGAGACTCCTTCACTTTAACCTTTCTAGAGGGAGAATTACTAATCAAGCACTTTGTTCCCTACCTTAAACTGACTGTGTTACAGAACAGCACCTTGTTCCCTACCTTAAACTGACTGTGTTACAGAACAGCACCTTGTCCCCTACCTTAAACTGACTGTGTTACAGAACAGCACCTTGTCCCCTACCTTAAACTGACTGTGTTACAGAACAGCACCTTGTCCCCTACCTTAAACTGACTGTGTTACAGAACAGCACCTTGTTCCCTACCTTAAACTGACTGTGTTACAGAACAGCACCTTGTCCCCTACCTTAAACTGACTGTGTTACAGAACAGCACCTTGTCCCCTACCTTAAACTGACTGTGTTACAGAACAGCACCTTGTCCCCTACCTTAAACTGACTGTGTTACAGAACAGCACCTTGTCCCCTACCTTAAACTGACTGTGTTACAGAACAGCACCTTGTTCCCTACCTTAAACTGACTGTGTTACAGAACAGCACCTTGTCCCCTACCTTAAACTGACTGTGTTACAGCTGGTCAGGAGAACAGCACCTTGTTCCCTACCTTAAACTGACTGTGTTACAGCTGGTCAGGAGAACAGCACCTTGTTCCCTACCTTAAACTGACTGTGTTACAGAACAGCACCTTGTCCCCTACCTTAAACTGACTGTGTTACAGAACAGCACCTTGTCCCCTACCTTAAACTGACTGTGTTACAGAACAGCACCTTGTTCCCTACCTTAAACTGACTGTGTTACAGAACAGCACCTTGTCCCCTACCTTAAACTGACTGTGTTACAGAACAGCACCTTGTCCCCTACCTTAAACTGACTGTGTTACAGAACAGCACCTTGTTCCCTACCTTAAACTGACTGTGTTACAGCTGGTCAGGAGAACAGCACCTTGTCCCCTACCTTAAACTGACTGTGTTACAGAACAGCACCTTGTCCCCTACCTTAAACTGACTGTGTTACAGAACAGCACCTTGTCCCCTACCTTAAACTGACTGTGTTACAGAACAGCACCTTGTTCCCTACCTTAAACTGACTGTTACAGAACAGCACCTTGTCCCCTACCTTAAACTGACTGTGTTACAGAACAGCACCTTGTTCCCTACCTTAAACTGACTGTGTTACAGAACAGCACCTTGTTCCCTACCTTAAACTGACTGTGTTACAGCTGGTCAGGAGAACAGCACCTTGTCCCCTACCTTAAACTGACTGTGTTACAGAACAGCACTTTGTTCCCTACCTTAAACTGACTGTGTTACAGAACAGCACTTTGTTCCCTACCTTAAACTGACTGTGTTACAGAACTCTGTATACACTAGAATAACAGTTTATAGTCTAGTTTAACAGCCACACCTAACAGTTTAACAGCCACACATGGAGGCCCCTCACAGAGACACAACCATGTGAAAGTGGGCATGCACACACACACACCCAGCCTAACCTTCCCAGCAGCCATTAGTAGTCAGTGTGTTAGGTGGTGCCTCGTCTCAGCCGGGATAAAGATCTGGCTGCGTTCAAATCGGCACCCCTAGGGCCCTGGTCAGAAGGAAAACACTATACAGGCCAGGGAATAGGCTGCTATTTGGAACACTATACAGACAGACCAGAGAGGGAACAGTAGAACACTATACAGACAGAGTTATAGCAGAGAGGGAACAGTAGAACACTATACAGACAGAGATATAGCAGAGAGGGAACAGTAGAACACTATACAGACAGAGTTATAGCAGAGAGGGAACAGTAGAACACTATACAGACAGAGATATAGCAGAGAGGGAACAGTAGAACACTATACAGACAGAGATATAGCAGAGAGGGAACAGTAGAACACTATACAGACAGAGATATAGCAGAGAGGGAACAGTAGAACACTATACAGACAGAGTTATAGCAGAGAGGGAACAGTAGAACACTATACAGACAGAGATATAGCAGAGAGGGAACAGTAGAACACTATACAGACAGAGATATAGCAGAGAGAGAACAGTAGAACACTATACAGACAGAGATATAGCAGAGAGGGAACAGTAGAACACTATACAGACAGAGATATAGCAGAGAGGGAACAGTAGAACACTATACAGACAGATATATAGCAGAGAGGGAACAGTAGAACACTATACAGACAGAGATATAGCAGAGAGGGAACAGTAGAACACTATACAGACAGAGATATAGCAGAGAGGGAACAGTAGAACACTATACAGACAGAGATATAGCAGAGAGGGAACAGTAGAACACTATACAGACAGAGAAGAGAGGGAACAGTAGAACACTATACAGACAGAGATATAGCAGAGAGGGAACAGTAGAACACTATACAGACAGAGATATAGCAGAGAGGGAACAGTAGAACACTATACAGACAGAGCAGAGAGGGAACAGTAGAACACTATACAGACAGAGATATAGCAGAGAGGGAACAGTAGAACACTATACAGACAGAGATATAGCAGAGAGGGAACAGTAGAACACTATACAGACAGAGATATAGCAGAGAGGGAACAGTAGAACACTATACAGACAGAGATATAGCAGAGAGGGAACAGTAGAACACTATACAGACAGAGATATAGCAGAGAGGGAACAGTAGAACACTATACAGACAGAGATATAGCAGAGAGGGAACAGTAGAACACTATACAGACAGAGATATAGCAGAGAGGGAACAGTAGAACACTATACAGACAGAGATATAGCAGAGAGGGAACAGTAGAACACTATACAGACAGAGATATAGCAGAGAGGGAACAGTAGAACACTATACAGACAGAGCAGAGAGGGAACAGTAGAACACTATACAGACAGAGATATAGCAGAGAGAGAACAGTAGAACACTATACAGACAGAGATATAGCAGAGAGGGAACAGTAGAACACTATACAGACAGAGATATAGCAGAGAGAGAACAGTAGAACACTATACAGACAGAGATATAGCGGAGAGAGAACAGTAGAACACTATACAGACAGAGATATAGCAGAGAGGGAACAGTAGAACACTATACAGACAGAGATATAGCAGAGAGGGAACAGTAGAACACTATACAGACAGAGATATAGCAGAGAGGGAACAGTAGAACACTATACAGACAGAGATATAGCAGAGAGGGAACAGTAGAACACTATACAGACAGAGCAGAGAGGGAACAGTAGAACACTATACAGACAGAGATATAGCAGAGAGAGAACAGTAGAACACTATACAGACAGAGATATAGCAGAGAGGGAACAGTAGAACACTATACAGACAGAGATATAGCAGAGAGGGAACAGTATAACACTATACAGACAGAGATATAGCAGAGAGGGAACAGTAGAACACTATACAGACAGAGATATAGCAGAGAGAGAACAGTAGAACACTATACAGACAGAGATATAGCGGAGAGAGAACAGTAGAACACTATACAGACAGAGCAGAGAGGGAACAGTAGAACACTATACAGACAGAGCAGAGAGGGAACAGTAGAACACTATACAGACAGAGATATAGCAGAGAGGGAACAGTAGAACACTATACAGACAGAGCAGAGAGGGAACAGTAGAACACTATACAGACAGAGCAGAGAGGGAACAGTAGAACACTATACAGACAGAGATATAGCAGAGAGGGAACAGTAGAACACTATACAGACAGAGATATAGCAGAGAGGGAACAGTAGAACACTATACAGACAGAGATATAGCAGAGAGGGAACAGTAGAACACTATACAGACAGAGATATAGCAGAGAGGGAACAGTAGAACACTATACAGACAGAGATATAGCAGAGAGGGAACAGTAGAACACTATACAGACAGAGATATAGCAGAGAGGGAACAGTAGAACACTATACAGACAGAGCAGAGAGGGAACAGTAGAACACTATACAGACAGAGATATAGCAGAGAGGGAACAGTAGAACACTATACAGACAGAGATATAGCAGAGAGGGAACAGTAGAACACTATACAGACAGAGATATAGCAGAGAGGGAACAGTAGAACACTATACAGACAGAGATATAGCAGAGAGGGAACAGTAGAACACTATACAGACAGAGATATAGCAGAGAGGGAACAGTAGAACACTATACAGACAGAGCAGAGAGGGAACAGTAGAACACTATACAGACAGAGATATAGCAGAGAGGGAACAGTAGAACACTATACAGACAGAGATATAGCGGAGAGAGAACAGTAGAACACTATACAGACAGAGATATAGCAGAGAGGCTACAGGACTCTAACAGATCACCTGTAGTGGCAGAGCAGGGACAGTACGACCAGCTCAGAGTAGTGATGACAGAGCCATTCATCTGAACACTCAGGATGAATTATCACTGGCTAACTGGAACGGTACTTTAAACAGACATTTCAAATCATGTTTTTCTGAGAGAATATTCAATAATTCATTAATGAATGAACTGCTTTACATAGTTCTAAACCATTGAATCTGTGTCCAAAGCACCACCCACATGGTGGCAGGACTGGGAACAACACTGGGTACAACTCTGGGTACAACTCTGGGGACAGCACTGGGTACAACACTGGGTACAACACTGGGTACAACTCTGGGCAGAGCACTGGGTACAGCTCTGGGTACAGCTCTGGGTACAACTCTGGGGACAGCACTGGGGACAGCACTGGGCACAACACTGGGTACAACACTGGGTACAACACTGGGTACAGCCCATATGAATAAATACATCTCTGAACTACAGAAGTACATCTCTATGAACTACAGAAGTACATCTCTATGAAGTATTGAAGTACATCTCTGTGAACTACAGAAGTACATCTCTGTGAAGTATTGAAGTACATCTCTGTGAACTACAGAAGTACATCTCTATGAAGTACAGAAGTACATCTCTGTGAAGTATTGAAGTACATCTCTATGAAGTACAGAAGTACATCTCTGTGAAGTATTGAAGTACATCTCTATGAAGTATTGAAGTACATCTCTGTGAAGTATTGAAGTACATCTCTGTGAAGTATTGAAGTACATCTCTGTGAAGCATTGAAGTACATCTCTGTGAAGTATTGAAGTACATCTCTATGAACTACAGAAGTACATCTCTATGAAGTACTGAAGTACATCTCTGTGAAGTATTGAAGTACATCTCTGTGAAGTATTGAAGTACATCTCTATGAAGTACAGAAGTACATCTCTGTGAAGTATTGAAGTACATCTCTGTGAAGTATTGAAGTACATCTCTATGAACTACAGAAGTACATCTCTGTGAAGTATTGAAGTACATCTCTGTGAAGTATTGAAGTACATCTCTGTGAAGTACTGAAGTACATCTCTGTGAAGTACTGAAGTACATCTCTGTGAAGTACTGAAGTACATCTCTATGAACTACAGAAGTACATCTCTGTGAAGTATTGAAGTACATCTCTGTGAAGTACTGAAGTACATCTCTGTGAAGTATTGAAGTACATCTCTGTGAAGTACTGAAGTACATCTCTGTGAAGTACTGAAGTACATCTCTGTGAAGTACTGAAGTACATCTCTGTGAAGTACTGAAGTACATCTCTATGAACTACAGAAGGAGTCTCATCATAGGGGAGTGAACTGAACACAGAACCCTGAGTGTCTGCCGCTTGTCCGACCGTCCCTTCTGATCAGAAGGGATATGAGGTCAGGTAGGCGGGACCCTCTCTCCTCCTCGTACTGCTCTGCTGCTGCCCAAGTCAGTACAGCTGCATCAAAGCTGGGGCCGAGAGACTGAAAAACAGCTTCTATCTCAAGGCCATCAGACCTGTTAAACAGCCACCACTAGCACAGAGAGGCTGCTGCCCAAGTCAGTACAGCTGCATCAAAGCCGGGGCCGAGAGACTGAAAAACAGCTTCTATCTCAAGGCTATCAGACCTGTTAAACAGCCACCACTAACACAGAGAGGCTGCTGCCAACATACTGACTTAAAACCAACGGCCACTTGAATAAATGGATCACTAGTCACTTTAAACAATGCCACCTTATATAATGTTTACATATCCTACATTACTCATCTCATATGTATATACTGTACTCTATACCATCTACTGCATCTTAGCCTATGCTGTTCTGTCATTGCTCATCCATATATTTATATATTCTTATTCCATTCCTTTACTTAGATGTGTGTGTATTAGGTAGTTGTTGTGAATTTGTTAGATTACTTGTTAGATATTACTGCACTGTCGGAACTAGAAGCACAGGAATTTCGCTACACTCACATTAACATCTGCTAACCATGTGTATGTGATCAATACAATATGATTTGATTTTGATGTGGCTGGAGCACACTCTAGAGGACAGAAACAGATATTACAACCCATCCTGCTTCACCATATGGCTGGAGAACAATCTAGAGGACAGAAACAGATATTACAACCCATCCTGCTTCACCATATGGCTGGAGAACAATCTAGAGGACAGAAACAGATATTACAACCCATCCTGCTTCACCATATGGCTGGAGAAGTCTAGAGGACAGAAACAGATATTACAACCCATCCTGCTTCACCATATGGCTGGAGAAGTCTAGAGGACAGAAACAGATATTACAACCCATCCTGCTTCACCATATGGCTGGAGAACAGTCTAGAGGACAGTAACAGATATTACAACCCATCCTGTTCCTGGTTAAGGTTAGCCCAGACACTACCAGTCTAACGGCTGGGTTAGGGTTAGCCCAGACACTACCAGTCTAACGGCCGGGTTAGGGTTAGCCCAGACACTACCAGTCTAATGGCTGGGTTGGGGTTAGCCCAGACACTACCAGTCTAATGGCTGGGTTAGGGTTAGTCCAGACACTACCAGTCTAACGGCTGGGTTAGGGTTAGCCCAGACACTACCAGTCTAATGGCTGGGTTGGGGTTAGTCCAGACACTACCAGTCTAATGGCTGGGTTAGGGTTAGTCCAGACACTACCAGTCTAATGGCTGGGTTAGGGTTAGTCCAGACACTACCAGTCTAACGGCCGGGAGGTTGTAAGGGCTGTCTGGAAGTCCTGGAACAACTACACCCTCTGTGTCCCTCCCTCCCCCTCCTTCTCCCCCTCTCCCTCTCTCCCTCCCCCTCTCTGACCTCCCTCTCTCCCCCTCCCCCCCTCCCTCCCTCCCCCTCTCCCTCCCTCTCTCCCTCCCTCTCTCTCCCTCCCCTACGTCCTTGCATTACGTTGTTGTCTCTGTAACAGCTTGGCTCAAGGAGCTTCCAGCTACGCCCCAGGCTCTCATTACCACCCCATTAATGTGGATTCAACTGGCCAATCAGGGTCTCTGACTGAGCTGTCTGACCAATCAGGACCTCCGATCCCCCAGGGCACAGTAGCAGGGACCCCCCGGGCCCTGAGGCAACCAGACCCAACTCCATTTGACTGTGTCCCAAAACGGCACCCTATTCCCTACGAAGTGCACTACTACAGACCAGGTCCCTTAGGGCTCTGGACAAGAGTAGTTGACTATACAGGGGGAAAAGGGTTGGTGGTAGATGAGTTGCCTGGGTGGACAGAGGGGTTATTCGAGGTATAATCTTGGAGACCCAAACATACGGCCGGCAGCATGCTTCCCCCGGCTACGTGCCTGGCTGTGGGACAAAGCATATTCCTATTAGATGCATTGAGTTGGCAAACAGATTGTTCATTATTCAATTGAAACAGCAAAGGCAGGCAGCGAGGTCAAGAAGCGTATAACCTGACATACGAGAGAAGCTGTTCTATTCAATTACAACCACCCAGCTTCACGCACGCACACACACACACACACACACACACACACACTACAGACCCAGACAGACAGACTGCTGAGGATAATGCACTAGAGAAAAATTTGCAAACACACTCCTGGAGAGATAGTCATGAATTAAAACACTGCAGAGTGCTCATCACATAACACTGTTGACTCTGCTGGGGATTTGAATAAAACACTGCAGAGTGTTCATCACATAACACTGTTGACTCTGCTGGGGATTTGAATTAAACACTGCAGAGTGCTCATCACATAACACTGTTGACTCTGCTGGGGATTTGAATTAAACACTGCAGAGTGTTCATCACATAACACTGTTGACTCTGCTGGGGATTTGAATAAAACACTGCAGAGTGCTCATCACATAACACTGTTGACTCTGCTGGGGATTTGAATTAAACACTGCAGAGTGCTCATCACATAACACTGTTGACTCTGCTGGGGATTTGAATTAAACACTGCAGAGTGCTCATCACACAACACTGTTGACTCTGCTGGGGATTTGAATAAAACACTACAGAGTGCTCATCACATAACACTTTTGACTTTGTTGGGGATTTGAATAGAACACTGCAGAGTGCTCATCACATAACACTGTTGACTCTGCTGGGGATTTGAATAAAACACTGCAGAGTGCTCATCACATAACACTGTTGACTCTGCTGGGGATTTGAATTAAACACTGCAGAGTGCTCATCACATAACACTGTTGACTCTGCTGGGGATTTGAATTAAACACTGCAGAGTGCTCATCACACAACACTGTTGACTCTGCTGGGGATTTGAATTAAACACTACAGAGTGCTCATCACATAACACTTTTGACTCTGCTGGGGATTTGAATAGAACACTGCAGAGTGCTCATCACATAACACTGTTGACTCTGCTGGGGATTTGAATAAAACACTGCAGAGTGCTCATCACATAACACTGTTGACTCTGCTGGGGATTTGAATAAAACACTGCAGAGTGCTCATCACATAACACTGTTGACTCTGCTGGGGATTTGAATAAAACACTGCAGAGTGCTCATCACATAACACTGTTGACTCTGCTGGGGATTTGAATTAAACACTACAGAGTGCTCATCACATAACACTGTTGACTCTGCTGGGGATTTGAATAAAACACTACAGAGTGCTCATCACATAACACTTTTGACTCTGCTGGGGATTTGAATAAAACACTGCAGAGTGCTCATCACATAACACTGTTGACTCTGCTGGGGATTTGAATAAAACACTGCAGAGTGCTCATCACATAACACTGTTGACTCTGCTGGGGATTTGAATTAAACACTGCAGAGTGCTCATCACATAACACTTTTGACTCTGCTGGGGATTTGAATAAAACACTGCAGAGTGTTCATCATATAACACTGTTGACTGCTGGGAGTTTGAATAAAACACTACAGAGTGCTCATCACATAACACTGTTGACTCTGCTGAGGATTTGAATAAAACACTGCAGAGTGCTCATCACACAACACTGTTGACTCTGCTGGGGATTTGAATAAAACACTACAGAGTGCTCATCACATAACACTGTTGACTCTGCTGGGGATTTGAATAAAACACTACAGAGTGCTCATCACATAACACTGTTGACTCTGCTGGGGATTTGAATAAAACACTGCAGAGTGTTCATCACATAACACTGTTGACCCTGCTGGGGATTTGAATAAAACACTACAGAGTGCTCATCACATAACACTGTTGACTCTGCTGAGGATTTGAATAAAACACTGCAGAGTGCTCATCACATAACACTGTTGACTCTGCTGGGGATTTGAATAAAACACTACAGAGTGCTCATCACATAACACTGTTGACTCTGCTGAGGATTTGAATAAAACACTGCAGAGTGCTCATCACATAACACTGTTGACTCTGCTGGGGATTTGAATAAAACACTGCAGAGTGCTCATCACATAACACTGTTGACTCTGCTGGGGATTGGAATTAAACACTGCAGAGTGCTCATCACATAACACTGTTGACTCTGCTGGGGATTTGAATAAAACACTGCAGAGTGCTCATCACATAACACTGTTGACTCTGCTGGGGATTTGAATTAAACACTGCAGAGTGCTCATCACATAACACTGTTGACTCTGCTGGGGATTTGAATTAAACACTGCAGAGTGCTCATCACATAACACTTTTGACTCTGCTGGGGATTTGAATAAAACACTGCAGAGTGTTCATCATATAACACTGTTGACTGCTGGGAATTTGAATAAAACACTACAGAGTGCTCATCACATAACACTGTTGACTCTGCTGAGGATTTGAATAAAACACTGCAGAGTGCTCATCACACAACACTGTTGACTCTGCTGGGGATTTGAATAAAACACTGCAGAGTGCTCATCACATAACACTGTTGACTCTGCTGGGGATTTGAATAAAACACTGCAGAGTGCTCATCACATAACACTGTTGACTCTGCTGGGGATTTGAATAAAACACTACAGAGTGCTCATCACATAACACTGTTGACTCTGCTGGGGATTTGAATTAAACACTGCAGAGTGTTCATCACATAACACTGTTGACTCTGCTGGGGATTTGAATAAAACACTGCAGAGTGCTCATCACATAACACTGTTGACTCTGCTGGGGATTTGAATTAAACACTGCAGAGTGCTCATCACATAACACTGTTGACTCTGCTGGGGATTTGAATAAAACACTGCAGAGTGCTCATCACATAACCCTGTTGACTCTGCTGGGGATTTGAATAAAACACTGCAGAGTGCTCATCACATAACACTGTTGACTCTGCTGGGGATTTGAATTAAACACTGCAGAGTGCTCATCACATAACACTGTTGACTCTGCTGGGGATTTGAATAAAACACTGCAGAGTGCTCATCACATAACACTGTTGACTCTGCTGGGGATTTGAATAGTGTCTGAAGCCCTAATGGCACCCTATTCCCTAGGGGCCCTGGTCGATAAGGCTTCCATTTGGGACGGTGTCTCTCTCTGTTGATATCATCACCGCTGCCTCCAATAGAGATCGTCCGTCACTGGTAGGAAGAGGCAGGAAGTGAAAAGTAAAAGTGGGCAACCATCAAGATAAAAAGACAGGATGAACATGACACAGCCCGTCACCATGGAAACGAGGGTGACCCTGTCTCTAGGGGCCCTAAGACTCCGGCACAGACCCAGAATACACCCCAAACAGCACACTATCCCCCGTGTAGTGCACTGTTGTTGACCAGGGCCCAGTGTGTGTCATTTGGGACGAAGCCGTACAAACAGACCCTGACTCAGAAGACAGACCCCTAGTCCATTCTATCACCATGACTGTGAGGGGGACTGTGTTGTCAGAGACAGACAGACCCCTGGTCCATTCTATCACCATGACTGAGAGGGGGACTGTGTTGTCAGAGACAGACAGACCCCTAGTCCATTCTATCACCATGACTGTGAGGGGACTGTGTTGTCAGAGACAGACAGACCCCTAGTCCATTCTATCACCATGACTGTGAGGGGGACTGTGTTGTCAGAGACAGACAGACCCCTGGTCCATTCTATCACCATGACTGTGAGGGGGACTGTGTTGTCAGAGACAGACAGACCCCTGGTCCATTCTATCACCATGACTGTGAGGGGGACTGTGTTGTCAGAGACAGACAGACCCCTGGTCCATTCTATCACCATGACTGTGAGGGGGACTGTGTTGTCAGAGACAGACAGACCCCTAGTCCATTCTATCACCATGACTGTGAGGGGGACTGTGTTGTCAGAGACAGACAGACCCTGGTCCATTCTATCACCATGACTGTGAGGGGGACTGTGTTGTCAGAGACAGACAGACCCCTGGTCCATTCTATCACCATGACTGTGAGGGGGACTGTGTTGTCAGAGACAGACAGACCCCTGGTCCATTCTATCACCATGACTGTGAGGGGGACTGTGTTGTCAGAGACAGACAGACCCCTGGTCCATTCTATCACCATGACTGTGAGGGGGACTGTGTTGTCAGAGACAGACAGACCCCTAGTCCATTCTATCACCATGACTGTGAGGGGGACTGTGTTGTCAGAGACAGACAGACCCCTAGTCCATTCTATCACCATGACTGTGAGGGGACTGTGTTGTCAGAGACAGACAGACCCCTGGTCCATTCTATCACCATGACTGTGAGGGGACTGTGTTGTCAGAGACAGACAGACCCCTGGTCCATTCTATCACAATGACTGTGAGGGGACTGTGTTGTCAGAGACAGACAGACCCCTGGTCCATTCTATCACCATGACTGTGAGGGGGACTGTGTTGTCAGAGACAGACAGACCCCTGGACCATTCTATCACCATGACTGTGAGGGGGACTGTGTTGTCAGAGACAGACAGACCCCTAGTCCATTCTATCACCATGACTGTGAGGGGACTGTGTTGTCAGAGACAGACAGACCCCTGGTCCATTCTATCACCATGACTGTGAGGGGGACTGTGTTGTCAGAGACAGACAGACCCCTAGTCCATTCTATCACCATGACTGTGAGGGGGACTGTGTTGTCAGAGACAGACAAACAGAAAGAGGTGCTTGATGGGAACAGTGATGAGCTCATAGTTTTTCATTTTAAACTTCAGATCTCCTCCATGGTGCTGCGTTTCAGAGGGACAGGTCCCCAGGTGGCCGGAGAGAGAGAACAGATTGCCAGTCATTCAGGGGGCACCTTGTGTGCGTGTGTGTGTGTGTGTGTGTGTGTACGTGTGTGTGTGTGTGTGTGTGTGTGTGTGTGTGTGTGTGTGTGTGTGTGTGTGTGTGTGTGTGTGTGTGTGTGTGTGTGTGTGTGTGTGTGTATCCATGATCCTCTAACTTTACTACTACTGGGTAGTTATCTGGTCTGTGGTGGTCTTCCCAGAAGGAAACTTTACTCAGACAGAGAGAGAGAGACCCCGGACAGACCCCAGACCTCACAACCATAAAGGGCAATGAGAGACACAGAGACAGAGAGACAGAGAGAGAGACAGAGAGACAGAGAGACAGAGACAGAGAGACAGAGAGACAGAGAGAGAGAGAGAGAGAAATTAGGATCTGGCTAAAAACACTTGAATCAGTTATAGAACCCATTGCCCTTCATGGATGTGAGGTCTGGGGTCTGCTCACCAACCAAGAATTCACTAAATGGGACAAACACCAAATTGAGACTCTGCATGCAGAGCTCTGCAAAAATATCCTCTGTGTTCAACGTAAAACACCAGATAATGCACGCAGAGCAGAATTAGGCCGAAACCCGCTAAATATCAAAATCCCGAAAAGAGCCGTTAAATTCTCCAACCACCTAAAAGGAAGCGATTCCCAAACCTTCCATAACAAAGCCATCACCTACAGAGAGATGAACCTGGAGAAGAGTCCCCTAAGCAAGCTGGTCCTGGGGCTCTGTTCACAAACACAAACAGACCCCACAGAGCCCCAGGACAGCAACACAATTAGACCCAACCATGAGAAAACTAAAAGATAATTACTTGACACATTGGAAATAATTAACAAAAAAACAGAGCAAACTAGAATGCTATTTGTCCCTAAACAGAGAGTACACAGTGGCAGAATACCTGACCACTGTGACTGACCCAAACTTAAGGAAAGCTTTGACTATGTACAGACTCAGTGAGCATAGCCTTGCTATTGAGAAAGGCCGCCGTAGGGCAGACCTGGTTCTCAAGAGAAGACAGGCTATGTGCACACTGCCCACAAAATGAGGTGGAAACTGAGCTGCACTTCCTAACCTCCTGGCAAATGTATGACCATATTAGAGACACATATTTCCCTCAGATTACACAGATCCACAAAGAATTAGAAAACAAACCCGATCTTGATAAACTCCCAGATCTACTGGGTGAAATACAACAGTGTGCCATCACAGCAGCAAGATGTGTGACCTGTTGCCACAAGTCAGTGATAGGTCTCTGTGTGTGGGGGGTAGCAGTGGGGGGAGGGGGTAGCAGGGGCGGGGGGTCATGTACCTCTTGACGACGTCAGCGCCGTTCCAGCAGGCCAGTCCATCAGCGGAGGCTAGCTGGCTCACACACAGCCGGTCCGCCAGACCGCCGTAGAAGGTACGGTACAAACGCAGACTGTTCAGGAACTCTCTGTGGAGACGGACACACAGGTGACCTACACCGGTACACTTCCACAACCCCCCAGTCCCTCTCAAGAGCCTCACGACGGCTAGAAACGGTCATCTACGCAAAACCTAACATCACCAACAAAACATTCCCTGGGAGATCTGAACCTTTTTTGAGTCAGAAAGAGCTGAAGAAGTGCCTGACTGAGTAGCCGGTGAGGGTCTATAGAGTGAGTGGTTAACGACGGTGAACTGAAGACGGTGTACTCACGTTCTCCTGGTGGCCAGGGGGTTTCCTGTTTCCCTGACGGTGGTTTGGAGAGGGATGGACTCTCTAGCACCGCCCTGCTGGCCACTGACTGACTGGGCAGGCTGTCGGCTGGGGTGACCACATACTTTATGCACCTGGGAGCACAACAACCACAGAGAACAATCAGCTGATCTACAGGTCCTAGTGTTAGAGAGCTCATAGAGAGGGTGCAGCGGCAGGATGTCTCCACTAGATGGACCCAGAGGACTCTGGACACCGGCAGGATGTCTCCACTAGATGGACCCAGAGGACTCTGGACACCGGCAGGATGTCTCCACTAGATGGACCCAGAGGTCTCTGGTCACCGGCAGGATGTCTCCACTAGATGGACCCAGAGGACTCTGGACACCGGCAGGATGTCTCCACTAGATGGACCCAGAGGTCTCTGGACACCGGCAGGATGTCTCCACTAGATGGACCCAGAGGACTCTGGACACCGGCAGGATGTCTCCACTAGATGGACCCAGAGGACTCTGGACACCGGCAGGATGTCTCCACTAGATGGACCCAGAGGTCTCTGGTCACCGGCAGGATGTCTCCACTAGATGGACCCAGAGGTCTCTGGTCACCGGCAGGATGTCTCCACTAGATGGACCCAGAGGACTCTGGACACCGGCAGGATGTCTCCACTAGATGGACCCAGAGGTCTCTGGTCACCGGCAGGATGTCTCCACTAGATGGACCCAGAGGTCTCTGGACACCGGCAGGATGTCTCCACTAGATGGACCCAGAGGTCTCTGGTCACCGGCAGGATGTCTCCACTAGATGGACCCAGAGGTCTCTGGTCACCGGCAGGATGTCTCCACTAGATGGACCCAGAGGACTCTGGACACCGGCAGGATGTCTCCACTAGATGGACCCAGAGGACTCTGGACACCGGCAGGATGTCTCCACTAGATGGACCCAGAGGACTCTGGACACCGGCAGGATGTCTCCACTAGATGGACCCAGAGGACTCTGGTCACCGGCAGGATGTCTCCACTAGATGGACCCAGAGGTCTCTGGTCACCGGCAGGATGTCTCCACTAGATGGACCCAGAGGTCTCTGGTCACCCGGCAGGATGTCTCCACTAGATGGACCCAGAGGTCTCTGGACACCCGGCAGGATGTCTCCACTAGATGGACCCAGAGGTCTCTGGTCACCCGGCAGGATGTCTCCACTAGATGGACCCAGAGGTCTCTGGTCACCCGGCAGGATGTCTCCACTAGATGGACCCAGAGGACTCTGGACACCGGCAGGATGTCTCCACTAGATGGACCCAGAGGACTCTGGACACCGGCAGGATGTCTCCACTAGATGGACCCAGAGGACTCTGGACACCGGCAGGATGTCTCCACTAGATGGACCCAGAGGTCTCTGGTCTACAGTAATGGACCGTAGGGTAGGGATCATCAACTAGAAATTAGACTACAAGAAGGCCAAACATATGTAATATTTGACTAAAACATCATCATTTAAACCTTGCTTACATTGGTATATGATCACATATACACTGAGTGTACCAAACACTATTACACACTGGAGTCTACACTGAGTGTACCAAACACTATTACACACTGGAGTCTACACTGAGTGTACCAAACACTATTACACACTGGAGTCTACACTGAGTGTACCAAACACTATTACAAACTGGAGTCTACACTGAGTGTACCAAACACTATTACACACTGGAGTCTACACTGAGTGTACCAAACACTATTACAAACTGGAGTCTATGTAGAAGTGAGCCAGTCTAGTGTACACTACTCACTGTAGTCTATGTTGAAGTGAGCCAGTCTAGTGTACACTACTCACTGTAGTCTATGTTGAAGTGAGCCAGGCTAGTGTACACTACTCACTGTAGTCTATGTAGAAGTGAGCCAGTATAGTGTACACTACTCACTGTAGTCTACACTGAGTGTGCCAAACATTATTACACACTGGAGTCTATGTAGAAGTGAGCCAGTCTAGTGTACACTACTCACTGTAGTCTATGTAGAAGTGAGCCAGTATAGTGTACACTACTCACTGTAGTCTACACTGAGTGTGCCAAACATTATTACACACTGGAGTCTATGTAGAAGTGAGCCAGTCTAGTGTACACTACTCACTGTAGTCTATGTAGAAGTGAGCCAGTATAGTGTACACTACTCACTGTAGTCTACACTGAGTGTACCAAACATTATACTGTTCATACCCTGAGTATACCAAACATTATACTGTTTATACCCTGAGTGTACCAAACATTATACTGTTCATACCATGAGTATACCAAACATTATACTGTTCATACCCTGAGTATACCAAACATTATACTGTTTATACCCTGAGTATACCAAACATTATACTGTTCATACCCTGAGTATACCAGACATTATACTGTTCATACCCTGAGTATACCAGACATTATACTGTTCATACCCTGAGTATACCAAACATTACACTGTTCATACCCTGAGTATACCAAACATTATACTGTTCATACCCTGAGTATACCAAACATTATACTGTTCATACCCTGAGTATACCAAACATTAGGAACACCTTCCTAATAGTGAGTTGTTCCTCCCACTCTCCGTTTGTCCTCAGAACAGCCTCAATTCGTCGGGGCATGGGACTCTACAAGGTGTGGAAAGCGTTCCACAGGGATGCTGGCCCATGTTGATCTCCAAGGCTTCCCACAGTGGTGTGTTGCAGTTCTAGACACAGACCGGTGCGCCGGGCACCAAACCCTGTTCAAAGGCACTTCAATCTGTTGTCTTGACCGTTCAGCCTATAAATGGTCCTTATACACAATCCATGTCTCAACAGTTTTAAGGATTACAAATATATATATTTTTTTACTTGTCTCCTAACAAGTGACATCAATAAGGATCATAGCTTTCACCTGGATTCACCTGGTCAGTCTATGTCAGGGAAAGAGCAGATGTCCTTCACGTTTTGTCAACCATTTAATTATATATATATATACACACACTATTTAATAATATATATAATAATAATAATATATGAGTTAACAGCCTCTCTCTGGTTAACAGTCTGGACAACCTCTTCTGACCACTGGGGATGAGTTAACAGCCTCTCTCTCTGGTTAACAGTCTGGACAACCTCTTCTGACCACTGGGGATGAGTTAACAGCCTCTCTCTCTGGTTAACAGTCTGGACAACCTCTTCTGACCACTGGGGATGAGTTAACAGCCTCTCTCTGGTTAACAGTCTGGACAACCTCTTCTGACCACTGGGGATGAGTTAACAGCCTCTCTCTGGTTAACAGTCTGGACAACCTCTTCTGACCACTGGTGATGAGTTAACAGCCTCTCTCTCTGGTTAACAGTCTGGACAACCTCTTCTGACCACTGGGGATGAGTTAACAGCCTCTCTCTGGTTAACAGTCTGGACAACCTCTTCTGACCACTGGGGACGAGTTAACAGCCTCTCTCTCTGGTTAACAGTCTGGACAACCTCTTCTGACCACTGGGGATGAGTTAACAGCCTCTCTCTGGTTAACAGTCTGGACAACCTCTTCTGACCACTGGGGACGAGTTAACAGCCTCTCTCTCTGGTTAACAGTCTGGACAACCTCTTCTGACCACTGGGGACGAGTTAACAGCCTCTCTCTGGTTAACAGTCTGGACAACCTCTTCTGACCACTGGGGACGAGTTAACAGCCTCTCTCTCTGGTTAACAGTCTTGACAACCTCTTCTGACCACTGGGGACGAGTTAACAGCCTCTCTCTCTGGTTAACAGTCTGGACAACCTCTTCTGGCCACTGGGGACGAGTTAACAGCCTCTCTCTCTGGTTAACAGTCTGGACAACCTCTTCTGGCCACTGGGGACGAGTTAACAGCCTCTCTCTCTGGTTAACAGTCTGGACAACCTCTTCTGGCCACTGGGGACGAGTTAACAGCCTCTCTCTCTGGTTAACAGTCTGGACAACCTCTTCTGACCACTGGTGATGAGTTAACAGCCTCTCTCTCTGGTTAACAGTCTGGACAACCTCTTCTGGCCACTGGGGACGAGTTAACAGCCTCTCTCTGGTTAACAGTCTGGACAACCTCTTCTGACCACTGGGGACGAGCTAACAGCCTCTCTCTCTGGTTAACAGTCTGGACAACCTCTTCTGACCACTGGGGACGGGTTAACAGCCTCTCTCTCTGGTTAACAGTCTGGACAACCTCTTCTGACCACTGGGGACGAGTTAACAGCCTCTCTCTCTGGTTAACAGTCTGGACAACCTCTTCTGACCACTGGTGACGAGTTAACAGCCTCTCTCTCTGGTTAACAGTCTGGACAACCTCTTCTGACCACTGGGGACGAGTTAACAGCCTCTCTCTCTGGTTAACAGTCTGGACAACCTCTTCTGACCACTGGGGACGAGTTAACAGCCTCTCTCTGGTTAACAGTCTGGACAACCTCTTCTGACCACTGGGGACGAGTTAACAGCCTCTCTCTCTGGTTAACAGTCTGGACAACCTCTTCTGACCACTGGGGATGAGTTAACAGCCTCTCTCTCTGACCACTGGGGATGAGTTACCAGCCTCTCTCTGGTTAACAGTCTGGACAACCTCTTCTGACCACTGGGGATGAGTTAACAGCCTCTCTCTGGTTAACAGTCTGGACAACCTCTTCTGACCACTGGGGATGAGTTAACAGCCTCTCTCTCTTGTTAACAGTCTGGACAACCTCTTCTGACCACTGGGGACGAGTTAACAGCCTCTCTCTCTGGTTAACAGTCTGGACAACCTCTTCTGACCACTGGGGACGAGTTAACAGCCTCTCTCTCTGGTTAACAGTCTGGACAACCTCTTCTGACCACTGGGGACGAGTTAACAGCCTCTCTCTGGTTAACAGTCTGGACAACCTCTTCTGACCACTGGTGATGAGTTAACAGCCTCTCTCTCTGGTTAACAGTCTGGACAACCTCTTCTGACCACTGGGGACGAGTTAACAGCCTCTCTCTCTGGTTAACAGTCTGGACAACCTCTTCTGACCACTGGGGACGAGTTAACAGCCTCTCTCTCTGGTTAACAGTCTGGACAACCTCTTCTGGCCACTGGGGACGAGTTAACAGCCTCTCTCTCTGGTTAACAGTCTGGACAACCTCTTCTGGCCACTGGGGACGAGTTAACAGCCTCTCTCTCTGGTTAACAGTCTGGACAACCTCTTCTGACCACTGGGGACGAGTTAACAGCCTCTCTCTCTGGTTAACAGTCTGGACAACCTCTTCTGACCACTGGGGATGAGTTAACAGCCTCTCTCTCTGGTTAACAGTCTGGACCACCTCTTCTGGCCACTGGCCGCTGGCGCTCGCTGCCCACAATGGTCTATTCTGAGAATGTTCTGGGCACGCTTTTGTTGAGTGGTATGTACTGTGTGTGTGTGTGTGTGTGTGGTCTGCAGTACATTATTGGGAGACGGAGTTGTATGTACCGTGTGTGTGTGTGTGTGTGTGTGTGTGTGTGTGTGGTCTGCAGTACATTCCTGGGAGACGGAGTGGTAGCAGCTGGAATGGAGAGGATGGGTCAGTCTTTAAACATGTTCAGTATTGGAAATCTCTGTCTCTCTTTGAGGAAATTGAGTTTCTTGCTCCTTCATCAGTTTCTAAGGACTGGTTGGTTTCACAAGGATGTCATTCACTTAGTCTGGTGACTGAGGAGGGGAGAGGTGAGGGTTGATGTAGGAGTCTGGAGACTGGGGAGAGGTGAGGGTTGATGTAGGAGTCTGGTGACTGGGGAGAGGAGAGGTGAGGGTTGATGTAGGAGTCTGGTGACTGGGGGGAGGAGAGGTGAGGGTTTATGTAGGAGTCTGGTGACTGGGGAGAGGTGAGGTGAGGGTTGATGTAGGAGTCTGGTGACTGGGGAGAGGTGAGGGTTGATGTAGGAGTCTGGTGACTGGGGAGAGGAGAGGTGAGGGTTGATGTAGGAGTCTGGTGACTGGGGAGAGGTGAGGGTTGATGTAGGAGTCTGGTGACTGGGGAGAGGTGAGGGTTGATGTAGGAGTCTGGTGACTGGGGAGAGGAGAGGTGAGGGTTGATGTAGGAGTCTGGAGACTGGGGAGAGGTGAGGGTTGATGTAGGAGTCTGGTGACTGGGGAGAGGAGAGGTGAGGGTTGATGTAGGAGTCTGGTGACTGGGGAGGGGTGAGGGTTGATGTAGGAGTCTGGTGACTGGGGAGAGGAGAGGTGAGGGTTGATGTAGGAGTCTGGTGACTGGGGAGAGGTGAGGGTTGATGTAGGAGTCTGGTGACTGGGGAGAGGAGAGGGTTGATGTAGGAGTCTGGTGACTGGGGAGAGGTGAGGGTTGATGTAGGAGTCTGGTGACTGGGGAGAGGAGAGGTGAGGGTTGATGTAGGAGTCTGGTGACTGGGGAGAGGTGAGGGTTGATGTAGGAGTCTGGAGACTGGGGAGAGGTGAGGGTTGATGTAGGAGTCTGGTGACTGGGGAGAGGTGAGGGTTGATGTAGGATTCTGGTGACTGGGGAGAGGAGAGGTGAGGGTTGATGTAGGAGTCTGGTGACTGGGGGGAGGTGAGGTGAGGGTTGATGTAGGAGTCTGGTGACTGGGGAGAGGAGAGGTGAGGGTTGATGTAGGAGTCTGGTGACTGGGGAGATGAGAGGGTTGATGTAGGAGTCTGGAGACTGGGGAGAGGTGAGGGTTGATGTAGGAGTCTGGAGACTGGGGAGAGGTGAGGGTTGATGTAGGAGTCTGGTGACTGGGGAGAGGAGAGGTGAGGGTTGATGTAGGAGTCTGGTGACTGGGGAGAGGAGAGGTGAGGGTTTATGTAGGAGTCTGGTGACTGGGGGGAGGAGAGGTGAGGGTTTATGTAGGAGTCTGGTGACTGGGGGAGGAGAGGTGAGGGTTTATGTAGGAGTCTGGTGACTGGGGAGAGGAGAGGTGAGGGTTGATGTAGGAGTCTGGTGACTGGGGAGAGGAGAGGTGAGGGTTGATGTAGGAGTCTGGTGACTGGGGAGAGGTGAGGGTTGATGTAGGAGTCTGGTGACTGGGGGGAGGAGAGGTGAGGGTTGATGTAGGAGTCTGGTGACTGGGGAGAGGTGAGGTGAGGGTTGATGTAGGAGTCTGGTGACTGGGGAGAGGTGAGGGTTGATGTAGGAGTCTGGTGACTGGGGGGAGGAGAGGTGAGGGTTGATGTAGGAGTCTGGTGACTGGGGGGAGGAGAGGTGAGGGTTTATGTAGGAGTCTGGTGACTGGGGGGAGGAGAGGTGAGGGTTTATGTAGGAGTCTGGTGACTGGGGAGAGGAGAGGTGAGGGTTGATGTAGGAGTCTGGTGACTGGGGAGAGGTGAGGGTTGATGTAGGAGTCTGGTGACTGGGGGGAGGAGAGGTGAGGGTTGATGTAGGAGTCTGGTGACTGGGGAGAGGTGAGGTGAGGGTTGATGTAGGAGTCTGGTGACTGGGGAGAGGTGAGGGTTGATGTAGGAGTCTGGTGACTGGGGGGAGGAGAGGTGAGGGTTGATGTAGGAGTCTGGTGACTGGTTGGTTTCATAAGGATGTCATTCACTTATATTGGTGTACATTTCTAAAATGCTCTCTGAACTTAATCCTGACAGTGACAACCCACCGGGGGGACGACAACGCGTCGACAACACCTCACCTGTGCCGAGAGGCGTGGCCCGTTCTTCTGAGCATGTGCGACGGCATCGTGGACGACGGTGTGAACTCCCAGCAGCACTTGCTCCAGGTCCTGAGTTCCGTGCATGCGGGCCGACAGACCCTCCAACGACCTCACAAATTCTCTCCAATGGGGGTCCACCTCAAATCACAACGCATTTAAAACCTTTTTAAAACACTTCCCAGTAAAACAATCACATGAAACAATAAGAGGGATGAATAGATAATAAGCAGAAGAATATATAGAAGGGTGGTATTATCATCGTCATGTGTAAAACATATAAAGCCAGGGTTACCTCAGCCACGCTAGCCAGACAGCCACGCATCACGTTGAGACAGTAGCCCATACAGGGTTTAGACAGGGTGAGACCGTGGCAGTGGGGACAGTACTGCATCCTGAGCAGAGCTCTACGACACTCCCTACTGAACACCAGGTGATCCGTGGTGTTGATCACCTCTATGCCGAGGTGCAGCGCCTGTAACGACACACGACCCCCGACGCCCGACCTCCCGATCTGATTGGCTAGGACTCCCGGAGCGGCGCCGAACGGGTTCAAATCGCGGCGGGCGGAGCGGATGCACTCGGCGTAACCGGGGGTGATGTGGTTGAGGCTGGGATTGATGAGGTGGTTGTAGACCAATGGGAAGAGAGAGTCGAAGAAGCGGCTGGTGATGTCATCCACGTTGAGTTCGGAGCCAAGGAGGAAGAGGCCGACGGCAGTGAACAACTCTCTCACCAGACCGGACGCCTCCCCAGCCATGGTACGGTATGACGCCTGGAGGACCAGCAAGGTGTGGTTCTCTGATGCCTTCATCAGAGACTCAAAGGTTTCTACAGGAGGAGAGAGAGGACCAGAGGGTAGGTTAGGGTTATGTAGGCGTCTGGTGACTAGGGAGGGGTGAGGGTTGATGTAGGAGTCTGGTGACTGGGGAGATGAGAGGGTTGATGTAGGAGTCTGGTGACTGGGGAGAGGTGAGGGTTGATGTAGGAGTCTGGTGACTGGGGAGGGGTGAGGTGAGGGTTGATGTAGGAGTCTGGTGACTGGGGAGGGGTGAGGGTTGATGTAGGAGTCTGGTGACTGGGGAGAGGAGAGGGTTGATGTAGGAGTCTGGTGACTGGGGAGAGGAGAGGTGAGGGTTGATGTAGGATTCTGGTGACTGGGGAGATGAGAGGGTTGATGTAGGAGTCTGGTGACTGGGGAGAGGTGAGGTGAGGGTTGATGTAGGAGTCTGGTGACTGGGGAGAGGAGAGGGTTGATGTAGGAGTCTGGTGACTGGGGAGAGGAGAGGGTTGATGTAGGAGTCTGGTGACTGGGGAGAGGAGAGGAGAGGGTTGATGTAGGAGTCTGGTGACTGGGGAGAGGAGAGGGTTGATGTAGGAGTCTGGTGACTGGGGAGAGGAGAGGGTTGATGTAGGAGTCTGGTGACTGGGGGGAGGAGAGGTGAGGGTTGATGTAGGAGTCTGGTGACTGGGGAGAGGAGAGGTGAGGGTTGATGTAGGAGTCTGGTGACTGGGGAGAGGAGAGGTGAGGGTTGATGTAGGAGTCAGGTGACTGAGGAGAGGAGAGGTGAGGGTTGATGTAGGAGTCTGGTGACTGGGGAGAGGTGAGGGTTGATGTAGGAGTCTGGTGACTGGGGAGAGGAGAGGGTTGATGTAGGAGTCTGGTGACTGGGGGAGGAGAGGTGAGGGTTGATGTAGGAGTCTGGTGACTGGGGAGGGGTGAGGGTTGATGTAGGAGTCTGGTGACTGGGGAGGGGTGAGGGTTGATGTAGGAGTCTGGTGACTGGGGAGAGGAGAGGGTTGATGTAGGAGTCTGGTGACTGGGGGGAGGAGAGGTGAGGGTTGATGTAGGAGTCTGGTGACTGGGGAGGGGTGAGGGTTGATGTAGGAGTCTGGTGACTGGGGAGAGGTGAGGGTTGATGTAGGAGTCTGGTGACTGGGGAGAGGAGAGGTGAGGGTTGATGTAGGAGTCTGGTGACTGGGGAGAGGAGAGGTGAGGGTTGATGTAGGAGTCTGGTGACTGGGGAGGGGTGAGGGTTGATGTAGGAGTCTGGTGACTGGGGAGAGGAGAGGGTTGATGTAGGAGTCTGGTGACTGGGGGGAGGTGAGGGTTGATGTAGGAGTCTGGTGACTGGGGAGGGGTGAGGGTTGATGTAGGAGTCTGGTGACTGGGGAGGGGTGAGGGTTGATGTAGGAGTCTGGTGACTGGGGAGAGGAGAGGGTTGATGTAGGAGTCTGGTGACTGGGGGGAGGAGAGGTGAGGGTTGATGTAGGAGTCTGGTGACTGGGGAGGGGTGAGGGTTGATGTAGGAGTCTGGTGACTGGGGAGAGGAGAGGTGAGGGTTGATGTAGGAGTCTGGTGACTGGGGAGGGGTGAGGGTTGATGTAGGAGTCTGGTGACTGGGGAGGGGTGAGGGTTGATGTAGGAGTCTGGTGACTGGGGAGGGGTGAGGTCAGGGAGGTACTGAATTTGGCTGTGACTAGACTGGACTTCTCTGGGGGGTCAGGCTGTAGTGCTTCTCAGTGGTTCCACCACGTTAATGAATCCCACTCGTCAGCCGCGCACAAAGAGGGTGCGTCATAACACAGGGGTGGGGGAGATAGGGAGACAGATCCTCCCTAGAGAGATGACCTGGAGAATTTGAGTGATTGGCATCGACGGGTACAGTAGTACAAAATAAGTGAAAATCCAAAATACACACAGACAAGCACACTTGGATGGCCTCATTTGATGTCAGGGATTTCATACCAGGAGGGATCACAGGCAGAGTCAGCCAAGCCAAGGAAGTTAAGAGCCAGGGTTACCTCAGGACTCTAGCTGACTGGAATCAGCCAGGAGTCTATTGGGCTCCAGGCATTGTTTCACCTCAATAAAACTCCCAGGCTCCAGGCATTCATTCACTATGATAAAGCTCCCAGGCTCCAGGCATTCATTCACTATGATAAAACTCCTAGGCTCCAGGCATTCATTCAATTCGATAAAGCTCCCAGGCATTCATTCACTACGATAAAGCTCCCAGGCATTCATTCACTACGATAAAGCTCCCAGGCATTCATTCACTACGATAAAGCTCCCAGGCATTCATTCACTACGATAAAGCTCCCAGGCATTCATTCACTACGATAAAGCTCCCAGGCATTCATTCACTACGATAAAGCTCCCAGACATTCATTCACTATGATAACGTTCCCAGGCATTCATTCACTATGATAAAGCTCCCAGGCTCCAGACATTCATTCACCATGTTAAAGCTTCCAGGCATTCATTCACCATGTTAAAGCTTCCAGGCATTCCTTCACCATGTTAAAGCTTCAAGGCTCCAGACATTCATTCACCATGTTAAAGCTCCCAGGCTCCAGACATTCATTCACCATGTTAAAGCTCCCAGGCATTCATTCACCATGTTAAAGCTCCCAGGCTCCAGACATTCATTCACCAAGTTAAAGCTCCCAGGCATTCATTCACCATGTTAAAGCTTCCAGGCTCCAGACATTCATTCACCATGTTAAAGCTTCCAGGCATTCATTCACCATGTTAAAGCTTCCAGGCATTCCTTCATCATGTTAAAGCTTCAAGGCTCCAGACATTCATTCACCATGTTAAAGCTTCCAGGCATTCATTCACCATGTTAAAGCTTCCAGGCATTCATTCACCATGTTAAAGCTCCCAGGCTCCAGACATTCATTCACCATGTTAAAGCTCCCAGGCATTCATTCACCATGTTAAAGCTTCCAGGCTCCAGACATTCATTCACCATGTTAAAGCTTCCAGGCATTCATTCACCATGTTAAAGCTTCCAGGCTCCAGACATTCATTCACCATGTTAAAGCTTCCAGGCATTCATTCACCATGTTAAAGCTTCCAGGCTCCAGACATTCATTCACCATGTTAAAGCTTCCAGGCATTCATTCACCATGTTAAAGCTTCCAGGCATTCCTTCACCATGTTAAAGCTTCAAGGCTCCAGACATTCATTCACCATGTTAAAGCTCCCAGGCATTCATTCACCATGTTAAAGCTTCCAGGCATTCATTCACCATGTTAAAGCTTCCAGGCATTCCTTCACCATGTTAAAGCTTCAAGGCTCCAGACATTCATTCACCATGTTAAAGCTCCCAGGCATTCATTCACCATGTTAAAGCTCCCAGGCTCCAGACATTCATTCACCAAGTTAAAGCTCCCAGGCATTCATTCACCAAGTTAAAGCTCCCAGGCATTCATTCACCAAGTTAAAGCTCCCAGGCTCTTGACATTCATTCACTGTGATAAAGCTTCCAGGCTCCTTTACACAGAGAGAGACAGAATACAGCCATACTTGGTATAGTTGGTACCTTTACACAGTGAGAGAGAGAGACAGGATACAGACAAACCTCCTCTGCCGCTTCATCTCTGCTAAGTCATCTAGACAGACAAACCTCCTCTGCCGCTTCATCTCTGCTAAGTCATCTAGACAGACAAACCTCCTCTGCCGCTTCATCTCTGCTAAGTCATCTAGACAGACAAACCTCCTCTGCCGCTTCATCTCTGCTAAGTCATCTAGACAGACAAACCTCCTCTGCCGCTTCATCTTTGCTAAGTCATCTAGACAGACAAACCTCCTCTGCCGCTTCATCTCTGCTAACTCATCTTGACAGACACCGACGATTAAATGATTAAGCCATTTGAGGACAGTTTCAAGACCCTCTAGGCAAAATTCCCAAAGGCCTGTAACCACACAAACAGAACTGTTTGGGGGAAGGAATGTAGGTTGATGTATACAGAAGTTTCTCACCAATTGTTATGGATCTGGGTGACAAATGACATGAGGATCTCAATATGGCCTCAGGAGAGAGAGAGATGGGGAGGGAGCAGCCACCATGATGTAGGGACCAGCCACCAGGATAGCCCCGTGATAGAGTCAACCATCTGCTGGCTTGTTTTATCACTGCCGTTACGGTCTTAATGAAAACTAGATTTTATTACATAGTGTTCTGTTGCCACTGTTCCCTCTACCGCTCTGTTACCCTGGCTCTCTCTCGCTCTCTGGCACGGGGCTCTGCTATGAACTATCCTGCCGTTACTGTCTTAATGAAGACTAGCTTTCATTACATAGTGTTCTGTTGCCACTGTTCCCTCTACCGCTCTGTTACCCTGGCTCTCTCTCTCTCTCTCTGGCACGGGGCTCGGCTATGAACTATCCTGGTGGCCTTTGTTGACAGTTCAATGAGTGTTGGCGAGAGGCTTTGTGTGAGTGTGAGTGTGAGTGTGTGTGTGTGTGCCCACTGTTCAATTCTCTCTTCCTGAAACCGGTTTAAATTATCTTCGATATTATTGTATGCATTATATTCAGGACGTTTATAAAGCGTTAGAAAACTATCAAAGTTAAGTCCCTGCCCATCAGGTTGTACTGAGCATCGTCAGTTTGCCATGCCAGGAAGAAACAATATGATATTCTGTAACTAATCCCCCATAGCTGGTCAGAATACTGCCTCTGTTCTGATAGGAAACTTCAACAGTCCGTATAGAGACCAAGCGTTCACTTATCTGGTCAGAATACTGCCTCTGTTCTGATAGGAAACTTCAACAGTCCGTATAGAGACCAAGCGTTCACTTATCTGGTCAGAATACTGCCTCTGTTCTGATAGGAAACTTCAACAGTCCGTATAGAGACCAAGCGTTCACTTAGTCTAAAGTAGTGCACTATATAGGGAATAGGGTTCTATAGGGCCCTGGTCTAAAGTAGTGTACTATATAGGGAATAGGGTTCTATAGGGCCCTGGTCTAAAGTAGTGCACTATATAGGGAATAGGGTTCTATAGGGCCCTGGTCTAAAGTAGTGCACTATATAGGGAATAGGGTTCTATAGGGCCCTGGTCTAAAGTAGTGTACTATATAGGGAATAGGGTGTCCTTTGGAGCAGAACATAGAGAAGGTGGAAACCTCAGGCTGATATAAAGTCTTCTCACCCTGGAACCTGTTCACTGGCCGTCAGAGACCTTCCACGGCCTGATATAAAGTCTTCCCACCCTGGAACCTGTTCACTGGCCGTCAGAGACCTTCCACGGCCTGATATAAAGTCTTCTCACCCTGGAACCTGTTCACTGGCCGTCAGAGACCTTCCACGGCCTGATATAAAGTCTTCTCACCCTGGAACCTGTTCACTGGCCGTCAGAGACCTTCCACGGCCTGATATAAAGTCTTCTCACCCTGGAACCTGTTCACTGGCCGTCAGAGACCTTCCACGGCCTGATATAAAGTCTTCTCACCCTGGAACCTGTTCACTGGCCGTCAGAGACCTTCCACGGCCTGATATAAAGTCTTCCCACCCTGGAACCTGTTCACTGGCCGTCAGAGACCTTCCACGGCCTGATATAAAGTCTTCCCACCCTGGAACCTGTTCACTGGCCGTCAGAGACCTTCCACGGCCTGATATAAAGTCTTCTCACCCTGGAACCTGTTCACTGGCCGTCAGAGACCTTCCACGGCCTGATATAAAGTCTTCTCACCCTGGAACCTGTTCACTGGCCGTCAGAGACCTTCCACGGCCTGATATAAAGTCTTCTCACCCTGGAACCTGTTCACTGGCCGTCAGAGACCTTCCACGGCCTGATATAAAGTCTTCCCACCCTGGAACCTGTTCACTGGCCGTCAGAGACCTTCCACGGCCTGATATAAAGTCTTCCCACCCTGGAACCTGTTCACTGGCCGTCAGAGACCATCCACGGCCTGATATAAAGTCTTCCCACCCTGGAACCTGTTCACTGGCCGTCAGAGACCTTCCACGGCCTCATATAAAGTCTTCCCACCCTGGAACCTGTTCACTGGCCGTCAGAGACCTTCCACGGCCTGATATAAAGTCTTCCCACCCTGGAACCTGTTCACTGGCCGTCAGAGACCTTCCACGGCCTGATATAAAGTCTTCCCACCCTGGAACCTGTTCACTGGCCGTCAGAGACCTTCCACGGCCTGATATAAAGTCTTCTCACCCTGGAACCTGTTCACTGGCCGTCAGAGACCATCCACGGCCTGATATAAAGTCTTCCCACCCTGGAACCTGTTCACTGGCCGTCAGAGACCTTCCACGGCCTGATATATAGTCTTCTCACCCTGGAACCTGTTCACTGGCCGTCAGAGACCTTCCACAGCCTGATATAAAGTCCTTCCTCAGGCCTTCCTCAGCCAGCATCCCAAATGGAACCCTATTCCCTATTTAGTGCATTACTTTTGCACTATATAGGGCTCTGGAGAGAGTGAGGGGTAGGAGGGGTGGAGAGAGTGAGAAGGGTAGGGTAGGGTAGGAGGGGAGGGGAGGGGTAGTATACGTGACATTACTAGGGCTCTGAGTTTCTCCAGATAAAGAAATAATAATAATCTGTTTACAACCATCCACAGTTTCAGACAACGCAATTTCACTATGACGCCATTACAATAACCAAGTATCCATTCTCACATCACAGCCATCAATCCACTCATCCATCAACTTCATGTTGTCCTCTGCAGGTTAAAATCATGGCCCATAATGGTCCCTGTCTGAATGGAGCCCGCGTGGTTAGCCTACCACGTCATTATGGCCGTCAGCCCCACACGTGGTTTATCACACAATAATACAACCAGAAAAATAACTAGCCAATTCCATCTAATTCCATTTCACAGCATTGTGTTTTTTTCCAGCGGTTAAAAGCCTTTTCCCTCTCCCATCTTCTCCTAATTGTGGCAATTTCTCATTTGCAATAACACAAAACAAATCCACTTAACCGTGACAGCGGGATATTTAATTCAGCGTTGAGAAATGGGCTGGAGACATCAGAGCTAGGACTGACTACTTGAGGAATGTTCCGGGAGGCTGGATCCCCCACTGCATGGCTGGAGTTAGGATTCACTGGGTTACGGACCAGACCAGTCAGACAGCCATGTTGGGATTCTCTGGGTTACGGACCAGACCAGTCAGACAGCCATGTTGGGATTCTCTGGGTTACGGACCAGACCAGTCAGACAGCCATGTTGGGATTCTCTGGGTTACGGACCAGACCAGTCAGACAGCCATGTTGAAATTCTCTGGGTTACGGACCAGACCAGTCAGACAGCCATGTTGGGATTCACTGGGTTACGGACCAGACCAGTCAGACAACCATGTTGGGATTCTCTGGGTTACGGACCAGACCAGTCAGACAGCCATGTTGGGATTCACTGGGTTAAGGACCAGACCAGCCAGACGGCCATGTTGGGATTCTCTGGGTTACGGACCAGACCAGTCAGACAGCCATGTTGGGATTCACTGGGTTACGGACCAGCCAGACCAGCCAGACAGCCATGTTGGGATTCTCTGGGTTACGGACCAGACCAGTCAGACAGCCATGTTGGGATTCACTGGGTTACGGACCAGACCAGCCAGACAGCCATGTTGGGATTCTCTGGGTTACGGACCAGACCAGTCAGACAGCCATGTTGGGATTCACTGGGTTACGGACCAGACCAGCCAGACAGCCATGTTGGGATTCTCTGGGTTACGGACCAGACCAGTCAGACAGCCATGTTGGGATTCACTGGGTTACGGACCAGACCAGCCAGACAGCCATGTTGGGATTCTCTGGGTTACGGACCAGACCAGTCAGACAGCCATGTTAGGATTCTCTGGGTTACGGACCAGACCAGCCAGACAGCCATGTTGGGATTCACTGGGTTACGGACCAGACCAGTCAGACGGCCATGTTGGGATTCTCTGGGTTACGGACCAGACCAGTCAGACGGCCATGTTGGGATTCTCTGGGTTACGGACCAGACCAGTCAGACAGCCATGTTGGGATTCTCTGGGTTACGGACCAGACCAGTCAGACGGCCATGTTGGGATTCTCTGGGTTACGGACCAGACCAGTCAGACAGCCATGTTGGGATTCTCTGGGTTACGGACCAGACCAGTCAGAGAGCCATGTTGGGATTCTCTGGGTTACGGACCAGACCAGTCAGACAGCCATGTTGGGATTCACTGGGTTACGGACCAGACCAGTCAGACAGCCATGTTGGGATTCTCTGGGTTACGGACCAGACCAGTCAGACAGTCATGTTGGGATTCTCTGGGTTACGGACCAGACCAGTCAGACGGCCATGCTCTATGTTCTGCTCCAAATGGCACCCTATTCCCTATATAGTGCACTCCTTTTAACCAGAGCCCTATGGCACCCTATTCCCTATATAGTGCACTACTTTTAACCAGAGCCTTATGGCACCCTATTCCCTATATAGTGCACTACTTTTAACCAGAGCCTTATGGCACCCTATTCCCTATATAGTGCACTACTTTTAACCAGAGCCCTATGGCACCCTATTCCAGCCATGTCAGGATTCCGACAGTCATGCCGTCTGCATACTTAATGATGGTGTTGGAGTCGTGCCTGGCCATGCAGTCGTGAGTGAACAGGGAGTACAGGAGGGGACTGAGCACGCACCCCTGAGGGGCCCCCAGTGTTGAGTATCAGCGTGGCGGATGTGTTGTTTCCTACCCTCACCACCTGGGGCGGCCCGTCAGGAAGTCCAGGATCGAGTTGCAGAGGGAGGTGTTTAGTCCCAGGGTACTTAGCTTATTGATGAGCAGGGTAGGGCATAATAGGGTATAATATGAGACACAGCCATCCTCTCTAATAGAGTATAATATGAGACACAGCCATCCTCTCTAATAGAGTATAATATGAGACACAGCCATCCTCTCTAATAGAGTATAATATGAGACACAGCCATCCTCTCTAATAGGGTATAATATGAGACACAGCCATCCTCTCTAATAGGGTATAATATGAGACAGCCACTTTGGAGGAGATCAGAGATGCAGACTGAGGACGCCAGAGAAAACAGATTCATCACCACACATTCAAAGCAGCAGCACACCACTGTCCAAACAACAACACTCAGAGAAACAACACTCACACTGGCAACACCTACAGTCTGCCTACAAACAAACAGAACACTGGCTGGCTGCTCTGGGAAGGAAGTCAGTCCAGTCCATCCAAACGCCTGAAGGTACCACAATCTGTACAAACAATAGCACGCCAGTATATAACACCATGGGACCACGCAGCCGTCATACCGCTCAGGAAGGAGGCGCGTTCTGTCTCCTAGAGATGAACGTACTTTGGTGCAAAAAGTGCAAATCAAATCTCAGAACAGCAGCAAAGGACCTTGTGAAGATGCTGGAGGAAACAGGTACAAAAGTATCTATATCCACAGTAAAACGAGTCCTATATCGACTTCTTCAGCAAGGAAGAAGCCACTGCTCCAAACCACCAATAAAAAAGCCAGACTACGGTTTGCAACTGCACATGGGGACAAAGATCGTACTTTTTGGAGAAATTTCCTCTGGTCTGATGAAACAAAAAAATCTAATTGTTTGGCCATGATGACCATCGTTATGTTTGGAGGAAAAAGGGGGAGGCTTGCAAGCCGAAGAACACCATCCCAACCGTGAAGCACGGGGGTGGCAGCATCATGTTGTGGGGGTGCATTGCTGCAGGAGGGACTGGTGCACTTCACAAAATAGATGGCATCATGAGGAAGGAAAATCATGTATTGAAGCAACATCTCAAGACATCAGTCAGGAAGTTAAAGCTTGGTCGCAAATGGGTCTTCCAAATGGACAATGACCCCAAGCATACAGTGGGGAAAAAAAGTATTTAGTCAGCCACCAATTGTGCAAGTTCTCTCACTTAAAAAGATGAGAGAGGCCTGTAATGGTCATCATAGGTACACTTCAACTATGACAGACAAAATGATGGAAAAAAATCCAGAAAATCACATTGTAGGATTTTTTATGAATTTATTTGCAAATTATGGTGGAAAATAAGTATTTGGTCACATACAAACAAGCAAGATTTCTGGCTCTCACAGACCTGTAACTTCTTCTTTAAGAGGCTCCTCTGTCCTCCACTCATTACCTGTATTAATGGCACCTGTTTGAACTTGTTATCAGTATAAAAGACACCTGTCCACAACCTCAAACAGTCACACTCCAAACTCCACTATGGCCAAGACCAAAGAGCTGTCAAAGGACACCAGAAACAAAATTGTAGACCTGCACCAGGTTGGGAAGACTGAATCTGCAATAGGTAAGCAGCTTGGTTTGAAGAAATCAACTGTGGGAGCAATTATTAGGAAATGGAAGACATACAAGACCACTGATAATCTTCCTCGATCTGGGGCTCCACGCAAGATCTCACCCGTGGGGTCAAAATGATCACAAGAACGGTGAGCAAAAATCCCAGAACCACACGGGGGACCTAGTGAATGACCTGCAGAGAGCTGGGACCAAAGTAACAAAGCCTACCATCAGTAACACACTACGCCGCCAGGGACTCAAATCCTGCAGTGCCAGACGTGTCCCCCTGCTTAAGCCAGTACATGTTCAGGCCCGTCTAAAGTTTGCTAGAGAGCATTTGGATGATCCAGATGAGGATTGGGAGAATGTCAGATGAAACCAAAATATAACTTTTTGGTAAAAACTCAACTCGTTGTGTTTGGAGGACAAAGAATGCTGAGTTGCATCCAAAGAACACCATACCTACTGTGAAGCATGGGGGTGGAAACATCATGCTTTGGGGCTGTTTTTCTGCAAAGGGACCAGGACGACTGATCCGTGTAAAGGAAAGAATGAATGGGGCCATGTATCGTGAGATTTTGAGTGAAAACCTCCTTCCATCAGCAAGGGCATTGAAGCTGAAACGTGGCTGGGTCTTTCAGCATGACAATGATCCCAAACACACCGCCCGGGCAACGAAGGAGTGGCTTCGTAAGAAGCATTTCAAGGTCCTGGAGTGGCCTAGCCAGTCTCCAGATCTCAACCCCATAGAAAATCTTTGGAGGGAGTTGAAAGTCCGTGTTGCCCAGCGACAGCCCCAAAACATCACTGCTCTAGAGGAGATCTGCATGGAGGAATGGGCCAAAATACCAGCAACAGTGTGTGAAAACCTTGTGAAGACTTACAGAAAACGTTTGACCTCTGTCATTGCCAACAAAGGGTATATAACAAAGTATTGAGATAAACTTTTGTTATTGACCAAATACTTATTTTCCACCATAATTTGCAAATAAATTCATAAAAAATCCTACAATGTGATTTTCTGGATTTTTTTTCCTCATTTTGTCTGTCATAGTTGAAGTGTACCTATGATGAAAATTACAGGCCTCATCTTTTTAAGTGAGAGAACTTGCACAATTGGTGGCTGACTAAATACTTTTTTTCCCCACTGTATATGGCAGAGAAAGCAAGAGGGAAAGAGGGAGAAAGAGAAGACCGAACGGGCCTAACCTAGACAGACCTACTTCAGTCATGGGAAAAGGACTATTGTCTATTGTCAATCTATTCCCAATCTCTGCCTCCATCGCTCTCACCCCTTCCTAACCTCTCCTGGAGGATTTACAAATCTATACTTGAGGAGGCGCTGTGGTGAGGCCTCTCTTCTGAACTTCAAAGAGATGAGAACAGAGGAGATGGGAGAGGATGGGAGCGGAGAGGAGGGGAGAGGGTGAGAGAGGAGGGGAGAGGAGGGGAGGGGAGAGGAGGGGAGAGGGTGAGAGAGGAGGGGAGAGGATGGGAGGAGAGAGGAGAGGAGGGGAGAGGGTGAGAGAGGAGGGGAGAGGATGGGAGGGGAGAGGAGGGGAGAGGGTGAGAGAGGAGGGGAGAGGATGGGAGGAGAGAGGAGAGGAAGGGAGAGGGTGAGAGAGGAGGGGAGAGGGTGAGAGAGGAGGGGAGAGGGTGAGAGAGGGTGAGAGAGGAGGGGAGAGGATGGGAGGGGAGAGGAGAGGAGGGGAGCGGAGAGGAAGGGAGAGGGTGAGAGAGGAGAGGAATGGAGGGGAGCGGAGAGGAAGGGAGAGGGTGAGAGAGGAGAGCAGGGGAGAGGATGGGAGGGGAGAGGGTGAGAGAGGAGAGGAGTGGAGGGGAGCGGAGAGGAAGGGAGAGGGTGAGAGAGGAGGGGAGAGGATGGGAGGGGAGAGGAGAGGACACTGTACTACTCTGGTCAGGAAAACATGGGGGGAGAGAGGAGGGGAGAGGAGAGGACACTGTACTACTCTGGTCAGGAAAACATGGGGGGAGGGAGGAGGGGAGAGGAGAGGACACTGTACTACTCTGGTCAGGAAAACATGGGGGGAGAGAGGAGGGGAGGGGAGAGGACACTGTACTACTCTGGTCAGGAAAACATGGGGGGAGAGAGGAGGGAGGGAGAGGACACTGTACTACTCTGGTCAGGAAAACATGGGGGGAGAGAGGAGGGAGGGGAGAGGAGAGGACACTGTACTACTCTGGTCAGGAAAACATGGGGGAGGGAGGAGGGGAGAGGAGAGGACACTGTACTACTCTGGTCAGGAAAACATGGGGAGGGAGGAGGGAGAGGAGAGGACACTGTACTACTCTGGTCAGGAAAACATGGGGGGAGAGAGGAGGGAGGGGAGAGGACACTGTACTACTCTGGTCAGGAAAACATGGGGGGAGGGAGGAGGGGAGAGGAGAGGACACTGTACTACTCTGGTCAGGAAAACATGGGGGAGAGAGGAGGAGGAGGGGAGAGGACACTGTACTACTCTGGTCAGGAAAACATGGGGGGAGAGAGGAGGGAGAGGACACTGTACTACTCTGGTCAGGAAAACATGGGGGGAGAGAGGAGGGGAGGGAGAGGACACTGTACTACTCTGGTCAGGAAAACATGGGGGGAGAGAGGAGGGAGAGGAGAGGACACTGTACTACTCTGGTCAGGAAAACATGGGGGGAGAGGAGGGGAGAGGAGAGGACACTGTACTACTCTGGTCAGGAAAACATGGGGGGAGAGAGGAGGGAGAGGAGAGGACACTGTACTACTCTGGTCAGGAAAACATGGGGGAGAGGAGGAGGGAGAGGAGAGGACACTGTACTACTCTGGTCAGGAAAACATGGGGGGAGAGAGGGAGGGGAGGGAGAGGACACTGTACTACTCTGGTCAGGAAAACATGGGGGGGGAGAGAGGAGGGGAGAGGAGAGGACACTGTACTACTCTGGTCAGGAAAACATGGGGGAGAGAGGAGGGAGAGGAGAGGACACTGTACTACTCTGGTCAGGAAAACATGGGGGGAGAGAGGAGGGAGAGGAGAGGACACTGTACTACTCTGGTCAGGAAAACATGGGGGAGAGAGGAGGGGAGAGGAGAGGACACTGTACTACTCTGGTCAGGAAAACATGGGGGGAGAGAGGAGGGGAGGGGAGAGGACACTGTACTACTCTGGTCAGGAAAACATGGGGAGAGAGAGGAGGGAGAGGAGAGGACACTGTACTACTCTGGTCAGGAAAACATGGGGGAGAGAGGAGGGAGGGAGAGGACACTGTACTACTCTGGTCAGGAAAACATGGGGGAGAGGGGAGGGGAGGGGAGAGGACACTGTACTACTCTGGTCAGGAAAACATGGGGGGAGAGAGGAGGGGAGGGAGAGGACACTGTACTACTCTGGTCAGGAAAACATGGGGGGAGGGAGGAGGGGGAGAGGAGAGGACACTGTACTACTCTGGTCAGGAAAACATGGGGGGAGGGAGGAGGGGAGGGAGAGGACACTGTACTACTCTGGTCAGGAAAACATGGGGGAGAGAGGAGGGGAGGGAGAGGACACTGTACTACTCTGGTCAGGAAAACATGGGGAGAGAGGAGGGGAGGGGAGGGGACACTGTACTACTCTGGTCAGGAAAACATGGGGGGAGAGAGGAGGGAGGGGAGGGGACACTGTACTACTCTGGTCAGGAAAACATGGGGGAGAGAGGAGGGAGGGGAGAGGACACTGTACTACTCTGGTCAGGAAAACATGGGGGGAGAGAGGAGGGGAGGGAGAGGACACTGTACTACTCTGGTCAGGAAAACATGGGGGGAGAGGAGGGAGAGGACACTGTACTACTCTGGTCAGGAAAACATGGGGGAGAGGGGAGGGAGGGAGAGGACACTGTACTACTCTGGTCAGGAAAACATGGGGGAGAGAGGAGGGGAGAGGAGAGGACACTGTACTACTCTGGTCAGGAAAACATGGGGAGGGAGGGAGGGGAGGGAGAGGACACTGTACTACTCTGGTCAGGAAAACATGGGGGGAGGGAGGAGGGGAGGGGAGAGGACACTGTACTACTCTGGTCAGGAAAACATGGGGGAGAGAGGAGGGAGGGAGAGGACACTGTACTACTCTGGTCAGGAAAACATGGGGGGAGAGGGGAGGGGAGGGGAGGGGAGAGGACACTGTACTACTCTGGTCAGGAAAACATGGGGGGAGAGGAGGGGAGGGGAGAGGACACTGTACTACTCTGGTCAGGAAAACATGGGGGAGAGAGGAGCAACAAAGTGGTCCTACACAAGCCCAGGTACTCTCAGGAAGTGTCTGTTTAGTAGGTACACACACACACCTCTGATCTGGTCACACACACACACACACCTCTGATCTGGTCACACACACACACACACACACACCTCTGATCTGGTCACACACACACCTCTGATCTGGTCACACACACGGTAAGTGTGATTGCCCAACTCCACTGCCGACTGGTAGGAACATTCAGAAGCAACAACAACTCAACAAGCCCTTCTCAGTTTAAGAGCCAGAGTCACATAGAAATGGACCATAGTGACCCTTTCATGACTTCTGAAAGCAGCTCTGTGTGAGGGAGGAGCTGTGAGGCTAGAGAGGCTGTGTGAGGGAGGAGCTGTGAGGCTAGAGAGGCTGTGTGAGGGAGCAGCTGTGAGGCTAGAGAGGCTGTGTGAGGGAGGAGCTGCTGTGAGGCTAGAGAGGCTGTGTGAGGGAGGAGCTGTGAGGCTAGAGAGGCTGTGTGAGGGAGGAGCTGCTGTGAGGCTAGAGAGGCTGTGTGAGGGAGGAGCTGCTGTGAGGCTAGAGAGGCTGTGTGAGGGAGGAGCTGCTGTGAGGCTAGAGAGGCTGTGTGAGGGAGGAGCTGTGAGGCTAGAGAGGCTGTGTGAGGGAGGAGCTGCTGTGAGGCCAGAGAGGCTGTGTGAGGGAGGAGCTGCTGTGAGGCTAGAGAGGCTGTGTGAGGGAGGAGCTGCTGTGAGGCTAGAGAGGCTGTGTGAGGGAGGAGCTGCTGTGAGGCTAGAGAGGCTGTGTGAGGGAGGAGCTGTGAGGCTAGAGAGGCTGTGTGAGGGAGGAGCTGTGAGGCTAGAGAGGCTGTGTGAGGGAGCAGCTGTGAGGCTAGAGAGGCTGTGTGAGGGAGGAGCTGTGAGGCTAGAGAGGCTGTGTGAGGGAGCAGCTGTGAGGCTAGAGAGGCTGTGTGAGGGAGGAGCTGTGAGGCTAGAGAGGCTGTGTGAGGGAGCAGCTGTGAGGCTAGAGAGGCTGTGTGAGGGAGCAGCTGTGAGGCTAGAGAGGCTGTGTGAGGGAGGAGCTGTGAGGCTAGAGAGGCTGTGTGAGGGAGGAGCTGTGAGGCTAGAGAGGCTGTGTGAGGGAGGAGCTGTGAGGCTAGAGAGGCTGTGTGAGGGAGGAGCTGCTGTGAGGCTAGAGAGGCTGTGTGAGGGAGGAGCTGTGAGGCTAGAGAGGCTGTGTGAGAGAGGAGCTTCACTATGACTGACCTCAGGTAGCTGTTAACTAGAGAGGAGCTTCACTATGACTGACCTCAGGTAGCTGTTAACTAGAGAGGAGCTTCACCATGACTGACCTCAGGTAGCTGTTAACTAGAGAGGAGCTTTACCATGACTGACCTCAGGTAGCTGTTAACTAGAGAGGAGCTTCACTATGACTGACCTCAGGTAGCTGTTAACTAGAGAGGAGCTTCACCATGACTGACCTCAGGTAGCTGTTAACTAGAGAGGAGCTTCACCATGACTGACCTCAGGTAGCTGTTAACTAGAGAGGAGCTTTACCATGACTGACCTCAGGTAGCTGTTAACTAGAGAGGAGCTTTACCATGACTGACCTCAGGTAGCTGTTAACTAGAGAGGAGCTTCACCATGACTGACCTCAGGTAGCTGTTAACTAGAGAGGAGCTTCACTATGACTGACCTCAGGTAGCTGTTAACTAGAGAGGAGCTTTACCATGACTGACCTCAGGTAGCTGTTAACTAGAGAGGAGCTTCACCATGACTGACCTCAGGTAGCTGTTAACTAGAGAGGAGCTTCACCATGACTGACCTCAGGTAGCTGTTAACTAGAGAGGAGCTTCACTATGACTGACCTCAGGTAGCTGTTAACTAGAGAGGAGCTTTACCATGACTGACCTCAGGTAGCTGTTAACTAGAGAGGAGCTTCACTATGACTGACCTCAGGTAGCTGTTAACTAGAGAGGAGCTTCACCATGACTGACCTCAGGTAGCTGTTAACTAGAGAGGAGCTTCACCATGACTGACCTCAGGTAGCTGTTAACTAGAGAGGAGCTTTACCATGACTGACCTCAGGTAGCTGTTAACTAGAGAGGAGCTTCACTATGACTGACCTCAGGTAGCTGTTAACTAGAGAGGAGTTACAAGAGCCCTGCTCTCCTCAGGTGGCAGAACTACAGCGGTGTTTATCACACCAGGAGGAATCCAGAGAGTCAGTCTTCTCACAAAATCATCTGTAGCGTCCGAACGGTTTGGTCTACAGAACTATTACGACTCTGTGGAAAGGTGAGACTCTCAGGAACACCTACATGTCGGTTGTTCCTCTGTGGAAAGGTGAGACTCTCAGGGACACCTACATGTCGGTTGTTCCTCTGTGGAAAGGTGAGACTCTCAGGGACACCTACACGTCGGGTTGTTCCTCTGTGGAAAGGTGAGACTCTCAGGAACACCTACATGTCGGTTGTTCCTCTGTGGAAAGGTGAGACTCTCAGGGACACCTACACGTCGGGTTGTTCCTCTGTGGAAAGGTGAGACTCTCAGGGACACCTACATGTTACTTGTTCCTCTGTGGAAAGGTGAGACTCTCAGGGACACCTACATGTTACTTGTTCCTCTGTGGAAAGGTGAGACTCTCAGGGACACCTACATGTTACTTGTTCCTCTGTGGAAAGGTGAGACTCTCAGGGACACCTACATGTCGGTTGTTCCTCTGTGGAAAGGTGAGACTCTCAGGGACACCTACATGTCGGTTGTTCCTCTGTGGAAAGGTGAGACTCTCAGGGACACCTACATGTTACTTGTTCCTCTGTGGAAAGGTGAGACTCTCAGGGACACCTACATGTCGGTTGTTCCTCTGTGGAAAGGTGAGACTCTCAGGAACACCTACATGTCGGTTGTTCCTCTGTGGAAAGGTGAGACTCTCAGGAACACCTACATGTCGGTTGTTCCTCTGTGGAAAGGTGAGACTCTCAGGAACACCTACATGTCGGTTGTTCCTCTGTGGAAAGGTGAGACTCTCAGGGACACCTACATGTCGGTTGTTCCTCTGTGGAAAGGTGAGACTCTCAGGGACACCTACATGTTACTTGTTCCTCTGTGGAAAGGTGAGACTCTCAGGGACACCTACATGTCGGTTGTTCCTCTGTGGAAAGGTGAGACTCTCAGGGACACCTACATGTCGGTTGTTCCTCTGTGGAAAGGTGAGACTCTCAGGGACACCTACATGTTACTTGTTCCTCTGTGGAAAGGTGAGACTCTCAGGGACACCTACATGTCGGTTGTTCCTCTGTGGAAAGGTGAGACTCTCAGGAACACCTACATGTCGGTTGTTCCTCTGTGGAAAGGTGAGACTCTCAGGAACACCTACATGTCGGTTGTTCCTCTGTGGAAAGGTGAGACTCTCAGGAACACCTACATGTCGGTTGTTCCTCTGTGGAAAGGTGAGACTCTCAGGGACACCTACATGTCGGTTGTTCCTCTGTGGAAAGGTGAGACTCTCAGGAACACCTACATGTCGGTTGTTCCTCTGTGGAAAGGTGAGACTCTCAGGGACACCTACATGTCGGTTGTTCCTCTGTGGAAAGGTGAGACTCTCAGGAACACCTACATGTCGGTTGTTCCTCTGTGGAAATGTGAGACTCTCAGGGACACCTACATGTCGGTTGTTCCTCTGTGGAAATGTGAGACTCTCAGGGACACCTACATGTCGGTTGTTCTGCTCTAGGATGCCTACAGGCCTCAGCAGACTGGTCTGAAGGTCCACCGGTACCAGTAGATATGGAGACCGTGTAATGCCTCAAATAAGGGGTTAAATACATGTACAAAATTTGCAACAAATTTCCTTCAGACTTTTTGTGGGGTGGACTCTGTTATTCAATGCGTTTTTATGGGCTAATCACATTAAGGCCCAAATATAATTTTATCCCAAAAAACATTGATATATTTTTGTTAATACGTTAAAAGGGTCTGAAAATGTTTAAATCAAATAGCTAAATGGTTATTGGTATGGCCTTCTTAAAACAATTCCATATATCAACACCAGACAGCCTATCGCATCATTGGGTCATTCCAGGCCTGTACGCCAGGAAGCCGGATGCTCTGACAGCCTATCGTATCATTGGGTCAATCCAGGCCTGTACGCCAGGAAGCCGGATGCTCTAGTGATCTTAGACAGCCATTCAGTCATTTCCTGTGTAGCCACGAGCCAGAGGAAGACAGTGAGCTCCTTGGTGTGATAGTGGGATTTCAGTGCCACGCTGCCGGCTACACTGTAATCCCCCCCCGAGACTCCCTCCTTCCTTAGGAAATAGTCTCCTACCGTCTACAGCCTCAGACTGTTGTCAGACAACGAACACACACTGTGTGATGGAGATGGACACACTGTTCCACTCGGACTGCCTCAGAGCTTTATTCAGGGAGGGGGGACGTGGCTTCTACATTCAATACTGTTCAACTCTTGACTGCCTCAGACTGGCTCAGTCTATATGAAGCCTGTGAACGACTGGCTCAGTCTATATGAAACATGGTTTCTGTTACTGGAAGAGAGACACAGTAACAGTACTGGACAGCATTCTGCAGGGACAGACAACTCCCGAGGAGAGGGCCAGGGATGGTGAATTAATGACAGTGGATTGATCCTTCATCCCTCAGTCTATATGAAACATGGTTTCTGTTACTGGACTCAGCAGTCCACAGCATTCTGCAGGGACAGACAACTCCCGAGGAGAGGGCCAGGGATGGTGAATTAATGGCAGTGGATTGATCCTTCATCCCTCAGTCTATATGAAACATGGTTTCTGTTACTGGACTCAGCAGTCCACAGCATTCTGCAGGGACAGACAACTCCCGAGGAGAGGGCCAGGGATGGTGAATTAATGACAGTGGATTGATCCTTCATCCCTCTTGAGCTATGGAGAGTCCTTAAGGAGTTTCTTATTCTAATCCCCATGAGGAGGGACTCAGGGAAGAGGGCCGCACGAATACAAGTCAACTCTCAACACCGATGCAGTGATAGGCCTGAGGAAGAGGAGTGATAGGCCTGAGGAAGAGGAGTGATAGGCCTGAGGAAGAGGAGTGACAGGCCTGAGGAAGAAGAGTGACAGGCCTGAGGAAGAGGAGTGATAGGCCTGAGGAAGAGGAGTGATAGGCCTGAGGAAGAGGAGTGATAGGCCTGAGGAAGAGGAGTGACAGGCCTGAGGAAGAGGAGTGACAGGCCTGAGGAAGAGGAGTGATAGGCCTGAGGAAGAGTTATATTGTCACTCCTGCTACCCTGGTAACCATCACCGCCCTGCACTCTCATTTAAGACCGCGCATTACTACCACAGACAGACAGTCACAGGAAGAACAGTCCAGTTAAAAGAGTAGGAAACTAATGGTCCCATTTGTTATGTACGTGTGAGAGAGAGAGAGACAGAGAGAGACGAGAGAGAGAGACGAGAGAGAGAGGCGAGAGAAGCGAAGACAGAGAGAGACGAGAGAGAGACAGACGAGAGAGAGAGAGAGAGAGAGAGAGACGAGAGACAGAGAGACGAGAGAGGAGAGAGAGAGAGAGACAGACAGAGAGAGAGAGAGAGAGAGAGAGACAGAGAGAGGAGAGAGAGAGAGACGAGAGAGGAGAGAGAGAGAGAGAGAGAGAGAGACAGACAGAGAGAGAGAGAGAGAGACAGAGAGAGGAGAGAGAGAGAGAGAGAGAGACTCCCACATGCGCAATTCTGTCGGCGAGACATCAGCAAATAAAAGCCCTCCATCTTTCTTTACATATTCAGGCATTTACGAAACCCCAAATATCAGAGGACTTGATTGTCGATGTAATTGTTATCTTTATGGATAAATAACAACTGATTTAGAAGGGCCCTTGCTTTTCTATTGGTGGACTAAAGTCTCTCTCTCCCTCCCTCCCTCTCCATTAACCTTCCTCTCCTACTACAGAATCAGTCTCCCCTGAGAGACAGCTGGTCTCCATTAACCTCCCTCTCATACTACAGAATCAGTCTCCCCTGAGAGACAGCTGGTCTTCATTAACCTCCCTCTCCTGCTACAGAATCAGTCTCCCCTGAGAGACAGCTGGTCTTCATTAACCTTCCTCTCATACTACAGAATCAGTCTCCCCTGAGAGACAGCTGGTCTTCATTAACCTCCCTCTCCTACTACAGAATCAGTCTCCCCTGAGAGACAGCTGGTCTTCATTAACCTTCCTCTCCTACTACAGAATCAGTCTCCCCTGAGAGACAGCTGGTCTTCATTAACCTCCCTCTCCTGCTACAGAATCAGTCTCCCCTGAGAGACAGCTGGTCTCCATTAACCTTCCTCTCCTACTACAGAATCAGTCTCCCCTGAGGGGCTGGTTGTGTTTCATCTCCAGGTCGTAAAGTCCACGTCTCCAGGACAGTACCCTGGCAGCCCCAGGACAATGCCCAGGCCGGTGCCTGCTGAGCGGGGCACTGGGGGAGCTCTATTCTTCTCTCCCAGGTTTGTCCTGGGTCCATGGCAACCAACCTGTGCTATCCCAGGGTCCCGCTGGGTTGGCGACTGAACACTGACAAGGGGCTGCTATTAAATCAGGGGGTAGAGGTGGGGTGGAGGATGAGACATGAGGTATACAGGGAACAGAGACAGGAGAACAGACTGGACCAATTACCTTAAAGGAGGTGACTGACTATGTCTATCTGTCTCGGTCTCCCTGTCCACCCTTTCTTTGGTAGAACAAACAGCAGTAATAGCCAGATGGTTCAGACCCGGCGCCTCCGTGTCTCAGACAGGGTCCGACCCGGCGCCTCCGTGTCTCAGACAGGGTCCGACCTGGCGCCTCCGTGTCTCAGACAGGGTCCGACCCGGCGCCTCCGTGTCTCAGACAGGGTCCGACCCGGTGCCTCCATGTCTGACAGGGTCCGACCCGGCACCTCCATGTCTCAGACAGGGTCTGCACAGTAAATCAAGGATAGTTTAAATCCCAGTGTTAAAAGAAAATAGGGTTCTACTGGGAGATATCTTAGCCCTCGAGAGAGAGAGATCCGCTCCCTGGCGATGACAACTCGAGTTGGCGGGCGATGACAACTGGAGTAGATTGGGATGGAGAACTTTGAACTCCAATAAGAGTAACCAGAAACAGGGAGTTAAAGATGACTCATCTGTTCTCATCCTCCTAGATCTATCCGCAGGCCGCTCCTACCAGGTGACGTGGAGAGGATCAGTGTCTGCACCATGTACTCACACTACTGGTGTCCCCCAGGGCTCGGTTCTAGGCCCTTACCTCTTCTCTCTATAGACCAAGTCACTCAGCTCTGTCATATCCTCACGTGGTCTCTCCTATCATTACTATGAGGATGGACCTCTCCTCTTCTCTCTATAGACCAAGTCACTCAGCTCTGTCATATCCTCACATGGTCTCTCCTATCACTGCTATGAGGATGGACCTCTCCTCTCTATAGACCAGGTCACTCAGCTCTGTCATATCCTCACATGGTCTCTCCTATCACTGCTATGAGGATGGACCTCTCCTCTTCTCTCTATAGACCAAGTCACTCAGCTCTGTCATATCCTCACATGGTCTCTCCTATCACTGCTATGAGGATGGACCTCTCCTCTTCTCTCTATAGACCAAGTCACTCAGCTCTGTCATATCCTCACATGGTCTCTCCTATCACTGCTATGAGGATGGACCTCTCCTCTCTATAGACCAGGTCACTCAGCTCTGTCATATCCTCACATGGTCTCTCCTATCACTGCTATGAGGATGGACCTCTCCTCTTCTCTCTATAGACCAAGTCACTCAGCTCTGTCATATCCTCACATGGTCTCTCCTATCACTGCTATGAGGATGGACCTCTCCTCTCTATAGACCAAGTCACTCAGCTCTGTCATATCCTCACGTGGTCTCTCCTATCTAGACTAGAACTAGACTAGACTAGTCACTGAACCACTGAGCCTAATCTCCAGATCAGAGTGGGAGGAGGGGGGAGGACAGACCAGGCTCTGTTTGCTGTGGGCCCCGGCAGACAAAGTCCCTCACTCCACACATGGCCCGTCTGCTTTGCTGCACCCTCCCACCCCGTCTCCCTGTCCCCCCATCCCTCCCTCCACTCACCTTGGAAGGCTGCTACGTTCCTGGACATGAGGACGCTGAGGCTGGAGGAGGAGGTCTGGAGGAGGTTCTGAACATCCCGCCGGGCCGCCACCTGGTACCTCTCCTCCATCTTCTTAGTGCAGCATGTCAGGTTCCTGGACTGGCACACCTGGAGGTCCGAACCTGGAGTGGAATATATTATTGTTACTCAGCTATGCCACATTACATGAACAGGGCTTCCATTGTGATCATAGAGAGAGAGGGTTCTGGAACATTAGGGCTTCCATTGTGATCATAGAGAGAGAGGGTTCTGGAACATTAGGGCTTCCATTGTGATCATAGAGAGAGAGGGTTCTGGAACATTAGGTCTTCCATTGTGATCATAGAGAGAGAGGGTTCTGGAACATTAGGGCTTCCATTGTGATCATAGAGAGAGAGGGTTCTGGAACATTAGGTCTTCCATTGTGACCATAGAGAGAGAGGGTTCTGGAACATTAGGTCTTCCATTGTGACCATAGAGAGAGAGGGTTCTGGAACATTAGGTATTCCATTGTGATCATAGAGAGGGAGGGTTCTGGAACATTAGGTCTTCCATTGTGATCATAGAGAGGGAGGGTTCTGGAACATTAGGTATTCCATTGTGATCATAGAGAGGGAGGGTTCTGGAACATTAGGTCTTCCATTGTGATCATAGAGAGAGAGGGTTCTGGAACATTAGGTCTTCCATTGTGATCATAGAGAGAGTTCTGGAACATTAGGTCTTCCATTGTGATCATAGAGAGAGGGAGTTCTGGAACATTAGGTCTTCCATTGTGATCATAGAGAGAGGGAGTTCTGGAACATTAGGTCTTCCATTGTGATCATAGAGAGAGAGAGGGTTCTGGAACATTAGGTCTTCCATTGTGACCATAGAGAGAGAGAGAGAGAGAGGGTTCTGGAACATTAGGTCTTCCATTGTGACCATAGAGAGAGAGAGAGAGGGTTCTGGAACATTAGGTCTTCCATTGTGATCATAGAGAGAGAGGGTTCTGGAACATCATCAAATCTAAATTGAATGTAAACAAAGTGCCATTGCTCAGCCAGATAGTAGTATGCTTTAACAGGATCAGAGATGCTGCTTCGTCACCAGGGCTTTCTACTGCTGCCATCCCATAGGAGAGGAGCTGGAGATGAATGACATTCACAAAATGAGTCATTCAGAAATGATTCCCCCCCTCCTTAACCCACTGGGCTGATTGGCAGGTTTACTGCCACGTGGCAGATAGCTGTCAACATCAAACCACATCACTAGGGCCCTATGTTATGGACAATCATGTCACGTGACTAGGATGTGAACCTGTATTTAAAAGCATTTTCAACAAACAGTCGCCTTTACGGCAGATGGTTCAGAATCATTCTCAGACAATTTCTTTCCCTTTCGGTGTAATTCTCATTTTTGGAAAAGGCTTAAAATAAAAAAGGTTAAGATCTTAGTCAGACAGACATCACATCAGAGATATATCACATGAATAATTAATCTCAGTCAAGACACAGGGCCCTACAGACATCACATGAATAATTAATCTCAGTCAAGACACAGGGCCCTACAGACATCACATAAGAGATATATTACATGGATAATTAATCTCAGTCAAGACACAGGGCCCTACAGACATCACATCAGAGATATATCACATGAATAATTAATCTCAGTCAAGACACAGGGCCCTACAGACATCACATGAATAATTAATCTCAGTCAAGACACAGGGCCCTACAGACATCACATAAGAGATATATTACATGGATAATTAATCTCAGTCAAGACACAGGGCCCTAGACATCACATGAATAATTCATCTCAGTCAAGACACAGGGCCCTACAGACATCACATAAGAGATATATTACATGGATAATTAATCTCAGTCAAGACACAGGGCCCTACAGACATCACATGAATAATTAATCTCAGTCAAGACACAGGGCCCTACAGACATCACATAAGAGATATATTACATGGATAATTAATCTCAGTCAAGACACAGGGCCCTAGACATCACATGGATAATTAATCTCAGTCAAGACACAGGGCCCTACAGACATCACATGGATAATTAATCTCAGTCAAGACACAGGGCCCTACAGACATCACATAAGAGATATATTACATGGATAATTAATCTCAGTCAAGACACAGGGCCCTAGGCATCACATGGATAATTAATCTCAGTCAAGACACAGGGCCCTAGACATCACATGGATAATTAATCTCAGTCAAGACACAGGGCCCTACAGACATCACATAAGAGATATATTACATGGATAATTAATCTCAGTCAAGACACAGGGCCCTAGGCATCACAAGGATAATTAATCTCAGTCAAGACACAGACAGCATCCCTTTAGCTGTCAGTAGCACCACTGTCTGAGGCTCAGAGTTGTCTCTTCTATCTCGCCAGCTGCATGATACTGGACTACATCCTCACCATGTCCACACTGACGGTCTGCATGTTGAAACAAGCTCAGGGGGAGAAGGGGGAACGCAGGAAGGCAGCTGTGTGTGAAAGCAAAATCGGAGTCTTGCCGTTGTCACCTCGACAAGTGATGTCCAGCATTTGCCACTACGTGTGTGTGAAGCTGCCGGCTCGCATAGGAAACACACAGACAGACAGACAGACAGACAGACAGACACACAGACTCAAAACAAGTTATTATTTTCTACTCTAAAACATCTTTTCAGACGTGCTGAAACAGGCGTCTCTGGCAGCACTTCCCTCCACTCGATCAGACAACCTGCACTGTGTGTTGTCAGAAAGGGGTTTAGTCACGCAGAAGAGGAGACGGCACACGTTAAAACACATTCCTACTCATCTAGATAAAGACAGCGTGAAAGATCCTCTGGGCCTGATTTTAACTTTCCCACTTAAAAAAGAAAAGCACAGAAACTGGGCTCAGTCCAACACGCTGAAAGGCTCTGGTTTGATTTATAGTCTATACGTGTAGTTAAGCCCAGTAGTAGCCAGCAGCCCGCCAATGAGTAGCTCACCAAACTATTCCGAGAGTACAAGTTGAAGTCGGAAGTTTACATACACCTCAGTCAAATACATTTAAACTCAGTTTTTCCACAATTCCTGACATTTAATCCTAGTAAAAAAATTCCCCTGTCTTAGGTCAGTCTCAGGATCACCACTTTATTTTAAAGAATGTGAAATGTCAGAATAATAGTAGAGAGAATGATTTATTTCAGCTTTTATTTCTTTCATCACATTCCCAGTGGGTCAGAAGTTTACATACACTCAAATCAAAATCAAATCAAATTTTATGTCACATACACATGGTTAGCAGATGTTAATGCGAGTGTAGCGAAATGCTTGTGCTTCTAGTTCTGACCATGCAGTAGTATCTAACAAGTAATTAGTATTTGGTAGCATTGCCTTTAAATTGTTTAACTTTCGGTCAAACGTTTCGGGTAGCCTTCCACAAGCTTCCCACAATAAGTTGGGTGAATTTTGGCCCATTCCTCCTGACAGAGCTGGTGTAACTGAGGCAGGTTTGAAGGCCTCCTTGCTCGCCCACGCTTTTTCAGTTCTGCCTACAAATTTTCTATAGGATTGAGGTCAGGGCTTTGTGATGGCCACTCCAATACCTTGACTTTGTTGTCCTTAAGCCATTTTGCCACAACTTTGGAAGTATGCTTGGGGTCATTGTCCATTTGGAAGACCCATTTGCGACCAAGCTTTAACTTCCTGACTGATGTCTTGAGATGTTGCTTCAATATATCCACATAATTTTTCTTCCCTCATGATGCCATCTGTCCCTCCTGCAGCAAAGCACCCCCACAACATGATGCTGCCGCCTCCGTGCTTCACAGTTGGGATGGTGTTCTTCGGCTTGTAAGCCTCCCCCTTTTTCCTCCAAACATAACGATGGTCGTTACGGCCAAACAGTTCTATTTTTGTTTCATCAGACCAGAGGACATTTTTCCAAAAAGTACAATCTTTGTCCCCATGTGCAGAAGTCCAAAAAGGCCTGTGGTGTTGATTGTATACTAACTTAAAATGTAAAATATACAGACCACGAATTCAAATGGGCTATTCTTAAACTCTGTAACATAACCCTCAGCTCTGTCATCTTCCTTTATATTTGTAACCAAGGCCTGAATGTACGTTAGCAGCAATCTCCAAAGAATCCTCTGCAGACTAGTCACTGAAACAGACTAGTCACTGGGCCAGACTAGTCACTGGGCCAGACTAGTCACTGAACCAGACTAGTCACTGAACCAGACTAGTCACTGAACCAGACTAGTCACTGAGCCAGACTAGTCACTGAGCCAGACTAGTCACTGAGCCAGACTAGTCACTGAACCAGACTAGTCACTGAGCCTAATCTCCAGATCCACAGCAGACTTCAACATTTCCTCAGTGAAAACAATGTTGTGAGCAAATGTCAAATTGGCTTCTTACCAAAATATCGTATGACAGACCACGTATACACCCTGCACACCATTATTGACAAACAAAACAAACGCAAAGTCTGCTCATGTTTTTCTTGATTTCAAATAAGCTTTTGACTCAATTTGGCATGAGGGGTCATATAAGTTGATGGAAAGTGGTGTTTGGGGAGAAAAGCATATGACATTATAAAATCAATGTACACAAACAACAAGTGTGCGGTTCAAATTGGCAAAAAACACACATTTCTTCCCACAAGGCCGTGGGGTGAGACAGGGATGTATCTTAAGCCCCACCCTCTTCAACACATATATCAATGAATTGGCGAGGCCACTTGAACAGTCTGCAGCACCTGGCCTCACCCTACTAGAATCTGAAGTCAAATGTCTACTGTTTGCAGATGATCTGGTGCTTCTGTCCCCAATCAAGGAGAGTCTACAGCAGCACCTAGATCTTCTGCACAGATTCTGCCAGACCTGGGCCCTGACAGTAAATCTGCCAGACCTGGGCCCTGACAGTAAATCTGCCAGACCTGGGCCCTGACAGTAAATCTGCCAGACCTGGGCCCTGACAGTAAATCTCAGTCAGACCAAAAGAATGTTCCAAAAAAAGTCCAGTTGCCAAGACAACAAATGCATACTCTAGATAGACACCGTTGCCCTAGAGCACACGAAGAATGACACCTGCCTCGGCCTAAACATCAACACCACAGGTAACTTCCACAAGGCTGTGAACGAGCTGAGAGACAAGGCAAGCAGGGCCTTCAATGCTATCAAAATGAACATAGAATCTCAATTAGGATCTGGCTAAAACACACTTCAAAATCAGTTATCGAACCCATGACCCTCGACGGTTGTGAGGTCTGGGGTCCACTCACCAACCATAAATTCAGAAAATGGGACAAACACCAAATCGAGACTCCGCATGCAGAATTCTGCAAAAAATATACTTTGTGTACAACACAAAACCCCCAAAACAATGCATGCAGAGCAGAACTAGGACTATACCTACTAGTTAACAACATCCAGAAACAAGACGTTAAAAGGAACCCACACATTTCACCACAAAACCCTCACCTACCGAAAGATGAACCTAGAGAAGTCTCCTCAGCCAGGAGGTTCTGTTCACAGACCCCACAGAGCCCAGGACAGAAACACAATTAGACCCAACCAAAATTATGAGAAAGCAAAAAGATAATTACTTGACACATTGGAAAGAATCAACCAAGAAAAAGAGCAAACTAGAATGTTATTTGGCCCTAAACAGAGAGTACGCAGTGGCAGAATACCTGACCACTGTGACTGACCACAAGTTAGGAAAATCCTTGACTATGTACTCCGTGAGCATAGCCTTGCTATTTAGAGAGGCCGCCATAGCCGGTCTTCTCTCGAGAGCCAGGTCTGCCTATGTACCCACTGCGCACATAATGAGGTGGAAACTGAGCTACACTTCCTAACCTCCTGTCAAATGTATGACCACATTAGAGAGACATATTTCCCACAGACCCACAAAGAACTTGAAAACAAATCAAACATTGATATACTCCCATATCTGTTAGGCAAAATACCGCAGTGTTCCATCACAGCAGCAAGATTTGTGGCCTGTTGCCACAAGAAAGGGGCAACCAGTGGAGCACAAACACTGTAAATACAACCCATATTTATCTGGTTACTTTCCCTTTCATACTTCAACTACTTGCACATTTTTACAACACTGTACATAGCCAATAACATGTATATTCTGTTAAAACGTTTGTGAGTGCCATGTTAACTAATGTTTCCCTTGTTCATTTCCATTTTGTTTGTCTACTCCATTTGCTTTGGCAGTGTAAACATGTTTCCCATGCCAATAAAGCCCTTGGAATTGAACTGAAGAGAGGCAAAGAAGGAGAGAGGCAGAGAGCAGGGAGAGAGGCAGAGAGGAGAGAGAGAGAGAGGCAGAGGTGGAGGGAGAGAGAAGGAGAAGGAGAGTGAGAGAGAGAGAGGTGGAGGCTAGAGAGGAGGAGAGTGAGAGAGAGGCAGAGAGGAGGAGGGAGAGAGGAGGGAGAGAGAGAGGCAGAGAGGAGGAGAGAGAGAGGAGGAGGGAGAGATGCAGAGAGGTGGAGGGAGAGAGAGAGGCAGAGAGGAGGAGGGAGAGAGAGAGGCAGAGAGGAGGAGGGAGAGAGGAGGAGAGAGGAGGAGGGAGAGAGAGGCAGAGAGGAGGAGGGAGGAGAAGGGAGAGAGAGGCAGAGAGGAGGAGAGAGAGGCAGAGAGGAGGAGAGAGAGGCAGAGAGGAGGAGAGAGAGAGAGGCAGAGAGGAGGATGGAGAGAGAGGCAGAGAGGAGGAGGGAGAGAGGAGGAGAGAGGGAGGCTGAGAGGAGGGAGAGAGGCAGAGAGGAGGAGGGAGAGAGGAGGAGGGAGAGAGAGAGGAGGAGAGAGAGGCAGAGAGAAGAGGAGAGAGAAGGAGGGAGAGAGAGAGGAGGAGAGAGAGGCAGAGAGAAGAGGAGAGAGAGGAGGAGAGGAGGAGGGAGAGAGGAGGAGGGAGAGAGAGGAGAGAGGAGGGAGAGAGGCAGAGAGGAGAGGCAGTCCGAGCAATTGCCAGCCCACAGCTCAGCTATATTTACTAAGCGGTCCATTGTCTCTCAGCACCAGACCCATAGACAACACTAAAAGAAACCTATCATTCTTCCACAGATGTTTTGGTTGGACGAGACGTCAGATGGACGAGACGTTCGGTTGGACGATCCAGGAGAAGAGAACCATGTTCAGAAACATCAGAAAAAACAATACCTCAAGCAGCTGCGGCATGTGTGGTATGATGACGGCATCCTGGATAGTGATGCTAAGACAACAAACCACGCTACGGTAGAACATCTGGGAGATGAATCAAGAGAGAGATTTTTATCTTCATGGTTTCAGAATCAGACACAGAACACCGGAGGCAGTGTTTCCCCTAGTTAGATATTCCCGGGCAGAGTGCGGAGGCCACCAAAACAACACCCATGGCCTCCGGGTATGGAAGCACACAGAACATGGATTGTTTAGGTGTCAGACATTCTAAAATAATCCCAAATTTAAACACAAGTGAGAACCATTGTATGTATTGAGTTGAACTAAGTGATGAATCCATCCTGTTTCCTTTCATCTAAATAAGAGGTGTTTATACCTGAACACGCCACACACACACAGCTACAGAACCATATTGGTGCTCTGTAAACCCAACCACTAACTAATCTCCCCGTGACCTTCAACCTCTAACCTCCAGAAACAGCAAGCGGCCCTGTATCCTGGAATACAACCAAAACATGGCTGTGTCTGAAATGGCGCACACTCTATGAACTGGTCAAAAAGTAGTGCACTTGACACAGAGGGAATAGGATGCCATTTCAGACGCAGTCCACCACTAACCAGAGCTGGATAAAGTGCCTCGGTGTGCTCGGCTCAGTGATGTCCGGCGTAGGGCGGGCAGCTGTGTCAACAGAGAGGAATATTATCTTTCAGCTAATGGCTTCTGTAATGTTCTCTAGTCAAGTGTCCAAAACATGAGGAATGACGTGTATAAAAGGAATGGGATCTGATGGCCCATACGGATCTGATGGCCCATACGGATCTGATGGCCCATACGGATCTGATGGCCCATACGGAGACCCTACAGAAAGAACACAGACCCTGTAGATAGAATACTGGAGGCCCTGTAGATAGAATACTGGAGGCCCCTAGCTACTGAGACCCTGTAGATAGAATACTGGAGGCCCGTAGCTACTGAGACCCTGTAGATAGAATACTGGAGGCCCGTAGCTACTGAGGCCCTGTAGATAGAATACTGGAGGCCCGTAGCTACTGAGACCCTGTAGATAGAATACTGGAGGCCCGTAGCTACTGAGACCCTGTAGATAGAATACTGGAGGCCGGTAGCTACTGAGACCCTGTAGATAGAATACTGGAGGCCCGTAGCTACTGAGACCCTGTAGATAGAATACTGGAGGCCCGTAGCTACTGAGACCCTGTAGATAGAATACTGGAGGCCAGCTACTGAGACCCTGTAGATAGAATACTGGAGGCCCGTAGCTACTGAGACCCTGTAGATAGAATACTGGAGGCCCTGTAGATAGAATACTGGAGGCCCTGTAGATAGAATACTGGAGGCCCGTAGCTACTGAGACACTGTAGATAGAATACAGGAGGCCCGTGGGCAGTACCTACGGGCCTCCAGTATTCTATCTACAGGGTCTCAGTACCTACCGGCCTCCAGTATTCTATCTACAGGGCCTCCAGTATTCTATCTACAGGGCCTCAGTAGCTACGGGCCTCCAGTATTCTATCTACAGGGCCTCCAGTATTCTATCTACAGGGCCTCCAGTATTCTATCTACAGGGTCTCAGTAGCTACGGGCCTCCAGTATTCTATCTACAGGGCCTCCAGTATTCTATCTACAGGGCCTCCAGTATTCTATCTACAGGGTCTCAGTAGCTACAGGGCCTCCAGTATTCTATCTACAGGGCCTCCAGTATTCTATCTACAGGGTCTCAGTAGCTACGGGCCTCCAGTATTCTATCTACAGGGTCTCAGTAGCTACGGGCCTCCAGTATTCTATCTACAGGGCCTCCAGTATTCTATCTACAGGGCCTCCAGTATTCTATCTACAGGGTCTCAGTAGCTACGGGCCTCCAGTATTCTATCTACAGGGTCTCAGTAGCTACGGGCCTCAGTATTCTATCTACAGGGTCTCAGTAGCTACGGGCCTCCAGTATTCTATCTACAGGACCTCAGTAGCTACGGGCCTCCAGTATTCTATCTACAGGGTCTCAGTAGCTACGGGCCTCCAGTATTCTATCTACAGGGTCTCAGTAGCTACGGGCCTCCAGTATTCTATCTACAGGGCCTCAGTAGCTATGGGCCTCCAGTATTCTATCTACAGGGCCTCAGTATTCTATCTACAGGGTCTCAGTAGCTATGGGCCTCCAGTATTCTATCTACAGGGCCTCAGTAGCTATGGGCCTCCAGTATTCTATCTACAGGGCCTCAGTAGCTATGGGCCTCCAGTATTCTATCTACAGGGCCTCAGTATTCTATCTACAGGGTTTCAGTAGCTACGGGGCCTCCAGTATTCTATCTACAGGGTCTCAGTAGCTACGGGCCTCAGTATTCTATCTACAGGGCCTCAGTAGCTACGGGCCTCCAGTATTCTATCTACAGGGCCTCAGTAGCTACGGGCCTCCAGTATTCTATCTACAGGGTCTCAGTAGCTACGGGCCTCCAGTATTCTATCTACAGGGTCTCAGTAGCTACGGGCCTCCAGTATTCTATCTACAGGGTCTCAGTAGCTACGGGCCTCCAGTATTCTATCTACAGGGTCTCAGTAGCTACGGGCCTCCAGTATTCTATCTACAGGGTCTCAGTAGCTACGGGCCTCCAGTATTCTATCTACAGGGTCTCAGTAGCTACCGGCCTCCAGTATTCTATCTACAGGGTCTCAGTAGCTACGGGCCTCCAGTATTCTATCTACAGGGCCTCAGTAGCTACGGGCCTCCAGTATTCTATCTACAGGGTCTCAGTAGCTACGGGCCTCCAGTATTCTATCTACAGGGCCTCAGTAGCTACGGGCCTCCAGTATTCTATCTACAGGGTCTCAGTAGCTACGGGCCTCCAGTATTCTATCTACAGGGTCTCAGTAGCTACGGGCCTCCAGTATTCTATCTACAGGGCCTCCAGTATTCTATCTACAGGGCCTCCAGTATTCTATCTACAGGGTCTCAGTAGCTACGGGCCTCCAGTATTCTATCTACAGGGTCTCAGTAGCTACGGGCCTCAGTATTCTATCTACAGGGTCTCAGTAGCTACGGGCCTCCAGTATTCTATCTACAGGGTCTCAGTAGCTACGGGCCTCCAGTATTCTATCTACAGGGCCTCCAGTATTCTATCTACAGGGCCTCCAGTATTCTATCTACAGGGTCTCAGTAGCTACGGGCCTCCAGTATTCTATCTACAGGGTCTCAGTAGCTACGGGCCTCAGTATTCTATCTACAGGACCTCAGTAGCTACGGGCCTCCAGTATTCTATCTACAGGACCTCAGTAGCTACGGGCCTCCAGTATTCTATCTACAGGGTCTCAGTAGCTACGGGCCTCCAGTATTCTATCTACAGGGTCTCAGTAGCTACGGGCCTCCAGTATTCTATCTACAGGGTCTCAGTAGCTACGGGCCTCCAGTATTCTATCTACAGGGCCTCAGTAGCTACGGGCCTCCAGTATTCTATCTACAGCTACCGAGACATTGACTCCTAGTCTCTGACAGTGGTCTGTTTCATCCTTTGCTCCTCTCCCTTAATAAAGGAAAACATCCTACCAGAACCACCTGTACCTTTCACTCTGTCAGATCAGCCTGAACAGGCCAACATAATAGCAGCTATAGCAGCCTAGGCCCACCAGAGTTTATTTTAAACAATAAGGCCCGAGGGGGCGTGGTATACGGCCAATATACCACGACTAAAGGCTGCTCTTATGCACAATGCAGTGCCTGGATACAGCCCTTAGTCGTGGTTTATTAGTATATATATATATATATATATATCACAAATCCCAGAGTTGCCTTATTACTAGTATAAACTGGTTACCAATGTAATTAGAGCAGTGTAAAAAGTATTTCGTAATACCTGTGGTATTTCAACCAATCAGCGTTCAGGTGTCGAACCATGCAGTTTATAATAACAGTTAGGAAACCAATGGGGACGGAGAACATGCAGTCATGGAAATCAATACAGTCAGTCAAATGTTAATATCCTATATTAAATCAGGAGCCATAGAATACACAATACAGGCTACGGCAGTCGGCCCTAGAGCTCCAGGCTACCGGCAGTCGGCCCTAGAGCTCCAGGCTACCGGCAGTCGGCCCTAGAGCTCCAGGCTACCGGCAGTCGGCCCTAGAGCTCCAGGCTACCGGCAGTCGGCCCTAGAGCTCCAGGCTACCGGCAGTCGGCCCTAGAGCTCCAGGCTACGGCAGTCGGCCCTAGAGCTCCAGGCTACCGGCAGTCGGCCCTAGAGCTCCAGGCTACCGGCAGTCGGCCCTGGAGCCCCAGGCTACCGGCAGTCGGCCCTAGAGCTCCAGGCTACGGCAGTCGGCCAGGGTTCAACAACCCCCCAGCCATGTAGGATTGAATGAAGCCCGTCTGGAAACCGCCATCCAAAGCAGTCAGTTTGAAACGTGCAGATATACTAATCCATGTATAATGTATATATAACTACCCGTAGCCTCACCTTCTCTCGGTCTCTCCGGCAGTGACGTCACTGGTCCAATCTGCCGCTGCTGAAAAACTTTGCGCACTTCATCACAGCTCGTTGGACTTCCCGAACTCAGCCCAACACAAGCAGCAACAAACCAACAGCACAGCATCTTCTGGAGTCCCATGTTCAAATCCTAGGTTGATGTTACACAAAAAAAACCCTTATCTAATATTTAAAAAAGTTAGGAACATTCCTAAGAGACGATCACAACTGTCCACGGTTCCCTGGATCTGCGACGGTACTTTTCAAATGATGGAAAACTGCCTGAAAACGTTTTAAAACAATAAAATCCTTACAGAGGTTACAGCAGTGATGTTTGAAAGAGTCATTGGACTGGAAGAAGAAGTCGTCAACGGCAGCGAGTTGAGCAATGTGGCGAGACTTGGAGCGGGGGGACTGGGCGGAACCATACCTGAGGAGGAGACAGACCCACTGGGGGGAGAACACTACAGCCAACAGTGGGGTGCAGAGCCATCTCCTGGACAGACCTTGGAGGAGCAGCCTAAAACAGCTCCCCGGAACAATGCGTATTGTAACGACCCTGGGTTTATAAGCGCGGATATCCTATGGACCTCGGGCTAGAAGGTCGAGGGTTCGAGACCCTGCCGGTTTCGTTACAGTATTACAGTCTACTACCGCATGGCTATTACGTTCCAACGCAACAACCCGTTCGGTACAAAGTGATGGATGAGACCGTTTCTATCCAGTTCCATAGGTCTACTAAAAGGCCTTTTGGACATGGGTATGGCCTTTATGGCGTCCAAATGACGCACAGGTGATTCCCGGTAGGAGGCGGTGACGCTCGCCTCGAAAGACATGTACTGGGCGAAGGAAACCATAGATTTGGATCAACACTTGATATAAAAAATACAATTTACAAAAATAGAATGTATAGAAGTGACTTTATTTAACCAGGTAAGGGGCGACTGGCAAGGCAAAACGGGACAATAGCAGCGTGTACATCACATATTACAGTAAAATACTAAATACAAAAGTGTCACAAGTTACAACTGAAGATTAGAAACATCTGCAGCTATCACAAAACAGTGCTGTCGATCAGAGTCTTCAAAACAGGCAGGGACACTAACTCCACTTCACTTTAATGGTCTTTTGAAGCATGTTCCACGATGAAGGGACATTATGGGGAACATATTGTCGTCGTCCCCACCATCTCAGTTGTAGCCTTAGGAACAGACAAGGACAGCAGCGAGCTGTGGACCGAAGACTGGACTGAGAGACCGATGTGGTCAGACAAGAAAACAGAGATACAAAAGGAAAGTCGTCCCATCAAATGGTTTGTACATAAAAGTGTCCCAGTCTTTTAGCCTCCTGGTGGAGAGACAGGTCCATTACACCCTAGAATACACATCTCAATCAAATCCAACTCGGTCACATGCGCCAAATACAACAAGTGTAGACTTCACCGTGAAATGCTGACTTACAAGCCCTTAACCAACAGTGCAGTTCAAGAAGAGTTATTTAAATTATTTACCAAGTAGACTAAAATAAAAACTAATATTAAAAAGTAACACAATAAGATTGAGGCTATATACAGGGGGCACCGGTACTGAGTCAGTGTTGGGGGTACAGGTTAGCAGTGTACAGGGGGTCAATGTAAATAGTCTGGGTGGCCATTTGATTAATTGTTCAGCAGTCTAATGGCTTGGGGGTAGAAGCTGTTGAAGGAGCCTTTTGGTCCTAGAGACTTGTCGCTCCGGTACCGCTTGCCGGGCGGAAGCAGAGTAAAACAGTCTGATTTGGCTGACTGGAGCGTTTGTAACAGATCTTAAAGCACCATGATACTGGTGTCCAGGTACTTGCCGAGGCCTGCATATAGACAATATCACCATCAGCCTGCACGGAGAAAAGTGCTTTGAACAAAGATCCTTTCTGACCCACCTTGAAATGCAAGATTTGTTCCTAAAAATAGAAAACCCCAATTTCAACTTTCGTTTCTTGGTCAAATTGTATGTGCCGTTTGAAAATGCAGCTTTTCTCATCTAACCAAATCCCAAGATATTTATTAGGTAAGCCTAGAAAATGTTGTCCTTTTATAGTTAAAATCTGCAAGCGACTCCATCTGTTTCCTTTCAGTGAAAAAAAAACATAAATTGTTTTCCTTGCATTAAGCACAAGTTATAATTCAAAAGCTAACTGGACGTCCTGAAAAGCCTCGTCGACATTAGATTACGCTAGAATAAATAGTGCCATCAGCATACAGATGGAGATTTGCAGAGTCAGTCTTCCCTAATTATTTATATTCAGCATAAAAAGTAGCCGACCTAAGATTGAGCCCCAGGGAACTAATTTTACTCAACCTTTATTTAACCAGGCAAGTCAGTTAAGAACAAATTATTATTTACAATGAAGGCCTACCGGGGAACAGTCGGTTAACTTGCCTTGTTCAGGGGGCAGAACAACATATGTTCACCTTGTCAGCTCAGGGATTCGATCAAGCAACCTTTCGGTTACTGGCCCAACGCTTTAACCACTAGGCTACCCTGCCGCCCCTTTAGTAAAACTTCAAATCTCAAGATTTCATACCCTCCTGTGCTACACACGGTTGTCAGAAAGGTAGTTTTACAATGACCACATGACTCATGTTATGGATGTGTGACACGGTCCATCCTAGTAGTTTCCTGTTCAAAGAAGAAGAAAGGCGTTTTAGAGATGGGAGATAAAATACCTGGAACTTTCCACCGCCCTACAGCAGTACATCTTGAGAAGCAGACCTAGCTACACATTTCAAAATCAATGCACAAATGGAAAACTTTGAAAAAGTTTATGGAAACTTTATTTTGAGACAAAACCACAGCATGAAACAATTAAATCACCATAAGGATTGACAAATTTAAGCTCTGTAAATGAGTCCACAATTTAGAAAGCTACCTCGCCACATTCATTCATTAAAAACAACCTAGAAAACAGAATGAGGAGACAGAAATATACACAGCACTAGTATACAAGCCTCATGTTTGGTAAATAAACGTTGTATGGATTCATTTGTAACGCGCATCGAGTAATTAACTGGTTCAGAGAGCAGGAGCATCTCCTCAATCCTAAACAGGCCGGGACAAGTGCAATACCTTCAGAGTTACAGCACTGCCACCCCTCCCAACCTGACCAGGACAGGGACTGACACCCCTCCCAACCTGACCGGGACGGGCTGACACCCCTCCCAACCTGACCGGGACAGGGGCTGACACCCCTCCCAACCTGACCGGGACAGGACAGGGACTGACACCCCTCCCAACCTGACCGGGACAGGACAGGGACTGACACCCCTCCCAACCTGACCGGGACAGGACAGGGACTGACACCCCTCCCAACCTGACCGGGACAGGGACTGACACCCCTCCCAACCTGACCGGGACAGGGACTGACACCCCTCCCAACCTGACCGGGACAGGACAGGGACTGACACCCCTCCCAACCTGACCGGGACAGGACAGGGACTGACACCCCTCCCAACCTGACCGGGACAGGACAGGGACTGACACCCCTCCCAACCTGACCGGGACAGGACAGGGACTGACACCCCTCCCAACCTGACCGGGACAGGGACTGACTTCTACAGTTCCAATCCAACCTGACCGGGACAGGGGCTGACACCCCTCCCAACCTGACCGGGACAGGGGCTGACTTCTACAGTTCCAATCCAACCTGACCGGGACAGGGGCTGACACCCCTCCCAACCTGACCGGGACAGAGACTGACTTCTACAGTTCCAATCCAACCTGACCGGGACAGGGACTGACACCCCTCCCAACCTGACCGGGACAGGGGCTGACTTCTACAGTTCCAATCCAACCTGACCAGGACTAGGACTGACTTCTACAGTTCCAATCCAACCTGACCAGGACTAGGACTGACTTCTACAGTTCCAATCCAACCTGACCAGGACTAGGACTGACTTCTACAGTTCCAATCCAACCGGACCAGGACTAGGACTGACTTCTACAGTTCCAATCCAACCTGACCAGGACTAGGACTGACTTCTACAGTTCCAATCCAACCTGACCGGGACAGGGGCTGACTTCTACAGTTCCAATCCAACCTGAGCAGGACTAGGACTGACTTCTACAGTTCCAATCCAACCTGACCGGGACAGGGGCTGACTTCTACAGTTCCAATCCAACCTGACTGGGACTTGTACTAAAAACAGTTATATTACCACCAAGTCGATCCTCTTTTGAGTAAATGAAAAGTGATTCAGAACAGAGACCACTACAGAATAGTTCTAGAAAAACACCATTCAATAATAAAATCCATGTATGAATATCATCATACCGGCACAGAAAGACTTGACTGAAACAGTTGATGGTGGCTGGAGGTCAAGTCACTGCTCAGTCAGTTTTGCATGGATTTGCACAGCAAGCATTTGTTGAAGCAGGATGCAAAGCAGCAAAACTGACCGAGGAACAGCGATGATAGATGTATCAAAACTGGACCAGAGGAACAGTGGTGATAGATGTATCAAAACTGGACCAGAGGAACAGAGATGATAGATGCAGCAAAACTGGACCAGAGGAACAGAGATGATAGATGCAGCAAAACTGACCCGAGGAACAGCGATGATAGATGCAGCAAAACTGACCCGAGGAACAGAGATGATAGATGTAGCAAAACTGACCCGAGGAACAGAGATGATAGATGTAGCAAAACTGGACCAGAGGAACAGAGATGATAGATGTAGCAAAACTGGACCAGAGGAACAGAGATGATAGATGTAGCAAAACTGGACCAGAGGAACAGAGATGATAGATGTAGCAAAACTGGACCAGAGGAACAGAGATGATAGATGTATCAAAACTGACCCGAGGAACAGAGATGATAGATGTATCAAAACTGGACCAGAGGAACAGAGATGATAGATGTATCAAAACTGACCCGAGGAACAGAGATGATAGATGTAGCAAAACTGACCCAGAGGAACAGAGATGATAGATGTAGCAAAACTGGACCAGAGGAACAGAGATGATAGATGTAGCAAAACTGACCAGAGGAACAGAGATGATAGATGTAGCAAAACTGACCAGAGGAACAGAGATGATAGATGTACGGTTTGACTTGGTTGCTGGGTTTGAAGAGGCTTCCTTCCGTGTTGAGGGATGAACGTGATGCAACATATGACAGCAATACTGGAAGTGCTCACATTGCAGTAGATGTGGAAAATATACTACCTGCACTATAAGCACTTTAACACTGCTGAAACTAAATCTAGTCAACCGTTGGTCTGATTGGAGACAGGCTGGGTACAAAGGGCTGGAGGCTCAGGACAGTGGGACGGTATTTAGTACTGCTGAAACTAAATCTAGTCAACTGTTGGTCTGATTGGAGACAGGCTGGGTACCAAAGGGCTGGAGGCTCAGGACAGTGGGATGGTATTTAGTACTGCTGAAACTAAATCTAGTCAACCGTTGGTCTGCTTGGAGACAGGCTGGGTACCAAAAGGCTGGAGGCTCAGGACAGTGGGATGGTCTTGGGGGTGAGGGTGACCAGACAGGTGGAAGAACAAGCGAGCCTCCGTCAGTTTTGCATAGATTTGCACAACTCATTTTTACTTGTAATGCAACTATGCAAAACTAGCAGAGAACTGCAAGACGAAATACCAAGCTGAGTGGGGTCTTGGTTTGTGGGATGCCAGCTAAGACCCTTGTGCCAGAAGGGGCACTTAGGGCAGTAGGTGCTAGTCTATGTCACTATCTGCACTAGATGCACCTTAGCACAAAGACATCATGAAGTCAGGTCAAACCGAGCAGGACCGGGGGTCCCGAGCAGCGCCGGGGTTCGAGCAGCGCCGGGGTCCCGAGCAGGGCTGCGGTTCACCAGGATGGGGGTGGGGGGGGTCAGCGTCAGCGGTATTGCTAGAAGTGCCTCCACTGCAGTAGATATTCCATAACACTACCTGCACTGTAAGCACTTTGACAATAGAGCGACAGACTATTAAAAAAAAAAATCAGCCCTTCTGTATCTTCCATCTTCTTTCAAAACTATAAAACAAAAACAAAATCTCAAAAAAAAAAAAACATATTTTCCCTCACAAACACACAAACAACAACAAAAAACACCCAGTGTTGATGGGAGAAGTCCAGGTTTCCTCAAGTTTGAAAAAAAAAGAAATCAGCACCCTGAAATCACAAGAAGAAGAAAAGACGTTAGGAACATGTTCACAGTGCGGACCAGAGGACAACAGCAGTACGCATTGACAGTCCTCTGAAGACAACGTGAGACAGCGTGTTTCCCCCCCATCCCATTCAGCTAGGCTACTTCCATGTGCCATCTATAGAGAGAGACAGTCAGCATGCCATGCTTGCTGGCTATGGTCGGAGCACGTTTCTAGCGGCATCAATGGTCCTGCTCTAGTTCCAAACTTGGGACGAGGTATTACAGCCCCGAACAGTGAGTTATCACTTTAAAACATTTAAAAATTATAATAAAAAGTTTCATTCCGAGTGTGTCCAATCGGTAGACGATGGTAGTGGTTCGAACCTTGTTGTGATTTATGGTGAGCCATGAGGCCCAGTGGAAGAAAGGAAAAGCATGAATGGACCACGCAGCCCCGGGTTATCTGGGTCTGTTTCTGCCCGAGCTACACTGCCCCCGGTTATCTGGGTCTGTTTCTGCCCAAGCTACACTGTCCCCGGTTATCTGGGTCTGTTTCTGCCCGAGCTACACTGCCCCCGGTTATCTGGGTCTGTTTCTGCCCAGCTACACTGCCCCCGGTTATCTGGGTCTGTTTCTGCCCAGCTACACTGTCCCCCCCCGGTTATCTGGGTCTGTTTCTGCCCAGCTACACTGCCCCGGGTTATCTGGGTCTGTTTCTGCCCAGCTACACTGCCCCCGGTTATCTGGGTCTGTTTCTGCCCGGCTACACTGCCCCGGTTATCTGGGTCTGTTTCTGCCTGAGCTACACTGCCCCCGGTTATCTGGGTCTGTTTCTGCCCAAGCTACACTGCCCCCGGTTATCTGGGTCTGTTTCTGCCCCGGAGCTAACCTGCCCCCGGTTATCTGGGTGTGTTTCTGCCCAGCTACACTGCCCCGGTTATCTGGGTCTGTTGCTGCCCGGAGCTACACTGCCCCGGTTATCTGGGTCTGTTTATGCCCAAGCTACACTGTCCCCCCCATCCCATAGTATTAACACGGCGTCCTGGAGTCCCCGACCCCCATCCCATAGTATTAACACGGCGTCCTGGAGTCCCCGACCCCCATCCCATAGTATTAACACGGTGTCCTGGAGTCCCGACCCCCATCCCATAGTATTAACACGGCGTCCTGGAGTCCCCAACCCCCATCCCATAGTATTAACACGCGGCGTCCTGGAGTCCCCAACCCCCATCCCATAGTATTAACACGGCGTCCTGGAGTCCCCAACCCCCATCCCATAGTATTAACACGGCGTCCTGGAGTCCCCAGCCCCCATCCCATAGTATTAACCATAGTATTAACACGGTGTCCTGGAGTCCCGACCCCCATCCCATAGTATTAACACAGCGTCCTGGAGTCCCCGACCCCCATCCCATAGTATTAACACGGCGTCCTGGAGTCCCCAGCCCCCATCCCATAGTATTAACCATAGTATTAACACGGCGTCCTGGAGTCCCCGACCCCCATCCCATAGTATTAACACGGCGTCCTGGAGTCCCCGACCCCCATCCCATAGTATTAACACGGCGTCCTGGAGTCCCGACCCCCATCCCATAGTATTAACACGGCGTCCTGGAGTCCCGACCCCCATCCCATAGTATTAACACGGCGTCCTGGAGTCCCCACCCCCATCCCATAGTATTAACACGGCGCCTGGAGTCCCCGACCCCCATCCCATAGTATTAACACGGCGTCCTGGAGTCCCCGACCCCCATCCCATAGTATTAACACGGCGTCCTGGAGTCCCGACCCCCATCCCATAGTATTAACACGGCGTCCTGGAGTCCCGACCCCCATCCCATAGTATTAACACGGCGTCCTGGAGTCCCCGACCCCCATCCCATAGTATTAACACGGCGTCCTGGAGTCCCGACCCCCATCCCATAGTATTAACACGGCGTCCTGGAGTCCCGACCCCCATCCCATAGTATTAACACGGCGTCCTGGAGTCCCGACCCCCATCCCATAGTATTAACACGGCATCCTGGAGTCCCGACCCCCATCCCATAGTATTAACACGGCGTCCTGGAGTCCCGACCCCCATCCCATAGTATTAACACGGCGTCCTGGAGTCCCGACCCCCATCCCATAGTATTAACACGGCGTCCTGGAGTCCCGACCCCCATCCCATAGTATTAACACGGCGTCCTGGAGTCCCGACCCCCATCCCATAGTATTAACACGGCATCCTGGAGTCCCCGACCCCCATCCCATAGTATTAACACGGCATCCTGGAGTCCCGACCCCCATCCCATAGTATTAACACGGCGTCCTGGAGTCCCCGACCCCCATCCCATAGTATTAACACGGCATCCTGGAGCCCCGACCCCCATCCCATAGTATTAACACGGCATCCTGGAGCCCCCGACCCCCATCCCATAGTATTAACACGGCGTCCTGGAGTCCCCGACCCCCATCCCATAGTATTAACACGGCGTCCTGGAGTCCCCGACCCCCATCCCATAGTATTAACACGGCGTCCTGGAGTCCCCGACCCCCATCCCATAGTATTAACACGGCGTCCTGGAGTCCCCGACCCCCATCCCATAGTATTAACACGGCGTCCTGGAGTCCCCGACCCCCATCCCATAGTATTAACACGGCGTCCTGGAGTCCCCGACCCCCATCCCATAGTATTAACACGGCGTCCTGGAGTCCCGACCCCCATCCCATAGTATTAACACGGCGTCCTGGAGTCCCCGACCCCCATCCCATAGTATTAACACGGCGTCCTGGAGTCCCGACCCCCATCCCATAGTATTAACACGGCATCCTGGAGTCCCGACCCCCATCCCATAGTATTAACACGGCGTCCTGGAGTCCCGACCCCCATCCCATAGTATTAACACGGCGTCCTGGAGTCCCGACCCCCATCCCATAGTATTAACACGGCGTCCTGGAGTCCCCGACCCCCATCCCATAGTATTAACACGGCGTCCTGGAGTCCCGACCCCCATCCCATAGTATTAACACGGCATCCTGGAGTCCCCGACCCCCATCCCATAGTATTAACACGGCATCCTGGAGTCCCCGACCCCCATCCCATAGTATTAACACGGCGTCCTGGAGTCCCCGACCCCCATCCCATAGTATTAACACGGCATCCTGGAGCCCTGACCCCCATCCCATAGTATTAACACGGCATCCTGGAGCCCTGACCCCCATCCCATAGTATTAACACGGCGTCCTGGAGTCCCCGACCCCCCATCCCATAGTATTAACACGGCGTCCTGGAGTCCCCGACCCCCCATCCCATAGTATTAACACGGCGTCCTGGAGTCCCCGACCCCCACCAGGGGAGATGTACTACTAACCTGCGGTTATTCAGCAGACAGACAGCTATGCATGTAATCATGAGTCTGGCTATGCAACAGTTGTAACCTTTAATTCCCCCCCCCAGTAAATAAATCCCAACTCGCAGTAAAGTGGGGGGGTTATATAACCCGACTTCCACGGAATAAAACCCGGTTCACCAACCAGTCCCGCTAGTTAGCCTAGCCACATTAGCCAACCACACACACAACTAAAACTAAAAGACCTTTGCAAACTTCTCAACTTGAAGAGAATAAAATCCCAGCCGACGTTAGAAAACACCGAACCGTCTAACTTCCATGTGTATAAAAACAACAACAACAACAACATTACCAGCGAGTTAAAGGGAGTTGATTTAGTCCGGATAATAAGTCGCTGCTGGCTAACACATTAGCTGCTGGAAAAGAAATAAATCCAAGCTAATTCCACATGCAGTGGTTCCTGGAACGGAGTTAGAGAGCACCGGTTTACCGAGACTAATGTTACAGGGCACCGCCGCCCTGCTCTCCGGGATCCCAGTCATCAGTCCGGTTAATAAACACGGCTCGTTACAACCAGGACCGGCTAGGCTAAACGGCGCGGCCTAAAACCTGCCCCCCATGTGCTGCTGCTTTGTTCTGGAGGAGGAGGGGGGGGACTGGACTCACTGTGTACCCGGACAGATAGCACCTTCTACTGCATGTGCACTAGTCCCGTCCGGTTACACGGGGAGGTGTAGGACGGGGTGGCTGAAGCTACTCTAGTGGAGTTATATATATATATATATAGAGAGAGAGAGAGGCAGGGAGATTTGAAAAGCCCCCTCATTCTCTACTATGGAGAGGAGCTGCCATGCCTTACCCACTCCTCTCCCCGACTCCACGCGTTCAGCACGGCACACCGACACACGGGCATGCTCCAATATTACACACACTGGGGGGTTTCTCTCTTCTACAACCCCCGCAGGTATAGTATACTAACACAGAGATCCGTCTAGCTGCTTGTCAATAACATGCGCTGTGTAGTAAAGACAGTCCCCCCGGCGGAAATCCACCATGTTCGCTCAGTCGCCTGCTGGACTTACCGTTAAGACGGCGGGGAGGAAAGCCCGAACCCCAAAAAACATCATCTAGTAACTATCTGCCCCGTCCTCTTCCAACACGGGCGTTAGTAAAGAGATGGCCCCGGCGTGGGGAGCACATGTGCCGCTGTGATCTGGGCTCTTGTTGCGGGCGGAGGAAAGTGGCGCCAAGGCGTCCTGTCGGTGACCATGTGGCTGAATGAAGGGCGGATCCCGTTCAACGTCAATATGTAGCTCCAAGCCCCCAACTCTGTCGGTAGTCTACATCATATACGGTGCTACCGAGCCCACCCTCTCACACACACTGTTCTCTTATATCTACATTATATACGGTGCTACCGAGCCCACCCTCTCACACACACTGTTCTCTTATATCTACATTATATACGGTGCTACCGAGCCCACCCTCTCACACACACTGTTCTCTTATATCTACATTATATACGGTGCTACCGAGCCCACCCTCTCACACACACTGTTCTCTTATATCTACATTATATACGGTGCTACCGAGCCCACCCTCTCACACACACTGTTCTCTTATATCTACATTATATACGGTGCTACTGAGCCCACCCTCTCACACACACTGTTCTCTTTATATCTACATTATATACGGTGCTACCGAGCCCACCCTCTCTCACACACTGTTCTCTTTATATCTACATTATATACGGTGCTACTGAGCCCACCCTCTCACACACACTGTTCTCTTATATCTACATTATATACGGTGCTACCGAGCCCACCCTCTCACACACACTGTTCTCTTTATATCTACATTATATACGGTGCTACTGAGCCCACCCTCTCTCACACACTGTTCTCTTTATATCTACATTATATACGGTGCTACCGAGCCCACCCTCTCACACACACTGTTCTCTTATATCTACATTATATACGGTGCTACCGAGCCCACCCTCTCACACACACTGTTCTCTTATATCTACATTATATACGGTGCTACCGAGCCCACCCTCTCACACACACTGTTCTCTTATATCTACATTATATACGGTGCTACCGAGCCCACCCTCTCACACACACTGTTCTCTTATATCTACATTATATACGGTGCTACCGAGCCCACCCTCTCACACACACTGTTCTCTTATATCTACATTATATACGGTGCTACCGAGCCCACCCTCTCTCACACACTGTTCTCTTATATCTACATTATATACGGTGCTACCGAGCCCACCCTCTCACACACACTGTTCTCTTATATCTACATTATATACGGTGCTACCGAGCCCACCCTCTCACACACTGTTCTCTTATATCTACATTATATACGGTGCTACCGAGCCCACCCTCTCACACACACTGTTCTCTTATATCTACATTATATACGGTGCTACCGAGCCCACCCTCTCACACACACTGTTCTCTTTATATCTACATTATATACGGTGCTACCGAGCCCACCCTCTCTCACACACTGTTCTCTTATATCTACATTATATACGGTGCTACCGAGCCCACCCTCTCACACACACTGTTCTCTTATATCTACATTATATACGGTGCTACCGAGCCCACCCTCTCACACACACTGTTCTCTTATATCTACATTATATACGGTGCTACCGAGCCCACCCTCTCACACACTGTTCTCTTATATCTACATTATATACGGTGCTACCGAGCCCACCCTCTCACACACTGTTCTCTTATATCTACATTATATACGGTGCTACCGAGCCCACCCTCTCACACACTGTTCTCTTATATCTACATTATATACGGTGCTACCGAGCCCACCCTCTCACACACTGTTCTCTTATATCTACATTATATACGGTGCTACCGAGCCCACCCTCTCACACACTGTTCTCTTATATCTACATTATATAAATACCCACTGTGCTTTTTCAGTTCATTTTGGTATGTTCATTTTCAATTATAAACGGTGTGGTTCCAGCTCTGAATGCTGATTGGCTGACAGCCGTGATAATATCAGACCGTATACCACGGGTATGACAAAACATTTTTTTTTTTTTTACTGCTCTAATTACCTTGGTAACCAGTTTCTAATAGCAACAAGGCACATCGGGGGTTTGTGGTATATGGCCAATATACCACGGCTAAGGGCTGTTCTTAAACACGACGCAACGTGGAGTGCCTGGACACAGCCCTTAGCCGTGGTATATGGGCCATGTAAATCAAATCAAATCAAAAATGAATTTTGTCACATGCGTCGAATACATCAAGTGTAGACCTTACCGTGAAATGCTTACAAGCCCTTAACCAATAGTGCAGTTCAGGAATTAGTGCCTTTTTATTGCTTAAATATACATTTACATGTTGGTCATTTAGCCATCTTCTCCAGAGTCACTTGCTCAACTCAGGTCGATAGACAACAACGTATCACAGTCACAGCATGTAAAACGTTTTTGTAACCCGTTACTGAGAATGTTGTTTCTGTTTTTCACATAGGCAAGTCAGTTCAGTAAAAAATATTATTTACAATGACAGCCTACCCCGGGCCAAACCCGGACGACGCTGAGCCAATCGTGTGCCGTCCTATGGGGGACTCCCAATCACGGCCGGATGTGATACAGCCTGGAATCGAAACAGGGACTGTAGTGACGCCTCTTGCACTGAGATGCAGTGCCTTACACCACTACGCCACCCCGGGGGCTGTTCTGTTCGGGCTGGCTACTTGCAAATTCTATTTGTGTATTTTAAAATACACGTATTTTAATTAAATACGTTACACAATTAAAAAGTATTTTATAGTTTATTTTGATACATTGATCTTTATGGTATATTGTCCTTTTGCCCATCCCTGTCCTCGGCGAATTTTCCGCGCTATCTGGGATCCTTGGGACCTCCCCATTGACGTTCAAATGTAAAATGATTATGCAAGGGGTCCCAAGGATTCTGGGTTGCCTCAGCCAATCCCCCCCCCCAAAAAAAATGTTGTTAGTAGCCAAATTAGTTAGACAGAAAATTACCTAACTGAGTGGATGCGGGTTTTTTATTTTATTTACTGTATGCAAACAATACATTAGATAGGCTGTATTTAAAAACGAATATCTATTCAATCGGATTTTTATATGTGATTTGTTTAACATTGGGATACAATTGTTTTATAACAAATAATAACAAAATTATCTGACGTGGTTTATTTCCACGCAGAACATAAGAACATAAAATAAAATAAATAACATAGTGGCTAAATAACTAGAAAAACGTGCCAAAAAAAAACAATTGTGAGGAATTCAAAAATTGTATTAAAAAGTCTGGATTCGATCAACAACAAAAAATCCAATAAAACTATAATCCCACCAGCCTATAAATGAGGTTGACATATTAATCCAATAGCCTAATCTCAATCCCATGTTTATTAATTTGCACCAATGTACTTTGATTTTTTGCTTAAGAGATAGATGTGTTTAATGACACGTTCCATCTTCTAAACCGGACACAATTATTATTATTTACACAATTATCAACGTTATTTCACAGTTATTTTCCACCCTGGCTGCTGCATTAGTTTACACTCTTTCATTGTAATGCTGCTACGGATTTGTACTGCTGGATTCAGTAACATATCCGACATACCTATTTAAACACGCATCAAAATTGACCTTAGAAATTTACGTTGTGTCGTCGTTTTACAAATGATACTTTGAAATGCATAATTGTAGTGTAAATCCTAGGGAACACCATGTCAATTGCAAAACATTGAGGTTTTATTATTGTGAACCGGCAGTTGACATTCTACCAGACCACCGCTAGAGGGTCTCAGCAAACCGAGTAACGTATAGAGCCTCTCTCTCTCTCTCTCTCTCTCTCTCTCTCTCTCTCTCTCTCTCTCTCTCTCTCTCTCTCTCTCTCTCTCTCTCTCTCTCTCTCTCTCTCTCTCTCTCTCTCTCTCTCTCTCTCCGGACGCACTCAAACGGCATCCCCGTTTTAACACGTCATCTCAAACGGCAACCCACCTACCGCATCGCGAATGGTATTTCACAATAGCCCTGTTTCTCCGTCCTTTGCTAAATATGCCAGTGAGAGTTCCAGAGACGGACGAGGGAGAAGTGTGGATTATTCACGATTCATTTTAAAATGATCGTCTCTACCAGACTGCTGTTATTGATTATTGATCTAGGAATAGGAACTTATTTTCCTGTATTGAATATTCACACATAAAAAAAAACGGTCTCAATTACAGTACATCATTCATATAAAGCCTGTCCACTTTGAACCTCAAGTTATTTGGACTCCACAATGTTTTATTTCCTGTGGCAGTATTGTGGCAGTTTTGTGGCAGTATTGTGGCAGTATTGTGGCAGTTTTGTGGCAGTATTGTGGCAGTATTGTGGCAGTTTTGTGGCAGTTTTGTGGCAGTATTGTGGCAGTTTTGTAACCTCCCTCCCCACCCCCACACACAGCCTGGTCTGCAGCCTCTAGAGCCTTGGTCTGTGTTCCTAAAGGCACCCTGTTCCCTACTACGGGCCAAGGTCAAAAGTATTGCCTGGCCTCCAGGACATCTACAGCACCCGGTGTCACAGGAAAGGCCACCCGAGCCACGGCCTGTTCACCCAGTTACTATCCAGAAGGTGAGGTCAGTACAGGTGCATCAAAGCTGGGACAGAGAGACTGATAAACAGCTTCTATCTCCAGACCATCAGACTGATAAACAGCTTCTATCTCCAGACCATCAGACTGATAAACAGCTTCTATCTCCAGACCATCAGACTGATAAACAGCTTCTATCTCCAGACCATCAGACTGTTAAACAGCTTCTATCTCCAGACCATCAGACTGATAAACAGCTTCTATCTCCAGACCATCAGACTGATAAACAGCTTCTATCTCCAGACCATCAGACTGATAAACAGCTTCTATCTCCAGACCATCAGACTGATAAACAGCTTCTATCTCCAGACCATCAGACTGATAAACAGCTTCTATCTCCAGACCATCAGACTGTTAAACAGCTTCTATCTCCAGACCATCAGACTGTTAAACAGCTTCTATCTCCAGGCCATCAGACTGATAAACAGCTTCTATGTCCAGACCATCAGACTGATAAACAGCTTCTATGTCCAGACCATCAGACTGTTAAACAGCTTCTATCTCCAGACCATCAGACTGATAAACAGCTTCTATCTCCAGACCATCAGACTGATAAACAGCTTCTATCTCCAGACCATCAGACTGATAAACAGCTTCTATCTCCAGACCATCAGACTGTTAAACAGCTTCTATCTCCAGACCATCAGACTGTTAAACAGCTTCTATCTCCAGGCCATCAGACTGATAAACAGCTTCTATGTCCAGACCATCAGACTGATAAACAGCTTCTATGTCCAGACCATCAGACTGTTAAACAGCTTCTATCTCTTAATCAACCCACTATCACTGACACAATGGAAAAATATAATTATTTATTATTGAAATATTGAAATAGCATGGGCGACTGAGAAAAACAATTGAAGGCCAACTGGCAAACAATAATGCAGGCACTAGGGATGGGGGTGTGGTCAGGGATGGAGGTGTGGTCAGGGATGGGGGTGTGGTCAGAGATGGAGGTGTGGTCAGGGATGGAGGTGTGGTCAGGGATGGGGGTGTGGTCAGGGATGGAGGTGTGGTCAGGGATGGAGGTGTGGTCAGGGATGGAGGAGTGGTCAGGGATGGGGGTGTGGTCAGGGATGGGGGTGTGGTCAGCGATGGAGGTGTGGTCAGGGATGAAGGTGTGGTCAGGGATGGGGTGTGGTCAGGGATGGGGGTGTGGTCAGGGATGGATGGGGTGTGGTCAGGGATGGATGGGGGTGTGGGGCCTCCAAATCACTAAGTGGGACCGGGCAATTGTGCACTGCCTCATGGTTCTCCTGGTCGCAGCCCGTATACGACACAGCCCGGGATCTAACCCGGATCTGTAGTGACGCCTCAAGCACTGCCCTGCAGTGCCTCAGACCGCTGCGCCACTCGGGAGGCCTGTGAACAGGTTCTTTAATGTTTTCATCATAGCTATGATCACGGTCTACCTTGTAGTTTTTTTGCTATTGAAGACAAAGCGAGGCAGAACGTGGATGATCCTTATCAAAGGGAATACTATCACCAGAAGCACTTGGACTGGTTGGAAAAACACAACAAATGTGATAGATTATAGAGTCTAGACAAATTATGTGGTCACGAGACATTCTAGAACACTCCGCACTTCCAAAATCAAGTTAGCCTGTGAGGTCAGTGTAGGGTACGAGGGGTACGGCACAAACTCTTCTAAGTTGCCTTTTCGTTTAACAAACTAACATTCTGTCCTTATGAAAACTAGCTTTTCAGATGAAACTCTCCCCTTGGTGATACCCGTTATAATAATCTCAGGCGGTGCTGTACCTGACGGGGTCTGTCAGCTTGCTAATGTGGTATGATGTGGCTGAGGGAGCATGAAACTTCCCCGGTCTCCCCCGACGCCCCCCGGATGCTGCCTGGCGGCGCGCTACCACTGGAGTAGCAGGTCTCAGAGGAGCACAGAGCAGAGTCAAGGCCACGTCAACACCACTACAACACCGTCACAGGAAATATGTACGTTTTTTTAAACATTGGAGGCTGGTTGGAGGAGCTATAAGAGGTTAATTTGAGCCTGATGCTGTAGTTAAAGTGTATAAAGTCCTTTGCATTGCCCAGGTTAGTTTATAGTTTAGTTCATGTGAGCCTGATGCTGTAGTTAAAGTGTATAAAGTCCTTTACATTGCCCAGGTTAGTTTGTAGTTTAGTTCATGTGAGCCTGATGCTGTAGTTAAAGTGTAAAGTCCTTTACATTGCCCAGGTTAGTTTGTAGTTTAGTTCATGTGAGCCTGATGCTGTAGTTAAAGTGTAAAGTCCTTTACATTGCCCAGGGTAGTTTGTAGTTTAGTTCATGTGAGCCTGATGCTGTAGTTATAGTGTAAAGCATTTTGACTAAGTTATTCCTGTAAGAGATTAAAGCTAAGAGCTTTATTAATATTTATATGAAAGGTAGTCATGGTATATATATTGTGTGATCCTGTTTGAATAAACAGGTCTTTTTTTTTTTTTGAGTGTGTATTCAGTTCCACCAAGGAGGGCGACCCGCCCGAACCCAGGACATCCGTAGCAAGATTTGCATGCAAAGATTAATTTTTCCTTGTCCTTTAGAGGACACTGAATTTGCACTACCATACTACGGTGTAGTAGGGTTCCTTGTTGCAAGACATCACAGCACCGTACATTGCAGTGGGACTGTCCTAAGAACCACATTTACACACCTTACAGTGTTTATTGATAGGCACAGTCACTCACATTTGGTTCCATCTCATAGTGGTTTAGAAGTCACTATTTGGGAATTGGGTTGTGTTTTTTCTGTGGATTCATGTTTATTGTATTTATTATAGATCCCCATTAGTTCCTGCCAAGGCAGCAGCTACTCTTCCTGGGGTTTATTATGGATCCCCATTAGTTCCTGCCAAGGCAGCAGCTACTCTTCCTGGGGTTTATTATGGATCCCCATTAGTTCCTGCCAAGGCAGCAGCTACTCTTCCTGGGGTTTATTATGGATCCCCATTAGTTCCTGCCAAGGCAGCAGCTACTCTTCCTGGGGTTTATTATGGATCCCCATTAGTTCCTGCCAAGGCAGCAGCTACTCTTCCTGGGGTTTATTATGGATCCCCATTAGTTCCTGCCAAGGCAGCAGCTACTCTTCCTGGGGTTTATTATGGATCCCCATTAGTTCCTGCCAAGGCAGCAGCTACTCTTCCTGGGGTTTATTATGGATCCCCATTAGTTCCTGCCAAGGCAGCAGCTACTCTTCCTGGGGTTTATTATGGATCCCCATTAGTTCCTGCCAAGGCAGCAGCTACTCTTCCTGGGGTTTATTATGGATCCCCATTAGTTCCTGCCAAGGCAGCAGCTACTCTTCCTGGGGTTTATTATGGATCCCGTTAGTTCCTGCCAAGGCAGCAGCTACTCTTCCTGGGGTTTATTATGGATCCCCATTAGTTCCTGCCAAGGCAGCGGCTACTCTTCCTGGGGTTTATTATGGATCCCCATTAGTTCCTGCCAAGGCAGCGGCTACTCTTCCTGGGGTTTATTATGGATCCCCGTTAGTTCCTGCCAAGGCAGCGGCTACTCTTCCTGGGGTTTATTATGGATCCCCATTAGTTCCTGCCAAGGCAGCAGCTACTCTTCCTGGGGTTTATTATGGATCCCCATTAGTTCCTGCCAAGGCAGCGGCTACTCTTCCTGGGGTTTATTATGAATCCCCATTAGTTCCATGCCAAGGCAGCAGCTACTGTCACGTCCAGGCCCGAGATCAGGCTGGCGTGTTAGGTTTAGTTTTTGGTTTAGTAGGGTTTTGAGTTCAATCAAATCAATCAAATTTATTTATAAAGCCCCCCTTACATCAGCTGATGTCACAGAGTCCTGTACAGAAACCCAGCCTAAAACACCCCAAACAGCAAGCAATGCAGGTGTAAAAGCACGGTGGCTAGGAAAAACTCCCTAGAAAGGCCAAAACCTAGGAAGAAACCTAGAGAGGAACCAGGCTGTGAGGGGTGGCCAGTCCTCTTCTGGCTGTGCCGGGTGCAGATTATAACAGAACATGGACAAGATGTTCAAACGTTCATAAAGTTCTAGGTGTTGTATTTCTATGTTGGGGTAATGGTTCCCAATAAGAGGCAGCTGAGTGTTGTTACCTCTAATTGGGAACCATATATATGTTTGTGGTTTTCACTAGGGTTTTGTGGGTTATTGTTTGGTTTATGGCGTTTAGTGGTTGGCCGTTTTAGGATATATGGCTGATATCGCAGTCTATTGTACTGTTGATGTAATAGAGTTGGGTTCACCCTAGTAAACTATAGGAGGATATATGGCTGATATCTCAGTCTATTGTCCTGTTGATGTAGTAGAGTTGGGTTCACCCTAGTAAACTATAGCAGGATATATGGCTGATATCTCAGTCTATTGTTGATGTAATAGAGTTGGGTTCACCCTAGTAAACTATAGGAGGATATATGGCTGATATCTCAGTCTATTGTCCTGTTGATGTAATAGAGTTGGGTTCACCCTAGTAAACTATAGCAGGATATATGGCTGATATCTCAGTCTATTGTTGATGTAGTAGAGTTGGGTTCACCCTAGTAAACTATAGGTGGGATATATGGCTGATATCTCAGTCTATTGTACTGTTGATGTAATAGAGTTGGGTTCACCCTAGTAAACTATAGGTAGGATATATGGCTGATATCTCAGTCTATTGTTGATGTAGTAGAGTTGGGTTCACCCTAGTAAACTATAGGTGGGATATATGGCTGATATCTCAGTCTATTGTACTGTTGATGTAATAGAGTTGGGTTCACCCTAGTAAACTATAGGAGGATATATGGCTGATATCTCAGTCTATTGTCCTGTTGATGTAATAGAGTTGGGTTCACCCTAGTAAACTATAGGTAGGATATATGGCTGATATCTCAGTCTATTGTCCTGTTGATGTAATAGAGTTGGGTTCACCCTAGTAAACTATAGGTAGGATATATGGCTGATATCTCAGTCTATTGTCCTGTTGATGTAATAGAGTTGGGTTCACCCTAGTAAACTATAGGAGGATATATGGCTGATATCTCAGTCTATTGTACTGTTGATGTAATAGAGTTGGGTTCACCCTAGTAAACTATAGGTGGGATATATGGCTGATATCTCAGTCTATTGTCCTGTTGATGTAATAGAGTTGGGTTCACCCTAGTAAACTATAGCAGGATATATGGCTGATATCTCAGTCTATTGTACTGTTGATGTAATAGAGTTGGGTTCACCCTAGTAAACTATAGGAGGATATATGACTGATGTCTCAGTCTATTGTCCTGTTGATGTAATAGAGTTGGGTTCACCCTAGTAAACTATAGGTGGGATATATGGCTGATATCTCAGTCTATTGTCCTGTTGATGTAATAGAGTTGGGTTCACCCTAGTAAACTATAGGAGGATATATGGCTGATATCTCAGTCTATTGTCCTGTTGATGTATTAGAGTTGGGTTCACCCTAGTAAACTATAGCAGGATATATGGCTGATATCTCAGTCTATTGTCCTGTTGATGTAATAGAGTTGGGTTCACCCTAGTAAACTATAGGTGGGATATATGGCTGATATCTCAGTCTATTGTACTGTTGATGTAATAGAGTTGGGTTCACCCTAGTAAACTATAGGTGGGATATATGGCTGATAACTCAGTCTATTGTCCTGTTGATGTAATAGAGTTGGGTTCACCCTAGTAAACTATAGGTGGGATATATGGCTGATATCTCAGTCTATTGTCCTGTTGATGTAATAGAGTTGGGTTCACCCTAGTAAACTATAGGAGGATATATGGCTGATATCTCATTCTATTGTACTGTTGATGTAGTAGAGTTGGGTTCACCCTAGTAAACTATAGGAGGATATATGGCTGGTATCTCAGTCTATTGTCCTGTTGATGTATTAGAGTTGGGTTCACCCTAGTAAACTATAGGAGGATATATGGCTGGTATCTCAGTCTATTGTTGATGTAATAGAGTTGGGTTCACCCTAGTAAACTATAGGTGGGATATATGGCTGATATCTCAGTCTATTGTCCTGTTGATGTAATAGAGTTGGGTTCACCCTAGTAAACTATAGGAGGATATATGGCTGATATCTCAGTCTATTGTCCTGTTGATGTATTAGAGTTGGGTTCACCCTAGTAAACTATAGCAGGATATATGGCTGATATCTCAGTCTATTGTACTGTTGATGTAATAGAGTTGGGTTCACCCTAGTAACCTATAGCAGGATATATGGCTGATATCTCAGTCTATTGAACTGTAGATGTATTGATTTTACATTGAACTCATTGTACACATTTCACGTATCAATATTTATTCAAGGTGAATTTTATTTATAAAATACAAGCCGGCATTCTTTACCTAAATGAATCAGTTTTCATGTCTCCCTATTGGTCCAGTCGCGAACCTAACTGGTCCAATGGAGTTCAAGCTTCAACATACAGTAAGCCCATAGCATTACGCACATGTTACATATACGCTCTATTTTATGATTAAAAAAAATAAAATAAAACAATCTGTAGAAAGGTATCTGTTGGTAGACAGACACGGTGTCGTTGCTTTGTAGAGAAGCGGGGGTAATTTCATCTGTAAGACATTGGGTTTACGGTGTTGCACGCTGGGTGATGGAAACGGCAGGCAGAATCCGTCGAGACTGTCCCGAGTGGGTCCATTAAGAGGGTTAATGGACTGTACCGTTGTCATGGAACCAACACACACAGTTTAAATCGCAGCTGGGGAGCCGAACTGAAGATGTACCCCAAGGCAAGCCGATGGTAACGTGGAGACCTGTTCTAGACACCTTCTTCCTCCGGAATTATAGGTAGACAGTGGCAATTTTGTTGTTGTTTTTTGGCTCTGTCCTCCGGGCGCTTTTTGGATTTGAAATGATGAAGCGATCGACTATGGTTAAAGTGCCGACTGTCAGATTTAATTTTGAGGGTATTTTCATCCATATTGGGTGAAACATTTAGAAATTACAACACTTTCTGAACATAGCCAGCCCCCATTTTAGGGGACCAAAAGTATTGGGACAAATTCACTACTTAAAATAGTCCGAAGTTTACTATTTGGTCCCATGTTCCCAGCACGCAATGACTACAATATAGCTTGTGACTCTACAAAACTGGTTGGATGCATTTGCTGTTTGGCCTCAAATTACAGCGGCGCCACAACAACAACAACAACAAAACATTTTTTCCTTGTCCCAATAACTACGGAGGGGAATTGTATTTCCTGGCGAAATGAGGCCTGCCGGATGCACTTCCTGCTGGTTGATTTATCCTGCGGAAAGGCAAGGTCATAGGGCACGCACATTACAATGATTTTCTTCCGTAAAACACGGTGGATTTGTCAGCGATGACAATCATACCCTCTTGTGTATCTGAACATAACCTCTCACCCAGCTGTTCAGTGACCTAGATTATCCCAGACTCTATTCTCTCTTTCTAGAAAGCCGTGGATACATTTTTATTTTTATTTAACCTTTATTTAACTAGGCAAGTCAGTTAAGAACAAATTCTTATTTACAATGACAGCCTACCCCGGCCAAACCCGGACGGCGCTGGGCCAAATTGTGCGCCGCCCTATGGGACTCCCATTCACGGCCGGATGGGATACAGCCTGGACTAGAGGTTATCTGAATAGGTCCTGGTGCTGTCTAGTTTTCTGTGTTTCTCCTCTCCCTCTCCCTCTCCTCTGCTAGATGGTGAATAGATCCTATTGCTGTTTAGTTTTCTGTTTCCCTCTCCCTCTCCTCTCCTCTGACACGAGGAGGGAGGACTAGCCTGAAGCAGGACAACCCTCCATTAAAAACCAGATTCATCCTCAGTCCGTCGTCTTAGAGCAACCATCAACAGCCCATCCCCCAACACCCAGGGCTACACTGACTGACCCACCCTCCTTGATTCTGGAGTCCTAGATCCCAGTCAGATTCCTAGATGGCTAATGTCAAGCTGCAGACAGAGGACGGAACACCAACACCCATTAGATAAAGGGCCAGTAGATTCCACTGTATTACCGCTGTTTAACACCCATTAGATAAAGGACCAGTAGATTCCACTGTTTAACACCCATTAGATAAAGGGCCAGTAGATTCCACTGTATTACCGCTGTTTAACACCCATTAGATAAAGGACCAGTAGATTCCACTGTATTACCACTGTTTAATACCCATTAGATAAAGGGCCAGTAGATTCCACTGTATTACCACTGTTTAACACCCATTAGATAAAGGGCCAGTAGATTCCACTGTTTAACACCCATTAGATAAAGGGCCAGTAGATTCCACTGTATTACCACTGTTTAACACCCATTAGATAAAGGACCAGTAGATTCCACTGTATTATCGCTGTTTAACACCCATTAGATAAAGGGCCAGTAGATTCCACTGTATTACCACTGTTTAACACCCACTAGATAAAGGGCCAGTAGATTCCACTGTATTACCACTGTTTAACACCCACTAGATAAAGGGCCAGTAGATTCCACTGTATTACCACTGTTTAACACCCATTAGATAAAGGGCCATTAGATTCCACTGTATTATCGCTGTTTAACACCCGTTAGATAAAGGGCCAGTAGATTCCACTGTATTATCGCTGTTTAACGCCCATTAGATAAAGGGCCAGTAGATTCCACTGTATTATCACTGTTTAACACCCGTTAGATAAAGGGCCAGTAGATTCCACTGTATTATCACTGTTTAACACCCATTAGATAAAGGGCCAGTAGATTCCACTGTTTAACACCCATTAGATAAAGGGCCAGTAGATTCCACTGTATTATCACTGTTTAACACCCATTAGATAAAGGGCCAGTAGATTCCACTGTATTATCGCTGTTTAACACCCATTAGATAAAGGGCCAGTAGATTCCACTGTATTATCACTGTTTAACACCCATTAGATAAAGGGCCAGTAGATTCCACTGTATTATCACTGTTTAACACCCATTAGATAAAGGACCAGTAGATTCCACTGTTTAACACCCATTAGATAAAGGGCCAGTAGATTCCACTGTATTACCACTGTTTAACACCCATTAGATAAAGGGCCAGTAGATTCCACTGTTTAACACCCATTAGATAAAGGGCCAGTAGATTCCACTGTATTATCACTGTTTAACACCCATTAGATAAAGGGCCAGTAGATTCCACTGTATTACCACTGTTTAACACCCATTAGATAAAGGGCCAGTAGATTCCACTGTATTATCACTGTTTAATACCCATTAGATAAAGGGCCAGTAGATTCCACTGTATTACCACTGTTTAACACCCATTAGATAAAGGACCAGTAGATTCCACTGTATTATCACTATTTAACACCCACTAGATAAAGGGCCAGTAGATTCCACTGTATTATCACTATTTAACACCCACTAGATAAAGGGCCAGTAGATTCCACTGTATTACCACTGTTTAACACCCATTAGATAAAGGGCCAGTAGATTCCACTGTATTATCACTATTTAACACCCACTAGATAAAGGGCCAGTAGATTCCACTGTATTACCACTGTTTAACACCCATTAGATAAAGGGCCAGTAGATTCCACTGTATTACCACTGTTTAACACCCATTAGATAAAGGACCAGTAGATTCCACTGTATTATCACTATTTAACACCCATTAGATAAAGGACCAGTAGATTCCACTGTATTATCACTATTTAACACCCACTAGATAAAGGGCCAGTAGATTCCACTGTATTACCACTGTTTAACACCCATTAGATAAAGGGCCAGTAGATTCCACTGTTTAACACCCATTAGATAAAGGGCCAGTAGATTCCACTGTATTATCACTGTTTAACACCCATTAGATAAAGGGCCAGTAGATTCCACTGTATTATCACTGTTTAATACCCATTAGATAAAGGGCCAGTAGATTCCACTGTATTATCACTGTTTAATACCCATTAGATAAAGGGCCAGTAGATTCCACTGTATTATCGCTGTTTAACACCCATTAGATAAAGGGCCAGTAGATTCCACTGTATTACCACTGTTTAACACCCATTAGATAAAGGGCCAGTAGATTCCACTGTATTATCGCTGTTTAACACCCATTAGATAAAGGGCCAGTAGATTCCACTGTTTAACACCCATTAGATAAAGGGCCAGTAGATTCCACTGTATTATCACTGTTTAACACCCATTAGATAAAGGGCCAGTAGATTCCACTGTATTATCACTGTTTAACGCCCATTAGATAAAGGGCCAGTAGATTCCACTGTATTATCGCTGTTTAACACCCATTAGATAAAGGGCCAGTAGATTCCACTGTTTAACACCCATTAGATAAAGGGCCAGTAGATTCCACTGTATTATCACTGTTTAACACCCATTAGATAAAGGGCCAGTAGATTCCACTGTATTATCACTGTTTAACGCCCATTAGATAAAGGGCCAGTAGATTCCACTGTATTATCACTGTTTAACGCCCATTAGATAAAGGGCCAGTAGATTCCACTGTATTACCACTGTTTAACACCCATTAGATAAAGGGCCATTAGATTCCACTGTATTATCGCTGTTTAACACCCGTTAGATAAAGGGCCAGTAGATTCCACTGTATTATCGCTGTTTAACGCCCATTAGATAAAGGGCCAGTAGATTCCACTGTATTACCACTGTTTAACGCCCATTAGATAAAGGGCCAGTAGATTCCACTGTTTAACACCCATTAGATAAAGGGCCAGTAGATTCCACTGTATTACCACTGTTTAACACCCATTAGATAAAGGGCCAGTAGATTCCACTGTATTATCGCTGTTTAACACCCATTAGATAAAGGGCCAGTAGATTCCACTGTATTATCGCTGTTTAACACCCATTAGATAAAGGGCCAGTAGATTCCACTGTATTATCACTGTTTAACACCCATTAGATAAAGGGCCAGTAGATTCCACTGTATTATCACTGTTTAACACCCGTTAGATAAAGGGCCAGTAGATTCCACTGTATTATCACTGTTTAACACCCATTAGATAAAGGGCCAGTAGATTCCACTGTTTAACACCCATTAGATAAAGGGCCAGTAGATTCCACTGTATTATCACTGTTTAACACCCATTAGATAAAGGGCCAGTAGATTCCACTGTATTATCGCTGTTTAACACCCATTAGATAAAGGGCCAGTAGATTCCACTGTATTATCACTGTTTAACACCCATTAGATAAAGGGCCAGTAGATTCCACTGTATTATCACTGTTTAACACCCATTAGATAAAGGACCAGTAGATTCCACTGTTTAACACCCATTAGATAAAGGGCCAGTAGATTCCACTGTATTACCACTGTTTAACACCCATTAGATAAAGGGCCAGTAGATTCCACTGTTTAACACGCATTAGATAAAGGGCCAGTAGATTCCACTGTATTATCACTGTTTAACACCCATTAGATAAAGGGCCAGTAGATTCCACTGTATTACCACTGTTTAACACCCATTAGATAAAGGGCCAGTAGATTCCACTGTATTATCACTGTTTAATACCCATTAGATAAAGGGCCAGTAGATTCCACTGTATTACCACTGTTTAACACCCATTAGATAAAGGACCAGTAGATTCCACTGTATTATCACTATTTAACACCCACTAGATAAAGGGCCACTGTTTAAAGGGCCACTGATTCCACTGTATTATCACTATTTAACACCCACTAGATAAAGGGCCAGTAGATTCCACTGTATTACCACTGTTTAACACCCATTAGATAAAGGGCCAGTAGATTCCACTGTATTATCACTATTTAACACCCACTAGATAAAGGGCCAGTAGATTCCACTGTATTACCACTGTTTAACACCCATTAGATAAAGGGCCAGTAGATTCCACTGTATTACCACTGTTTAACACCCATTAGATAAAGGACCAGTAGATTCCACTGTATTATCACTATTTAACACCCATTAGATAAAGGACCAGTAGATTCCACTGTATTATCACTATTTAACACCCACTAGATAAAGGGCCAGTAGATTCCACTGTATTACCACTGTTTAACACCCATTAGATAAAGGGCCAGTAGATTCCACTGTTTAACACCCATTAGATAAAGGGCCAGTAGATTCCACTGTATTATCACTGTTTAACACCCATTAGATAAAGGGCCAGTAGATTCCACTGTATTACCACTGTTTAACACCCATTAGATAAAGGGCCAGTAGATTCCACTGTATTATCACTGTTTAATACCCATTAGATAAAGGGCCAGTAGATTCCACTGTATTATCGCTGTTTAACACCCATTAGATAAAGGGCCAGTAGATTCCACTGTATTACCACTGTTTAACACCCATTAGATAAAGGGCCAGTAGATTCCACTGTATTATCGCTGTTTAACACCCATTAGATAAAGGGCCAGTAGATTCCACTGTTTAACACCCATTAGATAAAGGGCCAGTAGATTCCACTGTATTATCACTGTTTAACACCCATTAGATAAAGGGCCAGTAGATTCCACTGTATTATCACTGTTTAACGCCCATTAGATAAAGGGCCAGTAGATTCCACTGTATTATCACTGTTTAACGCCCATTAGATAAAGGGCCAGTAGATTCCACTGTATTACCACTGTTTAACACCCATTAGATAAAGGGCCAGTAGATTCCACTGTATTACCGCTGTTTAACGCCCATTAGATAATGGGCCAGTAGATTCCACTGTTTAACACCCATTAGATAAAGGGCCAGTAGATTCCACTGTATTACCACTGTTTAACACCCATTAGATAAAGGGCCAGTAGATTCCACTGTTTAACGCCCATTAGATAAAGGACCAGTAGATTCCACTGTATTACCACTGTTTAACACCCATAAATATCACTTGATAAACAGAAACATGATGGACATCAGTAGTGAGGCAATGTTTCCTGAGACAGACTGACAGTGTTGACACTAAAAAAAACAATTATTTAAGGAGCATTCATTTCAGCGTAAGTTAACATCAAAAAAATGTTTTACACAAATTATATTAAACGTCTTTCACAGCTTGAAAAACATTTTCAAATTTCCATTTGCTAAATTGTGCCCCCGAGTCTAAAACGTGGATCTCTTTCACTCCAAAAAAAGATTCCAGTTCCTCTTTTGGCAGCGAGTCTTTTCCTTCTCAGGGTTAGCTTTCCCTGTGAACCCCCAGAATGCACTCTGTCTTTAGTGTCTTTATCCATTCTCTTCTCAAAAGGAAATAAAACGTGTCCCAAAGGATTTGATTCCCACCCGTCTTGATAATGTCTCGATTACTCAGAGAGAAGTGGTTTTCTAAAGAGCTCTCACACAGTGTGAAGGATTTCAAAAGTAGGGTGACAGACATGTTCTTGTCCCAGGCCTAAAATGTGTTACCGCCACTTGGCCCGCCTGACTTCACAAAGCACACAGCAGCGATATCTCCTGGACAACTCCTCATTCTGTCTTCCGTTGGTACCTTGACCCCGTGACAAGACCCACAGGTCCATCAGACCTTGTAGTATATATTAGAAGGACTCTGTGGAGGCATCTCCTGTACCATAAAAACAGGGTGTCTGTAGTCGCCACTGACCCTCTCATGGTGCCTACAGAACATGGAGTCAGAGGGCCTCGGGGGAAACACCGTGTCACTGGGCTCTGACCGGTGGTCATCGCTGCTCCCGCCGTAGCTGTCTCTCTTGGGCATGGCCAGGGTGTCGAGGGACAGAGAGGTGGACTGTTGGCCGTCCCTGTCCGGCTTGGCGTGGCGCCTGTGGTACCGCCACACCACGATCAGTAGGACCACGATGACCAGTAGGAGGAGGACGCTGCCACAGGCCACGCCCACGAAGAGTCCGACGGATCCACCTTCAGAGAGAGAGAGAGAAAGAGAGAGAGAGAGAGAGGGAGAATGAGAGAGAGAACGAGAGAGAGAGAAAGAGAGAGAGAGAGAGAGAATGAGAAAGAGAATGAGAGAGACCGAAGGGACATGAGAGAGAGAGGGAGAATGAGAGAGACCAAGGGGACATGAGGGAGAATGAGAGAGACCGAGGGGACATGAGAGAGAGAGGGAGAATGAGAGAGACCGAGGGGACATGAGAGAGGGAGAGGGAGAGAGACCAAGGGGACATGAGAGAGGGAGAGGGAGAGAGGGAGGGAGAATGAGAGTTTTAATGCAAAGACAAGGAAATAACTAAATAATGACTTGATAAAGGGCCAAGTGTAAAGGGTAAAAGAGAGTTAAACAGATAGACATTAAAGACCCCTCAGTATGTCCACCTCCACAGTCCTATTGAATAACACTTCCATTACATTGTGGTAACTAGAAACAGACCAGAGTTGTTGGTCACATCATTGTCTTCAACGGGAGGCTCCTTGTCTGGGCCCTTAGGGTGCTGAGGTGGGAACCTGGTGGGAGACTCTTCAGGGAGCGGAGGGGGTTTGGAGGAACCTGCAATAGATCAAACACACGTCGTTATACTACAATACAGTAGTCACACCGACAGCCACGTCGTTATACTACAATACAGTAGTCACACCGACAGCCACGTCGTTATACTACAATACAGTAGTCACACCGACAGCCACGTCATTATACTACAATACAGTAGTCAAACCTACAGCCACGTCATTATACTACAATACAGTAGTCACACCGACAGCCACGTCATTATACTACAATACAGTAGTCACACCGACAGCCACGTCGTTATACTACAATACAGTAGTCAAACCTACAGCCACGTCGTTATACTACAATACAGTAGTCACACCGATAGCCGCGTCATTATACTACAATACAGTAGTCACACCGACAGCCACGTCATTATACTACAATACAGTAGTCACACCGACAGCCACGTCATTATTACTACAATACAGTAGTCACACCGACAGCCACGTCGTTATACTACAATACAGTAGTCACACCGATAGCCGCGTCATTATACTACAATACAGTAGTCACACCGACAGCCACGTCATTATACTACAATACAGTAGTCAAACCTACAGCCACGTCATTATACTACAATACAGTAGTCACACCGACAGCCACGTCATTATACTACAATACAGTAGTCACACCGATAGCCGCGTCATTATACTACAATACAGTAGTCACACCGACAGCCACGTCATTATACTACAATACAGTAGTCACACCGACAGCCAGGTCATTATACTACAATACAGTAGTCACACCGACAGCCACGTCATTATACTACAATACAGTAGTCACACCGATAGCCGCGGCCATTATACTACAATACAGTAGTCACACCGACAGCCACGTCATTATACTACAATACAGTAGTCACACCGACAGCCAGGTCATTATACTACAATACAGTAGTCACACCGACAGCCACGTCATTATACTACAATACAGTAGTCACACCGACAGCCACGTCATTAAACTACAATACAGTAGTCACACCGACAGCCACGTCGTTATACTACAATACAGTAGTCACACCGACAGCCACGTCGTTATACTACAATACAGTAGTCACACCGACAGCCACGTTGTTATACTACAATACAGTAGTCACACCGACAGCCACGTCATTATACTACAATACAGTAGTCACACCGACAGCCACGTCGTTATACTACAATACAGTAGTCACACCGACAGCCACGTCGTTATACTACAATACAGTAGTCACACCGACAGCCACGTTGTTATACTACAATACAGTAGTCACACCGACAGCCACGTCGTTATACTACAATACAGTAGTCACACCGACAGCCACGTTGTTATACTACAATACAGTAGTCAAACCTACAGCCACGTCATTATACTACAATACAGTAGTCACACCGACAGCCAGGTCATTATACTACAATACAGTAGTCACACCGACAGCCAGGTCATTATACTACAATACAGTAGTCACACCGACAGCCAGGTCATTATACTACAATACAGTAGTCACACCGACAGCCACGTCATTATACTACAATACAGTAGTCACACCGACAGCCAGGTCATTATACTACAATACAGTAGTCACACCGACAGCCACGTCGTTATACTACAATACAGTAGTCACACCGACAGCCACGTCATTATACTACAATACAGTAGTCACACCGACAGCCAGGTCATTATACTACAATACAGTAGTCACACCGACAGCCACGTCATTATTACTACAATACAGTAGTCATTAGATATATTCCTAATAATTCTGAAAATAAATGATGCTTGCCATATCTTATTGAATATATTAAAATGTCAAGTTTCAAGTTTGAGACCATTTTTTAAATCTTTCACACGATACAAGTTCTACGAAAATTCAATGACACAAATTTGCGAATCCCGACTTGCACATGCTCAGTTCAACGCCAGACCACCATTAGACCCGAGCTTAGTTACCCAACGTTGCCATGACATCGGCTACAAGTGCGATCAGGGATTTCTATATTGGACAAATTTAAGCTTATCGTCATATTGTCTTTGGTGGAGGTTTTCACTACATTTATCTTAAGCCATCCCTTTAAATATGGTGTAACCTTTAACTATAATTATATGGCTGGTTTTACATTTCGTCTCCAGGGATCATCAGGATAAATAATCTAAAACAATTACGCCGTGTATTCACAATCCCCTCCTCCAAACGGATTACTCGTTTAGCTGACTCTTATCAACGGCTCTTATCCTTTCTATAAATTACAGTGCCATTACGAGGCAGCACGTAGCCTAAGAGCTTAAGAGGTTGGTCCAGTAATTAAAAGGTTGCTGATTCGAAATCCCCCTGAGTTGACTAGGTGAATAAAACCCTATCAATGTGCCCCTTGAGCAAAGGCACTTAAACCCTAATTGGTCCTGTAAATACCCCCCAGAACGTCTGCTAAAACGAGATGGAGACTGGTTGTTATTTCTATTGGAGATAAAAACACAAAGTAGATGCGTTTCCCCCCACTTGGAACCGACAGGTCGCTCGACCTCCTTCATGGTTTCCTCGAGCGTAAAGGCGGTGGAACTATTAGGGGAATTAAGTCACGGTCAGAATACAGGGTAGACACACCTTCTATTGGATCTCCATCTCAAATGAACAGCGGGGGAATAGAGGGTGAATAGAGGGTGAATAGCGGGTGAATAGAGGGTGAATAGAGGGTGAATAGCGGGTGAATAGCGGGTGAACAGAGGGTGAATAGAGGGTGAATAGCGGGTGAATAGCGGGTGAATAGAGGGTGAATAGAGGGGGAATAGAGGGGGAATAGAGGGTGAATAGAGGGTGAATAGAGCGGGTGAATAGCGGGTGAATAGAGGGTGAACAGAGGGTGAACAGCGGGTGAATAGAGGGTGAATAGCGGGTGAATAGAGGGTGAATAGAGGGTGAACAGAGGGTGAATAGAGGGTGAACAGAGGGTGAACAGCGGGTGAACAGAGGGTGAATAGAGGGTGAACAGCGGGTGAATAGAGCGTGAATAGCGGGTGAACAGAGGGTGAGTAGCGGGTGAATAGAGGGTGAACAGGGTGAATAGAGGGTGAATAGAGGGTGAACAGCGGGTGAATAGAGGGTGAATAGCGGGTAAACAGAGGGTGAATAGAGGGTGAATAGAGGGTGAATAGCGGGTGAATAGAGGGTGAATAGAGGGTGAATAGCGGGTGAATAGAGGGTGAATAGAGGGTGAATGGAGGGTGAACAGCGGGTGAATAGAGGGTGAATAGAGGGGGAATAGAGGGTGAATAGAGGGTGAATAGCGGGTGAATAGAGGGTGAATAGAGGGTGAATAGAGGGTGAATAGCGGGTGAATAGAGGGTGAATAGAGGGTGAATAGCGGGTGAATAGCGGGTGAATAGAGGGTGAATAGAGGGTGAACAGAGGGTGAATAGAGGGTGAATAGCGGGTGAATAGCGGGTGAATAGAGGGTGAATGGAGGGTGAATAGAGGGTGAATAGAGGGTGAACAGAGGGTGAATAGAGGGTGAGTAGCGGGTGAATAGAGGGTGAATAGAGGGTGAACAGAGGGTGAACAGAGGGTGAATAGAGGGTGAATAGAGGGTGAGTAGCGGGTGAATAGAGGGTGAACAGGGTGAATAGAGGGTGAATAGAGGGTGAACAGCGGGTGAATAGAGGGTGAATAGCGGGTGAACAGAGGGTGAACAGAGGGTGAAGAGAGGGTGAATAGAAGGTGAATAGAGGGTGAATAGAGGGTGAATAGCGGGTGAATAGAGGGTGAATAGAGGGTGAACAAAGGGTGATTAGAGGGTGAATAGAGGGTGAACAGAGGGTGAATAGAGGGTGAATAGAGGGTGAACAGCGGGTGAACAGCGGGTGAAGAGAGGGTGAATAGAAGGTGAATAGAAGGTGAATAGAGGGTGAATAGCGGGTGAACAGGGTGTGAATAGCGGGTGAATAGCTGGTGAATAGAGGGTGAACAGAGGGTGAACAGAGGGTGATTAGAGGGTGAATAGCGGGTGAATAGAGGGTGAACAGCGGGTGAACAGCGGGTGAAGAGAGGGTGAATAGAGGGTGAATAGCGGGTGAATAGAGGGTGAGTAGAGCGGGTGAACAGAGGGTGAACAGCGGGTGAATAGAGGGTGAATAGAGGGTGAATAGAGGGTGAATAGAGGGTGAATAGCGGGTGAACAGGGTGTGAATAGCGGGTGAATAGCTGGTGAATAGAGGGTGAACAGAGGGTGAACAGTGGGTGATTAGAGGGTGAATAGCGGGTGAATAGAGGGTGAACAGCGGGTGAACAGCGGGTGAAGAGAGGGTGAATAGAAGGTGAATAGAGGGTGAATAGAGGGTGAATAGCGGGTGAACAGAGGGTGAATAGAGGGTGAGTAGCGGGTGAATAGAGGGTGAACAGAGGGTGAATAGAGGGTGAACAGAGGGTGAATAGAGGGTGAACAGAGGGTGAACAGAGGGTGAATAGAGGGTGAATAGAGGGTGAACAGCGGGTGAATAGAGGGTGAATAGCGGGTGAATAGAGGGTGAACAGCGGGTGAATAGAGGGTGAATAGAGGGTGAACAGAGGGTGAATAGAGGGTGAATGGAGGGTGAACAGCGGGTGAATAGAGGGTGAATAGAGGGGGAATAGAGGGTGAATAGAGGGTGAATAGCGGGTGAATAGAGGGTGAATAGAGGGTGAATAGAGGGTGAATAGCGGGTGAATAGAGGGTGAATAGAGGGTGAATAGCGGGTGAATAGCGGGTGAATAGAGGGTGAATAGAGGGTGAACAGAGGGTGAATAGAGGGTGAATAGCGGGTGAATAGCGGGTGAATAGAGGGTGAATGGAGGGTGAATAGAGGGTGAATAGAGGGTGAACAGAGGGTGAATAGAGGGTGAGTAGCGGGTGAATAGAGGGTGAATAGAGGGTGAACAGAGGGTGAACAGAGGGTGAATAGAGGGTGAATAGAGGGTGAGTAAGCGGGTGAATAGAGGGTGAACAGGGTGAATAGAGGGTGAATAGAGGGTGAACAGCGGGTGAATAGAGGGTGAATAGCGGGTGAACAGAGGGTGAACAGAGGGTGAAGAGAGGGTGAATAGAAGGTGAATAGAGGGTGAATAGAGAGGGTGAATAGCGGGTGAATAGAGGGTGAATAGAGGGTGAACAAAGGGTGATTAGAGGGTGAATAGAGGGTGAACAGAGGGTGAATAGAGGGTGAATAGAGGGTGAACAGCGGGTGAACAGCGGGTGAAGAGAGGGTGAATAGAAGGTGAATAGAAGGTGAATAGAGGGTGAATAGCGGGTGAACAGGGTGTGAATAGCGGGTGAATAGCTGGTGAATAGAGGGTGAACAGAGGGTGAACAGAGGGTGATTAGAGGGTGAATAAGCGGGTGAATAGAGGGTGAACAGCGGGTGAACAGCGGGTGAAGAGAGGGTGAATAGAGGGTGAATAGCGGGTGAATAGAGGGTGAGTAGCGGGTGAACAGAGGGTGAACAGCGGGTGAATAGAGGGTGAATAGAGGGTGAATAGAGGGTGAATAGAGGGTGAATAGCGGGTGAACAGGGTGTGAATAGCGGGTGAATAGCTGGTGAATAGAGGGTGAACAGAGGGTGAACAGTGGGTGATTAGAGGGTGAATAGCGGGTGAATAGAGGGTGAACAGCGGGTGAACAGCGGGTGAAGAGAGGGTGAATAGAAGGTGAATAGAGGGTGAATAGAGGGTGAATAGCGGGTGAACAGAGGGTGAATAGAGGGTGAGTAGCGGGTGAATAGAGGGTGAACAGAGGGTGAATAGAGGGTGAACAGAGGGTGAATAGAGGGTGAACAGAGGGTGAACAGAGGGTGAATAGAGGGTGAATAGAGGGTGAACAGCGGGTGAATAGAGGGTGAATAGCGGGTGAATAGAGGGTGAACAGCGGGTGAATAGAGGGTGAATAGAGGGTGAACAGAGGGTGAATAGCGGGTGAACAGCGGGTGAATAGCGGGTGAATAGCGGGTGAACAGCGGGTGAATAGCGGGTGAACAGCGGGTGAATAGAGGGTGAATAGCGGGTGAACAGAGGGTGAGTAGCGGGTGAATAGAGGGTGAACAGGGTGAATAGAGGGTGAATAGAGGGTGAACAGCGGGTGAATAGAGGGTGAATAGCGGGTGAACAGAGGGTGAACAGAGGGTGAAGAGAGGGTGAATCGAAGGTGAATAGAGGGTGAATAGAGGGTGAATAGCGGGTGAATAGAGGGTGAATAGCGGGTGAATAGAGGGTGAGTAGCGGGTGAATAGAGAGCGAACAGAGGGTGAATAGAGGGTGAATAGAGGGTGAAAAGAGGGTGAATAGAGGGTGAATAGCGGGTGAACAGGGGGTGAACAGAGGGTGAATAGAGGGTGAATAGAGGGTGAATAGCGGGTGAATAGCGGGTGAACAGCGGGTGAATAGCGGGTGAACAGCGGGTGAATAGAGGGTGAATAGCGGGTGAACAGAGGGTGAGTAGCGGGTGAATAGAGGGTGAACAGGGTGAATAGAGGGTGAATAGAGGGTGAACAGCGGGTGAATAGAGGGTGAATAGCGGGTGAAGAGAGGGTGAACAGAGGGTGAATAGAGGGTGAATCGAAGGTGAATAGAGGGTGAATAGCGGGTGAATAGAGGGTGAATAGCGGGTGAATAGAGGGTGAGTAGCGGGTGAATAGAGAGCGAACAGTGGGCGAATAGAGGGTGAATAAAGGGTGAAAAGAGGGTGAATAGAGGGTGAATAGCGGGTGAACAGGGTGTGAATAGCGTGTGAATAGCGGGTGAATAGAGAGTGAACAGAGGGTGAACAAAGGGTGATCAGAGGGTGAATAGCGGGTGAATAGAGGGTGAATAGAGGGTGAACAGAGGGTGAATAGAGGGTGAATAGAGGGTGAACAGCGGGTGAACAGCGGGTGAATAGAAGGTGAATAGAGGGTGAATAGAAGGTGAATAGAGGGTAAATAGCGGGTGAATAGAGGGTGAATAGCGGGTGAATAGAGGGTGAGTAGCGGGTGAATAGAGGGTGAACAGAGGGTGAATAGCGGGTGAATAGAGGGTGAATAGAGGGTGAATAGCGGGTGAACAGGGTGTGAATAGCGGGTGAATAGCTGGTGAATAGAGGGTGAACAGAGGGTGAACAGAGGGTGATTAGAGGGTGAATAGCGGGTGAATAGAGGGTGAACAGCGGGTGAACAGCGGGTGAAGAGAGGGTGAATAGAAGGTGAATAGAGGGTGAATAGAGGGTGAATAGCGGGTGAATAGAGGGTGAATAGCGGGTGAATAGAGGGTGAGTAGCGGGTGAATAGAGGGTGAACAGAGGGTGAATAGAGGGCGAACAGAGGGTGAACAGCGGGTGAATAGAGGGTGAATAGAGGGTGAATAGAGGGTGAATAGAGGGTGAATAGCGGGTGAACAGGGTGTGAATAGCGGGTGAATAGCTGGTGAATAGAGGGTGAGTAGCGGGTGAGTAGCGGGTGAATAGAGGGTGAACAGGGTGAATAGAGGGTGAATAGAGGGTGAACAGCGGGTGAATAGAGGGTGAATAGCGGGTGAACAGAGGGTGAAGAGAGGGTGAATCGAAGGTGAATAGAGGGTGAATAGAGGGTGAATAGCGGGTGAATAGAGGGTGAATAGCGGGTGAATAGAGGGTGAGTAGCGGGTGAATAGAGAGCGAACAGAGGGCGAATAGAGGGTGAATAGAGGGTGAAAAGAGGGTGAATAGAGGGTGAATAGCGGGTGAACAGCGGGTGAATAGCGGGTGAATAGCGGGTGAACAGCGGGTGAATAGCGGGTGAACAGCGGGTGAATAGAGGGTGAATAGCGGGTGAACAGAGGGTGAGTAGCGGGCGAATAGAGGGTGAACAGGGTGAATAGAGGGTGAATAGAGGGTGAACAGCGGGTGAATAGAGGGTGAATAGCGGGTGAACAGAGGGTGAACAGAGGGTGAAGAGAGGGTGAATCGAAGGTGAATAGAGGGTGAATAGAGGGTGAATAGCGGGTGAATAGAGGGTGAATAGCGGGTGAATAGAGGGTGAGTAGCGGGTGAATAGAGAGCGAACAGAGGGTGAATAGAGGGTGAATAGAGGGTGAAAAACGGGTGAATAGCGGGTGAATAGCGGGTGAACAGGGTGTGAATAGCGTGTGAATAGCGGGTGAATAGAGGGTGAACAGAGGGTGAATAGAGGGTGAACAGAGGGTGAATAGAGGGTGAACAGAGGGTGAACAGAGGGTGAATAGAGGGTGAATAGAGGGTGAATAGCGGGTGAATAGCGGGTGAACAGCGGGTGAATAGCGGGTGAACAGCGGGTGAATAGAGGGTGAATAGCGGGTGAACAGAGGGTGAGTAGCGGGTGAATAGAGGGTGAACAGGGTGAATAGAGGGTGAATAGAGGGTGAACAGCGGGTGAATAGAGGGTGAATAGCGGGTGAACAGAGGGTGAACAGAGGGTGAAGAGAGGGTGAATCGAAGGTGAATAGAGGGTGAATAGAGGGTGAATAGCGGGTGAATAGAGGGTGAATAGCGGGTGAATAGAGGGTGAGTAGCGGGTGAATAGAGAGCGAACAGAGGGCGAATAGAGGGTGAATAGAGGGTGAAAAGAGGGTGAATAGAGGGTGAATAGCGGGTGAACAGGGTGTGAATAGCGTGTGAATAGCGGGTGAATAGAGGGTGAACAGAGGGTGAACAAAGGGTGATCAGAGGGTGAATAGCGGGTGAATAGAGGGTGAATAGAGGGTGAACAGAGGGTGAATAGAGGGTGAATAGAGGGTGAACAGCGGGTGAACAGCGGGTGAATAGAAGGTGAATAGAGGGTGAATAGAAGGTGAATAGAGGGTAAATAGCGGGTGAATAGAGGGTGAATAGCGGGTGAATAGAGGGTGAGTAGCGGGTGAATAGAGGGTGAACAGAGGGTGAATAGCGGGTGAATAGAGGGTGAATAGAGGGTGAATAGCGGGTGAACAGGGTGTGAATAGCGGGTGAATAGCGGGTGAATAGCTGGTGAATAGAGGGTGAACAGAGGGTGAACAGAGGGTGATTAGAGGGTGAATAGCGGGTGAATAGAGGGTGAACAGCGGGTGAAGAGAGGGTGAATAGAAGGTGAATAGAGGGTGAATAGAGGGTGAATAGCGGGTGAATAGAGGGTGAATAGCGGGTGAATAGAGGGTGAGTAGCGGGTGAATAGAGGGTGAACAGAGGGTGAATAGAGGGCGAACAGAGGGTGAACAGCGGGTGAATAGAGGGTGAATAGAGGGTGAATAGAGGGTGAATAGAGGGTGAATAGCGGCTGAACAGGGTGTGAATAGCGGGTGAATAGCTGGTGAATAGAGGGTGAACAGAGGGTGAACAGTGGGTGATTAGAGGGTGAATAGCGGGTGAATAGAGGGTGAACAGCGGGTGAACAGCGGGTGAAGAGAGGGTGAATAGAAGGTGAATAGCGGGTGAATAGAGGGTGAATAGAGGGTGAATAGCGGGTGAATAGAGGGTGAGTGAATAGAGGGTGAACAGAGGGTGAATAGAGGGTGAACAGAGGGTGAATAGAGGGTGAATAGAGGGTGAACAGAGGGTGAATAGAGGGTGAACAGCGGGTGAATAGAGGGTGAATAGCGGGTGAATAGAGGGTGAATAGAGGGTGAACAGAGGGTGAATAGCGGGTGAACAGCGGGTGAATAGCGGGTGAATAGCGGGTGAATAGCGGGTGAACAGCGGGTGAATAGAGGGTGAATAGAGGGTGAATAGAGGGTGAACAGAGGGTGAATAGCGGGTGAACAGCGGGTGAATAGCGGGTGAATAGCGGGTGAATAGAGGGTGAACAGCGGGTGAATAGCGGGTGAACAGAGGGTGAATAGCGGGTGAATAGCGGGTGAACAGCGGGTGAACAGCGGGTGAATAGCGGGTGAACAGCGGGTGAATAGCGGGTGAATAGCGCGTGAATAGCGTGTGAACAGCGGGTGAATAGCGGGTGAACAGAGGGTGAATAGCGGGTGAATAGCGGGTGAACAGCGGGTGAATAGCGGGTGAATAGAGGGCTGGTATCATGCTTAAGTTCAAGGTCAGAATATACACTACCGTTCAAAAGTTTGGGGTCACTTAGAAATGTCATTGTTTTTGAAAGACAAGCACATTGGTGGCCTTTTTCCATTTTGAACCCTTTCCCCCTGGGAGGTCTGTGTACGGCCCTGTCCCAGCATGTCTGTCACGCTCTCTACCAGTAACAATATGCAGCATACACACGAACAGCAAACCCTTCAGAATGTCTCTCATTCTCTCTAGCTTCACACTCTCAAGTATTCATATAAACTCTCATTCTCTCAATGTCTTTTTCTTCCCTACACAGACACAGAGAGAGAGACACGGACACAAAGACACACACACACACACACAACACAATACACACACATAACTTACTCTGTCCTACCCTCAGTACCAGCTTCATGGATGTGGCTCTACACACTCCTCCATCAGTGTTGTTGAGGCCCTGTAGAGAGCTGGTGGAGGTCGCTGAGAAAGAGAGAGAGAGAGAGAGAGAGAGAGAGAGAGAGAGAGAGAGAGAGAGAGAGAGAGAGAGAGAGAGAGAGAGAGAGAACGACGAATAGATAAATAGTAGACATTATGCATATCCCAACTTAGGAATTTATGACAGTGTGTTCTGTGTGGTGCATCAGATTGTATGCATAGATGTCTTGACAGAAATGGTAGCAGAAGGTGAATGTTGAACTTCGCTGCGTACCATTTTGCGCAAACATACTGTAGGTGAGATCAAGGCATTACTCAGTTGTGTAATGCGCTCTGCAGGTGCGGCTTCCTTGCGCACACTGGCGGTTCTGGGGGGGGAAGGGGGGGCAGTGCCCTGTGACAACAATTTTGGACCCCCTTGTGGCCCCCCTAAATGTGGAGTATGAAATAACTTTTACATAACACATTTTTGCTATCGTTCTTTTTTTCCATCCGTTATTAGACAGTGGCAACGCGGAACACTAATTAAACCCACACATTTACTAGAGGGACATGGTCTTTCGCCTGCTAATGCCTGCAATGCAGTGAAGAAAACGATATGACAACAATAAAGTCTAATGTAATTGGCCCCCTCTAACAGTACAACTGGCCCCAGCTTGCCCCCCACCACCACCAGTTGAAACGGTCTGGAACCGCCACTGCTTGCGCACTCGGAATACATTTAATTCAACTGCTGAAAACCTTCCCACTAGTTGGCCAACAGTTTTTCTCTTGGAGTTTTCAATCAATGGGAATCATAACATTTCTCTTAAGCCATCCCTTTAATTAGAATGTTTGTTGACAGACTCAATTAGGGGGCGGCCTACTTAAAGGTTCATTAAAACTGGAGCGGGTTCATCAAATATATGCAGATTTGTCTCCGTTTCGGCACCAACTGGTAGATTTAAAAATACTCTGATTTTATAGGTTATTTGGGCACATTTTAGCCGTGGTGGAAAAACTACCCAATTGTCATGCTTTGAGTAAAAGGGAAAGATCCCTTCATAGAAAATGACTCAAGTAAAAGTGAAAGTCACCCAGTAAAATACTACTTGAGTAAAAAGTCTAAAAGTATTTGGTTTTAAATATACTTTAAGTATCCAAAGTAAATGTAATTGCAAAAATATACTTAAGTATCGAAAGTAAAAGTATAAATCATTTAAAATTACTTTACTATTAGGCAATCCAAACAGCACCATTTTCTTTTTTTTTTTTTAATTTACGGATAGCCAAGGGCACACTCCAACACTCAGACATAATTTACAAATGAAGCACGTGTGTTTAGTGAGTCCTCCAGATCAGAGGCAGTAGGGAGGACCAGGGATGATCTCTGTTTAGTGAGTCCTCCAGATCAGAGGCAGTAGGGAGGACCAGGGATGTTCTCTGTTTAGTGAGTCCGCCAGATCAGAGGCAGTAGGGATGACCAGGGATGTTCTCTGTTTAGTGAGTCCTCCAGATCAGAGGCAGTAGGGATGACCAGGGATGTTCTCTGTTTAGTGAGTCCTCCAGATCAGAGGCTGTAGGAATGACCAGGGATGTTCTCTGTTTAGTGAGTCCTCCAGATCAGAGGCTGTAGGGATGACCAGGGATGTTCTCTGTTTAGTGAGTCCGCCAGCTCAGAGGCTGTATGGAGGACCAGGGATGTTCTCTGTTTAGTGAGACCTCCAGATCAGAGGCTGTAGGGATGACCAGGGATGATCTCTGTTTAGTGAGTCCGCCAGATCAGAGCCAGAAGGGAGGACCAGGGATGTTCTCTTGATAAGTGGTGAATTGAACCATTTTCCTGTCCTGCTAAGCATTCAAAATGGAACAAGTACTTTTGGGTGTCGGCGAAAATGTATGGAGTAAAAAGTCCATTATTTTCTTTAGGAATGTAGTAAAGTCAAAGTAGAAGTCAAAAATATACATAGTAAAGTGAAGTACGGACACCCAGAAAAACTACTTAAGTAGTACTTTAAAGTAATTTTAACTAAGTACTTTACAACACTGCATTTTAGGGTTAGGAAAAAAACGGTTTGGAGAGCCTTTACGCACTTAAATATATTGACGAATAACAAATATACAGTGGGTTGACTCATCCTGAAAGTTGTCATGTTCAAGTTCAATCCATGACATATTGGAAGGTGGAAACATAAAATAAAATAGGGGTTGAACAATAAACCCCCCCCTCTAAAAATCTCCCCGAAATCTCACTAATCACGGAACTGTAGGACAGCGGGTGTGAGTGTGGTCTGAGTTCCATAGTGATTACTGCGCAACGGTAGCCTGATATGATCCACTCATGATAGCGACACCTCGGGAACAACTACACAGAGACGTGACAGCGGAAAGAAACGGTAAACGGGAAAGGAATGATGCCCCAAAAAATTATAAATGTATGTGTTTTTTTTTTTTTTACTGACGGTGGCTCCCGATAACATGATATACACACGGTCAAATAAAAACGGAGAAAAAGCCCGGGGATATAATTAAAACGTTTTCAAAGCGAATAGATCAACTGGGCAGGTTCAGCCTATACAGAAGGCCTCCAGTTTGAGTGTCCAAATGTCATCCACGCAAATGATGAGGGCGCACAATGAGAATTCTGAGTAAACGGCACAGCTATTTTATAGACTATTTCACTGTGGAAAAGGGGTCGTGATTTTCAGTTTGTTTCCATATGACCGGTTTCACATTCGGCTCCAGCGATCATAAAGATAGACCATCTAAAACAATGTACTATGTGTACTTAAAATCCCCTTCTCCATTTACCTAGCTCTTATCAATAGATCTCATCAGTGGTAAATTACAGTGCATGGGGAATGGTGTCTGATTTACCTAGCTCTTATCAATAGATCTCATCAGTAGTAAATTACAGTGCCTTGGGAATGGTGTCTGATTTACCTAGCTCTTATCAATAGATCTCATCAGTAGTAAATTACAGTGCATGGGGAATGGTGTCTGATTTACCTAGCTCTTATCAATAGATCTCATCAGTAGTAAATTACAGTGCATGGAGAATGGTGTCTGATTTACCTAGCTCTTATCAATAGATCTCATCAGTAGTAAATTACAGTGCATGGAGAATGGTGTCTGATTTACCTAGCTCTTATCAATAGATCTCATCAGTAGTAAATTACAGTGCATGGAGAGTGGTGTCTGATTTACCTAGCTCTTATCAATAGATCTCATCAGTAGTAAATTACAGTGCATGGAGAATGGTGTCTGATTTACCTAGCTCTTATCAATAGATCTCATCAGTAGTAAATTACAGTGCATGGGGAATGGTACATGCTTCTCCCACTTGGAACTGTTAGGTTCACTATACTTTACACACACACATTCTTGCTCTCTCTCTCGCTCGCACACACACACACACACACACACACACACACACACACACTAGGACCATTTAGTTCAGATGACAGCTTCTCGTGCTACTAGCTAGGTTGCCATGAGAGCTCACGTCATATCTGTCTCATGCTGTTAAAAGCATTGTGTGATTTGGGGCATGTAAGCTCTTAGAATCACAGTGTCTGGATGCCATGGAGGAGTAGCACTGTCAGAGCCTCAGAGTCCTGGGAGGTAGAGGAGGAGACAAAGGGAGAGGAGGAGACGAGGAGACGAGGGGTAAAGTTACAGTACATGATGAGACTGGCTCTCTGGATACTTCCCAAATGGCTCCCTGTTCTCTATATAGTGCACTACTTTTGAAAGCTCTGGTCTGAAGTAGTACACTATATAGGGAATAGGGTTCTATAGTGCCATGGTCTAAAGTAGTGCTCTATATAGGGAATAGGGTGCCATAGGGCCCTGGTCAAAAGTAGTGCTCTTTATAGGGAATAGGGTGCCATAGGGCCCTGGTCTAAAGTAGTGCACTATACAGGGAATAGGGTTCTATAGGGCCCTGGCCTAAAGTAGTGCACTATACAGGGAATAGGGTGCCATTTGGGATGCAACCTTTATCTCATGCTACACTGGGCTCGAAGACGCACAGAGACGCTGCCTGGTTGACCAACATGTCCCTGATAACACAACCACTGCTGAACTAGATGAAATATGACAGGATAGGAGACGACCAGGCGAGATGGCAGTCTCCTCTGAACAAACATGAAAACGGTCTATACAGTCTATACTATATAAAGTGGCTTGCGAAAGTATTCACCCCCCTTGGCATTTTTTTCCTATTTTGTTGCCTTTACAGCCTGGAATTAAAATAGATATTTTTTGGGGGGGTGGGGTTTGTATCATATGATTTACACAACATGCCTACCACTTTGAAGATGCAAAATATTCTTGTGAAACAAACAAGAAATAAGACAAAAAAAACCTGAAAACTTGAGTGTGCATAACTATTCACCCCCCACAAAGTCAATACTTTGTAGAGCCACCTTTTGCAGCAATTACAGCTGCAAGTCTCTTGGGGTATGTCTCTATAAGCTTGGCACATCTGGCCACTGGGAGTTTTGCCCATTCTTCAAGGCAAAACTGCTCCAGCTCCTTCAAGTTGGTTTGGTTCTGCTGGTGTACAGAAATCTTTAAGTCATACCACAGATTCTCAATTGGATTGAGGTCTGGGCTTTGACTAGGCCATTCCAAGACATTTAAATGTTTCCCCTTAAACCACTCGAGTGTTGCTTTAGCAGTTTGCTTAGGGTCATTGTCCTGCTGGAAGGTGAACCTCTGTCCCAGTCTCAAATCTCTGAAAGACTGAAACAGGTTTCCCTCAAGAATTCCCCAGTATTTAGCGGCATCCATCATTCCTTCAATTCTGACCAGTTTCCCAGTCCCTGCAGATGAAAAACATCCCCACAGCATGATGCTGCCACCACCATGCTTCACTGTGGGGATGGTGTTCTCGGGGTGATGAGAGGTGTTGGGTTTGCGCCTGACATAGCGTTTCCTTGATGGCCAAAAAGCTCAATTTTAGTCCATACTATATACCCTACCTGTGTTAGGAAAGCCCTCCAGACAGATTGGATACTTGTCTATGCAGTCTATACTATATACCAAGAGATTGAAAATGGAAACTTTGAAAGGTCACGCCTCTCACTCCGTTTCACCTAAAGTCATGAAATTCGGTACATAGGTCCCTCTCCTCACAAGGAATACATTTGCCTAAGGACCCATAACATCCGCTACGACGGATCATTTTGAAATTTTGTGAGAAAAATACTTAACGACGCAACCTTTTCTGGCACCAAATGACCGATCTGCGCGAAACTTGATATGTGGCATCTATTGACAATGGTGTCTCTCAAGGCAACACTTTACAGACTAGTACCTAAAACAACTATTGACCAATAACCTTCATGTGGGCGTGTGGTCTGTGGCACAAATGCATATAAATCAGTCACGGGGTATTGGTATTGTAACATCTGTCAACACTCGATATTATGTAAGAACATTCACATCAACGGACGGCGCAGTAACGGGCAAAATGTTTATATCTCTTGATCTGTTTGACTCAGAGCGATGAAATTTGGCACACGTGTTCAGGGATATGTCTAGATAACCCCACACACACAATATGTCAGACACCACTGGCCCAATTTTTGTTGTTGTTGTTGTTGATGAAACTTGATGCGTCTTGCCATTTGAGATCCAGCATTTACAAAATAACACTGGGGGACATCCTCGTGGGGATTGGGGGACATCCCTCGTTGGGGGGGATCACATGTTTACTGTTGCCTTGTTTGACTTAAATCAATGGGCATTGATTTCAAAGAATGCCTTGAGTTTACAACAATTTTACCTTTGCAGAGGTATGTGGTATAAACCCTAGGGCTGCAGCATAGAAAGTGGTCAACCCTCTAAGTCTACTCACAGGTGATATAATATTCCCTTCCCTTGAGGAACTCCAGGCCCCACAGATTAGGGCTGAACTCCTGGAATTTGAAGGTGAACTTCACGTCTCTGTCTGGCTTGTCACAGTTGAGTAACGGGGTGTCTGATGGGCTGACGCTGCAGCCGTGGAGTTGTTCCCTGGTCACCAGGTACACACGGTAGTACTCCGGTTCCTTCTCCACCACCCCTGGTCTCACCCGGGGACACACGATGTCCATTTTATCCCCTATCTGAGGGAACAGGACCAGCCCCTGCCCAGGAGAGAACCTGTGGAATAGGAGAGAGAGAGAGAGAGGAGAGTTTTACAACCAGAATGACTGGGATGTTTTCTTTACTGTGTCATAGTAACACTGGTAATTGCTTTGTTATTGCATATCAGCCTAATGTGCATGACATTCATATTATTTGCTAATTAATAATCATAAATAAATAAACACGCCAATGAATTTACTATAAAAAATATGAGACCACAGAAACACTATGCAAAAAAAATATGGATTTACAGTAGGACAACATTTCTACAATCCCTTCATCATATTTAATCTATGTAGATAATGTAAATGAAAATCCAACATTTTGACAATATAACAGTATTTAGTTCCAGTATATTTCCAGGTGAATTTTGCACAACAATGTGGAGTGGTTTTATGCAGAAGAATTGACTGTTACTGACTTAGGATTTGAAGAATTCCAGTAGATGGACTCCAGGATGACGGCAGAGCAGCATGGACTCAGGTTGACAACCAACATTCCCAAACAGAACCACCAGACGTACCTCCCCATCACACACTGCTGGCACCGATCAATATCACAAGACGAGCTAATCACAAAACCATTTGTTTTCCATGTCAATAACACTGAAAAGAGTCTCCTTGCATCTTTCTAGGAACCTCCCAGTTCCGATCGAATGACAGGTTTAAGGCTGTGAATAACTCCAGTCCGTTCTAATTTCCCCGATTGAATGACAGGTTGAGAATGACTCCGGTCCGTTCTAATTTCCCAGATTGAATGACAGGTTGAGAATGACTCCGGTCCGTTCTAATTTCCCAGATTGAATGACAGGTTGAGAATGACTCCGGTCCGTTCTAATTTCCCAGATTGAATGACAGGTTGAGAATAACTCCAGTCTGTTCTAATTTCCCAGATTGAATGACAGGTTGAGAATAACTCCGGTCCGTTCTAATTTCCCCGATTGAATGACAGGTTGAGAATGACTCCGGTCCGTTCTAATTTCCCCGATTGAATGACAGGTTGAAAATGACTCCGGTCCGTTCTAATTTCCCCGATTGAATGACAGGTTGAGAATGACTCCGGTCCGTTCTAATTTCCCAGATTGAATGACAGGTTGAGAATGACTCCGGTCCGTTCTAATTTCCCAGATTGAATGACAGGTTGAGAATGACTCCGGTCCGTTCTAATTTCCCAGATTGAATGACAGGTTGAGAATGACTCCGGTCCGTTCTAATTTCCCAGATTGAATGACAGGTTGAGAATGACTCCGGTCCGTTCTAATTTCCCAGATTGAATGACAGGTTGAGAATGACTCCGGTCCGTTCTAATTTCCCAGATTGAATGACAGGTTGAGAATGACTCCGGTCCGTTCTAATTTCCCAGATTGAATGACAGGTTGAGAATGACTCGGTCCGTTCTAATTTCCCAGATTGAATGACAGGTTGAGAATGACTCGGTCCGTTCTAATTTCCCAGATTGAATGACAGGTTGAGAATAACTCCGCTACGTTCTAATTTCCCCGATTGAATGACAGGTTGAGAATAACTCCAGTCCGTTCTAATTTCCCCGATTGAATGACAGGTTGAGAATGACTCCGGTCCGTTCTAATTTCCAAGATTGAATGACAGGTTGAGAATGACTCCAGTCCGTTATAATTTCCCAGATTGAATGACAGGTTGAGAATGACTCCGGTCCGTTCTAACAGAGTCCTAATGTAGTTTCTATTCAATAATTAAATCCCGCTGCCGGCATTATGATGCGTATAAGTGGAAAATGACAGACATTGAAGAGAGAGAGAGAGAGGGAGAGAGAAGAGTGAGGGATGCATTTGCAGTTTATTGTGGAGTGGTTCAACTGAGTGGCCGAGTGGATGGATGGTTTAGGTCCGCCCATGTCGTCAGCTATTGGATGGGGGCATTGTGACACAAGACACACATTAGAATACCTGTCGTTATACTGTAGAGGACAGAACTCCTCAGTAGGAAATACACATTAAATACCTGTCGTTATACTGTAGAGGATAGAACTCCTCAGTAGGAAATACACATTAAATACCTGTCGTTATACTGTAGAGGATAGAACTCAGTAGGAAATACACATTAAATACCTATCGTTATACTGTAGAGGATAGAACTCCTCAGTAGGAAATACACATTAAATACCTATCGTTATACTGTAGAGGATAGAACTCCTCAGTAGGAAATACACATTAAATACCTATCGTTATACTGTAGAGGATAGAACTCCTCAGTAGGAAATACACATTAAATACCTATCGTTATACTGTAGAGGATAGAACTCCTCAGTAGGAAATACACATTAAATACCTATCGTTATACTGTAGAGGATATAACTCCTCAGTAGGAAATACACATTAAATACCTATCGTTATACTGTAGAGGATAGAAGTCCTCAGTAGGAAATACACATTAAATACCTATCGTTATACTGTAAAGCTCAGTAGGAAATACACATTAAATACCTGTCATTATACTGTAGAGGATATAACTCCTCAGTAGGAAATACACATTAAATACCTATCGTTATACTGTAGAGGATAGAAGTCCTCAGTATGAAATACACATTAAATACCTATCGTTATACTGTAGAGGATAGAACTCCTCAGTAGGAAATACACATTAAATACCTATCGTTATACTGTAGAGGATAGAACTCCTCAGTAGGAAATACACATTAAATACCTATCGTTATACTGTAGAGGATAGAACTCCTCAGTAGGAAATACACATTAAATACCTATCGTTATACTGTAAAGCTCAGTAGGAAATACACATTAAATACCTGTCATTATACTGTAGAGGATATAACTCCTCAGTAGGAAATACACATTAAATACCTATCGTTATACTGTAGAGGATAGAAGTCCTCAGTATGAAATACACATTAAATACCTATCGTTATACTGTAGAGGATAGAACTCCTCAGTAGGAAATACACATTAAATACCTATCGTTATACTGTAGAGGATAGAACTCCTCAGTAGGAAATACACATTAAATACCTATCGTTATACTGTAGAGGATAGAACTCCTCAGTAGGAAATACACATTAAATACCTGTCGTTATACTGTAGAGGATAGAACTCCTCAGTAGGAAATACACATTAAATACCTATCATTATACTGTAAAGCTCAGTAGGAAATACACATTAAATACCTGTCATTATACTGTAGAGGATAGAACTCCTCAGTAGAAAATACACATTAAATACCTATCGTTATACTGTAGAGGATAGAACTCCTCAGTAGGAAATACACATTAAATACCTATCGTTATACTGTAGAGGATAGAACTCCTCAGTAGGAAATACACATTAAATACCTATCGTTATACTGTAGAGGATATAACTCCTCAGTAGGAAATACACATTAAATACCTATCGTTATACTGTAGAGGATAGAACTCCTCAGTAGGAAATACACATTAAATACCTATCGTTATACTGTATAGGATATAACTCCTCAGTAGGAAATACACATTAAATACCTATCGTTATACTGTAGAGGATAGAACTCCTCAGTAGGAAATACACATTAAATACCTGTCGTTATACTGTAGAGGATAGAACTCCTCAGTAGGAAATACATTTGTTTGATTCGTTTGTTGATATGTTTTACAGAATTAGGGTTTTTCCAAATCCTAATTTCTTCCGATGTTCAGATACTCAGGATGAAACTAAACAGCCCATCAACACAATTCACGTCGACAACAATGTGGACTATTTTACAACGTCATTTTATTGAAGTCTTCAACTTATTTAACTTCACAGATTTTATTGAAATAATAATACAATTTTGAGAAAAATATATATTCCATTCCTGTCCCACCATGAGCCTTGTGAATATCATTAAAAATACGTTTTGGTTTCTTCTGTTTAGGCTACACAACCCTAGCCTTGGTACCAGTTGGTTTGTGCCATCATGCCACTTCCTGACACTCCTGTTTATGTTTAGCACTTGACACAGAGTACAAGGAGTGGAATATCAGCACAAACAGACTGGTACCCAGGCTAGTACAATCCTCGAGCAGAGACCTATCTACAACAGACTGGTACCCAGGCTAGTACAATCCTCGAGCAGAGACCTATGTATAGTAAATCCTAGCAGTTGTGTCCATCTGTGACAGGAGGAGGATGAAGAGGAGGAGGGTGGTTTAGAAGGAGGATGAAGAGGAGGAGGGTGGTTTAGGAGGAGGAAGAGGAAGAGGGTGGTATAGGAGGAGGATGAAGAGGAGGGTGGTTTAGGAGGAGGAGGAAGAGGAGGAGGGTGGTTTAGAAGGAGGAGGAAGAGGAAGAGGAGGGTGATTTAGGAGGAAGAGGAAGAGGGTGGTATAGGAGGAGGAAGAGGAAGAGGAGGGTGGTTTAGGAGGAAGAGGAAGAGGAAGAGGAGGGTGGTTTAGGAGGAAGAGGAAGAGGAGGAGGGTGGTATAGGAGGAGGAGGAAGAGGAGGAGGGTGGTTTAGGAGGAGGAGGAAGAGGAGGGTGGTTTAGGAGGAGGAGGAAGAGGAGGAGCGTGGTTTAGGAGGAGGAGGAAGAGGAGGAGGGTGGTATAGGAGGAGGATTAAGAGGAGGGTGGTTTAGGAGGAGGAGGAAGAGGAGGAGGGTGGTTTAGGAGGTGGAGGAAGAGGAAGAGGAGGGTGGTTTAGAAGGAGGAGGAAGAGGAAGAGGAGGGTGGTTTAGAAGGAGGAGGAAGAGGAAGAGGAGGGTGGTTTAGGAGGAGGAGGAAGAGGAAGAGGAGGGTGGTTTAGGAGGAGGAGGAAGAGGAGGGTGGTTTAGGAGGAGGATGAAGAGGAGGAGGAGGAGGGTGGTTTAGGAGGAGGGGGAAGAGGAAGAGGAGGGTGGTTTAGGAGGAGGATGAAGAGGAGGAGGAGGGTGGTTTAAGAGTAGGATAAAGAGGAGGTTTAGGAGGAGGAGGAAAGACGAGGAGGAGGGTGGTTTAGGAGGAGGAGGAAGAGGAGGAGGGTGGTTTAGGAGGAGGATGAAGAGGAGGAGGGAGGTTTTAGGAGGAGGATGAATAGGAGGAGGAGGGTGGTTTAGGAGGAAGAGGAAGAGGAGGAGGAGGGTTTAGGAGGAGGAGGAAGAGGAGGAGGGAGGTTTAGGAGGAGAATGAAGAGGAGGAGGGTGGTTTAGGAGGAGGAGGAAGAGGAGGAGGGAGGTTTAGGAGGAGGATGAATAGGAGGAGGAGGGTGGTTTAGGAGGAGGATGAAGAGGAGAAGGGAGGTTTAAGAGGAAGAGGAGGAGGGTGGTTTAGAAGGAGGATGAAGAGGAGGAGGGTGGTTTAGGAGGAGGATGAAGAGGAGGAGGGTGGTTTAGGAGGAGGATGAAGAGGAGGAGGGTGGTTTAGGAGGAGGATGAAGAGGAGGAGGGTGGTTTAGGAGGAGGAAGAGGAAGAGGAGGAGGGTGGTTTAGGAGGAGGAAGAGGAAGATGAGGAGGGTGGTTTAGGAGGAGGAAGAGGAAGAGGAGGAGGGTGGTTTAGGAGGAAGAGGAAGAGGAGGAGGGTGGTTTAGGAGGAGGATGAAGAGGAGGAGGGTGGTTTAGGAGGAGGATGAAGAGGAGGTTTAGGAGGAGGAGGAAGAGGAGGAGGGAGGTTTAGGAGGAGGATGAATAGGAGGAGGAGGGTGGTTTAGGAGGAGGATGAAGAGGAGGAGGGAGGTTTAGGAGGAAGAGGAAGAGGAGGAGGGTGGTTTAGGAGGAGGATGAAGAGGAGGAGGGTGGTTTAGGAGGAGGAAGAGGAAGAGGAGGAGGGTGGTTTAGGAGGAGGATGAAGAGGAGGAGGGTGGTTTAGGAGGAAGAGGAGGAGGGTGGTTTAGGAGGAAGAGGAGGAGGGTGGTTTAGGAGGAAGAGGAAGAGGAGGAGGGTGGTTTAGGAGGAAGAGGAAGAGGAGGAGGGTGGTTTAGGAGGAGGATGAAGAGGAGGAGGGAGGTTTAGGAGGAGGAGGAAGAGGAGGGTGATTTTGGTGTGAATGCTGTTACGATGTGGGTATCATCACTCCCACCACCCCAGTCATGGACAGCATGAACACCACTCAATATATGTGTCCCCATTGGCACCCTATTCCCTTTGTAGTGCACTCCTTTTGACCAGAGCCCTGGGGGCCGGCCCCACAGTAGTGCACCACATAACGAATAGGGTTCCATTTGGGACGCAGATAAATACATCAACACAAGACATGATGCTACAAGCATGGGTCACAACAGCTGGGTCTTTAGCTGGGTCACAACAGTCAGGCACCCTTCAGGGCCCCTGGGTATTGCAGCCGCAGCAGCAGCCGTGTGGCCCCAGAGCAGGGCTAATGCTGACATGCTAGGTGTCTTTTTATAACAGAACCCCTATCACGATTAGCATTAACCTTGACCTGGGAAGCTGGTTCCGACCTGGGACTGGAACTGGGACTCCCCCCAGTCCACTGTTTGGGAAAGCAGAGCGGCTGCAGTACTGCGAACGACCTGCAGGGGGAGACAAAGACAACTCACTGTCAGACCACCAGCAGGGTTCTACACCTACAGATGGGGGAGACTTATCCGGTAGATCAAT
>CM059814.1:51410023-51430023 GCA_030435695.1 Brachymystax lenok tsinlingensis
ATCAAATCCACTGATCCACAACTCCTCTGTCTTTAATATCAAATCCACTGATCCACAACTCAACTGTCTTTAATATCAAATCCACTGATCCACAACTCCTCTGTCTTTAATATCAAATCTACTGATCCACATCTCCTCTGTCTTTAATATCAAATCCACTGATCCACATCTCCTCTGTCTTTAATATCAAATCCACTGATCCACAACTCCTCTGTCTTTAATATCAAATCCACTGATCCACAACTCCTCTGTCTTTAATATCAAATCCACTGATCCACAACTCAACTGTCTTTAATATCAAATCCACTGATCCACAACTCCTCTGTCTTTAATATCAAATCTACTGATCCACAACTCCTCTGTCTTTAATATCAAATCCACTGATCCACATCTCCTCTGTCTTTAATATCAAATCCACTGATCCACAACTCCTCTGTCTTTAATATCAAATCCACTGATCCACATCTCCTCTGTCTTTAATATCAAATCTACTGATCCACAACTCAACTGTCTTTAATATCAAATCCACTGATCCACAACTCCTCTGTCTTTAATATCAAATCCACTGATCCACATCTCCTCTGTCTTTAATATCAAATCCACTGATCCACAACTCCTCTGTCTTTAATATCAAATCCACTGATCCACATCTCCTCTGTCTTTAATATCAAATCCACTGATCCACAACTCCTCTGTCTTTAATATCAAATCCACTGATCCACATCTCCTCTGTCTTTAATATCAAATCTACTGATCCACAACTCAACTGTCTTTAATATCAAATCCACTGATCCACAACTCCTCTGTCTTTAATATCAAATCCACTGATCCACATCTCATCTGTCTTTAATATCAAATCCACTGATCCACAACTCCTCTGTCTTTAATATCAAATCTACTGATCCACAACTCCTCTGTCTTTAATATTAAATCTACTGATCCACAACTCCTCTGTCTTTAATATCAAATCCACTGATCCACAACTCAACTGTCTTTAATATCAAATCTACTGATCCACAACTCCTCTGTCTTTAATATCAAATCTACTGATCCACAACTCCTCTGTCTTTAATATCAAATCTACTGATCCACAACTCCTCTGTCTTTAATATCAAATCCACTGATCCACAACTCATCTGTCTTTAATATCAAATCTACTGATCCACAACTCCTCTGTCTTTAATATCAAATCTACTGATCCACAACTCCTCTGTCTTTAATATTAAATCTACTGATCCACAACTCCTCTGTCTTTAATATCAAATCCACTGATCCACAACTCCTCTGTCTTTAATATCAAATCCACTGATCCACAACTCCTCTGTCTTTAATATCAAATCTACTGATCCACAACTCCTCTGTCTTTAATATCAAATCTACTGATCCACAACTCCTCTGTCTTTAATATCAAATCTACTGATCCACAACTCCTCTGTCTTTAATATTAAATCTACTGATCCACAACTCCTCTGTCTTTAATATCAAATCCACTGATCCACAACTCATCTGTCTTTAATATCAAATCTACTGATCCACAACTCATCTGTCTTTAATATCAAATCTACTGATCCACAACTCCTCTGTCTTTAATATCAAATCCACTGATCCACAACTCCTCTGTCTTTAATATCAAATCTACTGATCCACAACTCCTCTGTCTTTAATATCAAATCTACTGATCCACAACTCAACTGTCTTTAATATTAAATCTACTGATCCACAACTCCTCTGTCTTTAATATCAAATCCACTGATCCACAACTCATCTGTCTTTAATATCAAATCTACTGATCCACAACTCCTCTGTCTTTAATATTAAATCTACTGATCCACAACTCCTCTGTCTTTAATATCAAATCCACTGATCCACAACTCCTCTGTCTTTAATATCAAATCCACTGATCCACAACTCCTCTGTCTTTAATATTAAATCTACTGATCCACAACTCCTCTGTCTTTAATATCAAATCTACTGATCCACAACTCAACTGTCTTGATACAGTGAGGGAAAAAAGTATTTGATCCCCTGCTGATTTTGTACGTTTGCCCACTGACAAAGAAAGGATCAGTCTATAATTTTAATGGTAGGTTTATTTGAACAGTGAGAGACAGAATAACAACAAAAAAATCCAGAAAAACGCATTTGAAAAATGTTATAAATTGATTTGCATTTTAATGATGGAAATAAGTATTTGACCCCCTCTCAATCAGGAAGATTTCTGGCTCCCAGGTGTCTTTTATACAGGTAACGAGCTGAGATTAGGAGCAAACTCTTAAAGGGAGTGCTTATAATCTCAGCTTGTTACCTGTATAAAAGACACCTGTCCACAGAAGCAATCAATCAATCAGATTCCAAACTCTCCACCATGGCCAAGACCAAAGAGCTCTCCAAGGATGTCAGGGACAAGATTGTAGACCTACACAAGGCTGGAATGGGCTACAAGACCATCGCCAAGCAGCTTGGTGAGAAGGTGACAACAGTTGGTGCGATTATTCGCAAATGGAAGAAACACAGAAGAACTGTCAATCTCTCTCGGCCTGGGGCTCCATGCAGCTGGGACCATAGTCACCAAGAAAACAATAGGTAACACATTACGCCGTGAAGGACTGAAATCCTGCAGCGCCCGCAAGGTCCCCCTGCTCAAGAAAGCACATATACATGCCCGTCTGAAGTTTGCCAATGAACATCTGAATGATTCAGAGGACATCTGGGTGAAAGTGTTGTGGTCAGATGAGACCAAAATGGAGCTCTTTGGCATCAACTCAACTTGCCGTGTTTGGAGGAGGAATGCTGCCTATGACCCCAAGAACACCATCCCCACTGTCAAACATGGAGGTGGAAACATTATGCTTTGCGGGGTGTTTTTCTGCTAAGGGGACAGGACAACTTCACCGCATCAAAGGGACGATGGACGGGGCCATGTACCGTCAAATCCTGGGTGAGAACCTCCTTCCCTCAGCCAGGGCATTGAAAATGGGTCGTGGATGGGTATTCCAGCATGACAATGACCCAAAACACACGGCCAAGGCAACAAAGGAGTGGCTCAAGAAGAAGCACATTAAGGTCCTGGAGTGGCCTAGCCAGTCTCCAGACCTTAATCCCATAGAAAATCTGTGGAGGGAGCTGAACGTTCGAGTTTCCAAATGTCAGCTTCGAAACCTTAATGACTTAAAGAAGATCTGCAAAGAGGAGTGGGACAAAATCCCTCCTGAGATGTGTGCAAACCTGGTGGCCAACTACAAGAAACGTCTGACCTCTGTGATTGCCAACAAGGGTTTTGTCACCAAGTACTAAGTCATGTTTTGCAGAGGGGTCAAATACTTATTTCCCTCATTAAAATGCAAATCAATTTATATATATTTTTTTTTGTTATTCTGTCTCTCACTGTTCAAATAAACCTACTATTAAAATTATAGACTGATCATTTCTTTGTCAGTGGGCAAACGCACAAAATCAGCAGGGGATCAAATACTTTTTTCCCTCACTGTATATATATATATATATATATATATATATATATATATATATATATATCTCACTGTACTTTACTATCAAATCTACTGATCCACAACTCAACTGTCTTGATACTTTACTTTCGCTTTTTTAACCTTAGAGAATTTATACAGGAAGTTAATTAACATTTCTGAAAGTTTGAGACAGAGGATAGTGTCAGTGGTCTTAAAGCACTTCCTGTTCGTTTTTCTTCTCTCTCTCTCTCTCTTCCCCTCTCTCTCTCTCTCTCTCTCTCTCTCTCTCTCTCTCTCTCTCTCTCTCTCTCTCTCTCTCTCTCTCTCTCTCTCTCTCCCTCCCTCTCTCTCTCTCTCTCTCCCTCTCTCTCTCTCTCTCCCCCTCTCTCTCTCCCCCTCTCTCTCTCTGATTCAGTGCTCTTTAAGTTCCACGTGGGTAACCCAACCTAACCTCACTCTGTTTTCCTGTCATACGTGGGGCGTACTATAGTACAGAGGCTGATTGTCATGTCCTGTTCCTAACATTGTTATATGCAATAGCTGTCTGTCTCTGTGGGTTCCAACAAGGGAATGCTACTTATCAATCAGTAACAGTTATTGGTGTACGGTTGGTGCCGTCTCCCTCCACCTGCTCCAGCGGTCTGTGCTTTGACCTCAGGAGCCCCCCCGCCCCCCGTCTCCAATGCTTCCTGACCTCTGACCTCGTGGTATCAGGGGGGCTCGGCTCAACAGCTGATGACTCATGTTCCAATATAGCTCCGCCTACTAGAACGTCACGTTCAGCGCCTTCGGAAGGTATTCACACCCGCTGACTTTTCCACATGTTGTTGTTGTTACAAAGTGGGATTAAAATGAATTGAATTGTACAAAAAAAATTGTGAACGAACTACACAAAATACTCTGTAATGTACTGTAATACAAAATACTGTAATATATACAAAATACTCTGTAATGTAGTGTACTGTAATACAAAATACTGTAATATATACAAAATACTCTGTAATGTCATGTACTGTAATACAAAATACTGTAATATATAAAAATACTCTGTAATGTCATGTACTGTAATACAAAATACTGTAATATATACAAAATACTCTGTAATGTAATGTACTGTAATACAAAATACTGTAATATATACAAAATACTCTGTAATGTCATGTACTGTAATACAAAATACTGTAATATGTACAAAATACTCTGTAATGTAATGTACTGTAATACGAAATACTGTAATATGTACAAAATACTCTGTAATGTAATGTACTGTAATACGAAATACTGTAATATATACAAAATACTCTGTAATGTACTGTAATACAAAATACTGTAATATGTACAAAATACTCTGTAATGTAATGTACTGTAATACGAAATACTGTAATATGTACAAAATACTCTGTAATGTAATGTACTGTAATACGAAATACTGTAATATATACAAAATACTCTGTAATGTACTGTAATACAAAATACTGTAATATGTACAAAATACTCTGTAATGTAATGTACTGTAATACGAAATACTGTAATATGTACAAAATACTCTGTAATGTAATGTACTGTAATACGAAATACTGTAATATATACAAAATACTCTGTAATGTACTGTAATACAAAATACTGTAATATGTACAAAATACTCTGTAATGTAATGTACTGTAATACAAAATACTGTAATATGTACAAAATACTCTGTAATGTAATGTACTGTAATACAAAATACTGTAATATATACAAAATACTCTGTAATGTAATGTACTGTAATACAAAATACTGTAATATATACAAAATACTCTGTAATGTAATGTACTGTAATACGAAATACTGTAATATGTACAAAATACTCTGTAATGTAATGTACTGTAATACAAAATACTGTAATATATACAAAATACTCTGTAATGTACTGTAATACGAAATACTGTAATATGTACAAAATACTCTGTAATGTAATGTACTGTAATACAAAATACTGTAATATATACAAAATACTCTGTAATGTAATGTACTGTAATACGAAATACTGTAATATGTACAAAATACTCTGTAATGTAATGTACTGTAATACAAAATACTGTAATATATACAAAATACTCTGTAATGTACTGTAATACAAAATACTGTAATATGTACAAAATACTCTGTAATGTAATGTACTGTAATACAAAATACTGTAATATGTACAAAATACTCTGTAATGTAATGTACTGTAATACAAAATACTGTAATATATACAAAATACTCTGTAATGTCATGTAATACAAAATACTGTAATATGTACAAAATACTCTGTAATGTAATGTACTGTAATACAAAATACTGTAATATGTACAAAATACTCTGTAATGTAATGTACTGTAATACAAAATACTGTAATATATACAAAATACTCTGTAATGTAATGTACTGTAATACAAAATACTGTAATATATACAAAATACTCTGTAATGTAATGTACTGTAATACAAAATACTGTAATATATACAAAATACTCTGTAATGTCATGTACTGTAATACAAAATACTGTAATATATACAAAATACTCTGTAATGTACTGTAATACAAAATACTGTAATATATACAAAATACTCTGTCATGTCATGTACTGTAATACAAAATACTGTAATATATACAAAATACTCTGTAATGTCATGTACTGTAATACAAAATACTGTAATATATACAAAATACTCTGTAATGTAATGTACTGTAATACGAAATACTGTAATATATACAAAATACTCTGTAATGTAATGTACTGTAATACGAAATACTGTAATATGTACAAAATACTCTGTATTGTAATGTACTGTAATACGAAATACTGTAATATGTACAAAATACTCTATAATGTAATGTACTGTAATACAAAATACTGTAATATGTACAAAATACTCTGTAATGTAATGTACTGTAATACAAAATACAGTAATATGTACAAAATACTCTGTAATGTAATGTACTGTAATACAAAATACAGTAATATGTACAAAATACTCTGTAATGTAATGTACTGTAATACAAAATACAGTAATATGTACAAAATACTCTGTAATGTAATGTACTGTAATACAAAATACTGTAATATATACAAAATACTCTGTATTGTAATGTACTGTAATACGAAATACTGTAATATGTACAAAATACTCTATAATGTAATGTACTGTAATACAAAATACTGTAATATATACAAAATACTCTGTAATGTAATGTACTGTAATACAAAATACTGTAATATATACAAAATACTCTGTAATGTACTGTAATACAAAATACTGTAATATATACAAAATACTCTGTAATGTACTGTAATACAAAATACTGTAATATATACAAAATACTCTGTAATGTAATGTACTGTAATACAAAATGCTGTAATATATACAAAATACTCTGTAATGTCATGTACTGTAATACAAAATACTGTAATATATACAAAATACTCTGTAATGTCATGTACTGTAATACAAAATACTGTAATATATACAAAATACTCTGTAATGTCATGTACTGTAATACAAAATACTGTAATATATACAAAATACTCTGTAATGGCATGTACTGTAATACAAAATACTGTAATATATACAAAATACTCTGTAATGGCATGTACTGTAATACAAAATACTGTAATATATACAAAATACTCTGTAATGTCATGTACTGTAATACAAAATACTGTAATATGTACAAAATACTCTGTAATGTCATGTACTGTAATACAAAATACTGTAATATATACAAAATACTCTGTAATGTAATGTACTGTAATACAAAATACTGTAATATATACAAAATACTCTGTAATGTACTGTAATACAAAATACTGTAATATATACAAAATACTCTGTAATGTACTGTAATACAAAATACTGTAATATATACAAAATACTCTGTAATGTACTGTAATACAAAATACTGTAATATATACAAAATACTCTGTAATGTCATGTGCTGTAATACAAAATACTGTAATATATACAAAATGCTCTGTAATGATGTCATGTGCTGTAATACAAAATACTGTAATATATACAAAATACTCTGTAATGTCATGTACTGTAATAAAAATACTGTAATATATACAAAATACTCTGTAATGTCATGTACTGTAATACAAAATACTGTAATATATACAAAATACTCTGTAATGTCATGTACTGTAATACAAAATACTGTAATATATACAAAATACTCTGTAATGTCATGTACTGTAATACAAAATACTGTAATATATACAAAATACTCTGTAATGTCATGTACTGTAATACAAAATACTGTAATATATAAAAATACTCTGTAATGTCATGTACTGTAAAACAAAATACTGTAATATATACAAAATACTCTGTAATGTCATGTACTGTAATACAAAATACTGTAATATATACAAAATACTCTGTAATGTAATATACTGTAATACAAAATACTGTAATATATACAAAATACTCTGTAATGTAATATACTGTAATACAAAATACTGTAATATGTACAAAATACTCTGTAATGTAATGTACTGTAATACAAAATACTGTAATATATACAAAATACTCTATAATGTAATGTACTGTAGTACAACATACTGTAATATATACAAAATACTCTGTAATGTAATGTACTGTAATACAAAATACTGTAATATATACAAAATACTCTGTAATGTACTGTAATACAAAATACTGTAATATATACAAAATACTCTGTAATGTAATGTACTGTAATACAAAAAACTGTAATATATACAAAATACTCTGTAATGTAATGTACTGTAATGTACTGTAATACAAAATACTGTAATATATACAAAATACTCTGTAATGTAATGTACTGTAATACAAAATACTGTAATATATACAAAATACTCTGTAATGTAATGTACTGTAATACAAAATACTGTAATATATACAAAATACTCTGTAATGTAATGTACTGTAATGTACTGTAATACAAAATACTGTAATATGTACAAAATACTCTGTAATGTACTGTACTGTAATGTACTGTAATACAAAATACTGTAATATAAAACATTCTAACATTTCTAACATTCATGAGACTAAAAAACAAATATTTATTGATTAGATAAGTCTTTCTGGGTAAGTCTCTATGAGCTGATTAAAGCTGATCTACCCACTAAGTCTCTATGAGCTGATTAAAGCTGATCTACCCACTAAGTCTCTATGAGCTGATTAAAGCTGATCTACCCACTAAGTCTCTATGAGCTGATTAAAGCTGATCTACCCACTAAGTCTCTATGAGCTGATTAAAGCTGATCTACCCACTAAGTCTCTATGAGCTGATTAAAGCTGATCTACCCACTAAGTCTCTATGAGCTGATTAAAGCTGATCTACCCACTAAGTCTCTATGAGCTGATTAAAGCTGATCTACCCACTAAGTCTCTATGAGCTGATTAAAGCTGATCTACCCACTAAGTCTCTATGAGCTGATTAAAGCTGATCTACCCACTAAGTCTCTATGAGCTGATTAAAGCTGATCTACCCACTAAGTCTCTATGAGCTGATTAAAGCTGATCTACCCCACTAAGTCTCTATGAGCTGATTAAAGCTGATCTACCCACTAAGTCTCTATGAGCTGATTAAAGCTGATCTACCCACTAAGTCTCTATGAGCTGATTAAAGCTGATCTACCCACTAAGTCTCTATGAGCTGATTAAAGCTGATCTACCCCACTAAGTCTCTATGAGCTGATTAAAGCTGATCTACCCACTAAGTCTCTATGAGCTGATTAAAGCTGATCTACCCCACTAAGTCTCTATGAGCTGATTAAAGCTGATCTACCCACTAATAAAAACAACTCTACAAAGAAAGAAAGTCTAAGATCTTTCCACACCTGGATTGCGCAACATTTGCCCATTATTCTTTTACAACATTCTTCAAGCTCCGTCAAATTGGCTGTTTATCACTGCTAGAAAACCATTTTCAGGTCTTGCCATCAATTTTTTCATGTAGATTTAAGTCAGAACTGTAATATAATGTACTGTAATACAAAATACTGTATTATATACAAAATACTCTGTAATGTAATGTACTGTAATGTACTGTAATATATACAAAATACTCTGTAATGTAATGTACTGTAATACAAAATACTGTAATATATACAAAATACTCTGTAATGTAATATACTGTAATACAAAATACTGTAATATATACAAAATACTCTGTAATGTAATGTACTGTAATGTACTGTAATACAAAATACTGTAATATATACAAAATACTCTGTAATGTAATGTACTGTAATACAAAATACTGTAATATATACAAAATACTCTGTAATGTAATGTACTGTAATGTACTGTAATACAAAATACTGTAATATATACAAATTCTAACATTTCTAACATTCATGAGACTAAAATACACAAATATTTATTGATTAGATAAGTCTTTCTGGGTAAGTCTCTATGAGCTGATTAAAGCTGATCTACCCCACTAAGTCTCTATGAGCTGATTAAAGCTGATCTACCCACTAAGTCTCTATGAGCTGATTAAAGCTGATCTACCCACTAAGTCTCTATGAGCTGATTAAAGCTGATCTACCCACTAAGTCTATATGAGCTGATTAAAGCTGTTCTACCCACTAAGTCTCTATGAGCTGATTAAAGCTGATCTACCCACTAAGTCTCTATGAGCTGATTAAAGCTGATCTACCCACTAAGTCTCTATGAGCTGATTAAAGCTGATCTACCCACTAAGTCTCTATGAGCTGATTAAAGCTGATCTACCCACTAAGTCTCTATGAGCTGATTAAAGCTGATCTACCCACTAAGTCTCTATGAGCTGATTAAAGCTGATCTTCCCACTAAGTCTCTATGAGCTGATTAAAGCTGATCTACCCACTGAGTCTCTATGAGCTGATTAAAGCTGTTCTACCCACTAAGTCTCTATGAGCTGATTAAAGCTGATCTACCCACTAAGTCTCTATGAGCTGATTAAAGCTGATCTACCCACTAAGTCTCTATGAGCTGATTAAAGCTGATCTACCCACTAATAAAAACAACTCTACAAAGAAAGAAAGTCTAAGATCTTTCCACACCTGGATCGTGCAACATTTGCCCATTATTCTTTTACAACATTCTTCAAGCTCCGTCAAATTGGCTGTTGATCATTGCTAGACAACCATTTTCAGGTCTTGCCATCAATTTTTTCATGTAGATTTAAGTCAAAACTGTAACTCGGCCCACTCAGGAACATTCACAGTGTTCTTGGTAAGCAACTCCAGTGTAGATTTGGCCTTGTGTTTTTAGGTTATTGTCCTGCTGAAAGGTGAATTCATCTCCCAGTGTCTGGTGGTGTAACGTATTCACTGGGAGTCAGGAAGCAGGTGCAGAAGGTGAGTTTAACAATAATTCAAGGCAGATAAACAAAACAGGATAATTTTACTGAACAAGACAAAACCAATACTACCTGATGACTGAGGCTACTGAGGGTTAGATAGTACAAAACAGGACCGGCGTACTGAATGAGACTAAAATAATGCTGCCTGATGACTGAGGCTACTGAGGGCTAAATAAAAGGAGAGTAATCAAGGTGTGTAATGGTGAGGTCCAGGTGTGCGTAATGATGAGGTCCAGGTGTGCGTAATGGTGAGGTCCAGGTGTGCGTAATGGTGAGGTCCAGGTGTGCGCAATGATGAGGTCCAGGTGTGCGTAATGGTGAGGTCCAGGTGTGCGTAATGGTGAGGTCCAGGTGTGCGTAATGATGAGGTCCAGGTGTGCGTATTGATGAGGTCCAGGTGTGCGTAATGGTGAGATCCAGGTGTGCGTAATGATGGTGCCAGAACCAGTGGTTAATAGACCGGCGACGTGGACCACTGGAGAGGGGGGAGAGGGAGTAGGCGTGACAAGTGGATCCTGCCTGTGCTTAACTCCATTCCCGGGTCCTTAACGATGACAAGCATACCCATAACATGATCCAGCCACCACTATGCTTGGAAATATGGAGAGTGGTACTCAGTCATGTGTTGTATTGGATTTGCCCCAAACATAACACTTTGTATTCAGGACATAAAGGGAATTTCTTTTCCACATTTTTTGGAGTGTTACTTTAGTGCCTTGTTGCAAATGTTTTGTAATACTTTTTTATTCTGTACAGGCTTCCTTCTTTTCATTCTGCCAATTAGGTTAGTATTGTGGAGTAACTACAATGTTGTTGATCCATCCTCAGTTTTCTCCTATCACAGCCATTAAACTATGGAACTGTTTTAAAGTCACCATTCGCCTCTTGGTGAAATCCCTGAGCGGTTTCCTTCCTCTCCGGCAACTGAGTTAGGAAGGACGCCTGTATCTTTGTAGTGACTGGGGTGTATTGATACACCATCCAAAGTGTAATTAATAACTTCACCAGGCTCAAAGGGATATTCAATGTCTGCTTTTTAAAAAATTTTTTTACCCATCTACCAATAGGAGCCCTTCTTTGTGAGGCATTGGAAAACCTCCCTGGTCTTTGTGGTTGAATCTGTGTTTCAAATTCACTGCTTAACTGAGGGATATTTACAGATAATTGTATTTGTGAGGTACAGAGATGAGATAGTCATTCAAAAATCATGTTAAACACTTTTATTGCATACAGAGTGAGTCCATGCAACTTATTGTGTGACTTGTTTAAGGTGATGTTAACTCCTGAATTTACACTACATGACCAAAAGTATGTGGTCACCTGCTCATCCAACATCTCATTCCAAAATCATGGACATTAATATGGATTTGGCCCCCCTTTGCTGCTATAACAGCCTCCACTCTTCTGGGAAGGCTTTCCACTAGATGTTGGAACATTGCTTCCATTCAGCCACAAGAGCATTAGTGAGGTTGGGCGATTAGGCCTGGCTCGCAGTCGGCGTTCCAATTCATCCCAAAGGTGTTCGATGGGTTTGAAGTCAGGGCTCTGTGCAGGCCAGTCAAGTTCTTCCAGATTGATCTCCACAAACCATTTCTGTATGGACCTCGCTTTGTGCACGTGGGCATTGTCATGCTGAAACAGGAAAGGGCCTTCCCCGAACTGTTGCCACAAAGTTGGAAGCACAGACGCTTCAGCACTCAGCGGTCCCATTCTGTGAGCTTTTGTGGCCTACCACTTGGCAACTGAGCCACTTCACAATAACAGCACTTACAGTTGACCCGGGGCAGCTCGAGCAGGGCAGAACTTTGACAAACAGACTTGTTGTAAAGGTGGCATCCTGTGACGGTGCCACGTTGAAAGTCACTGAGCTCTTCAGCACGGGGCCCATTCTCCTGCCAATGTTTGTCTATGGAGATTGCATGGCTGCGTGTGTTTAGATTTTATACACCTGTCAGCAACCGGTGTGGCTGAAATAGCCGAATCCATTCATTTGAAAGGGGTGTCCACATACTTTTGAAAATATAGTGTATTTAGGCTTTGCCATAACAGACGGGTTTATTAACACTTATTGACACAATTCAAATAAACATAATTCCACTTTGACATTATGGGGTAGTGTGTGTAGGCCAGTGAACCCCCCCCACAAAGGAAATCTCAATTTAATCCAATTCAGGCTGTAACACAACAACATGTGGAATAAGTCCAGGGATGTGAAGACACTGTAAAGCAGGATAGACCGCAACGTTACATCCTGTCCTCTCCAATTTCATCGGTCCTTTTTTCCAGAGATGTGACGAATGTGGGCTGCCCAAGTACAAAACACGACGCCGGAGAAATATTATTTTTACTCAGAAATTAAAGTATTGTCATCTGTGACACAATTTCCCCTGTATTTTTAACATGACAAAATTTGAAAATGTGTCAAATAATTTGATTAGAAGTCATTCCCCAGCCCTCTGTGCAATGACAAATACAGCACCCCAGGGGAAATTCACGGAGACAACTGGAATTACCAGCGAGACCAACAACTACAACACTGTTATTCATACAAGACTCTACAACACCGACCATGACCCGGTTTATAACGGAGGATTAGTCAGAACACACCTGAGACCGTTGGTAGGGTTTCGGGAGGGGTCCAGCACTTCACAGCCACTGATAGGAACAAACGAACTGAAGGAATTGCTAGGAATCTGAGCAAGACGGGGGGAATTCCCCTCACAGTCAGACTAGGAGAGCGCTGGGAGCTCTGTGACCTCAGAACACAGTGTGGTTCCGTCCCAAACGGCACCCTTTTCACCATGTAGCAAACTACTATACGACCAGAGCCCTATGGGCCTCCCTATGCACCCTGGTCAAAAAAAAGGGCTGTAGGAAATAACCCTGCCGTTTGGGACGCAGCCTGTGGCTTTGTGTCCTGACAAACTGACAGTGAAACATTCAGCAGTCATCGGCTCAGATGCAGAACCCCCTTGTTTCAATTCACTCATTTAACTTTCCTCCATTCCTCACGTCCTCTCTCCTCGCCTCCTTCACCAAGCCCATTGAAGAAGAAGGCCTGAAGGGAGGGACCTTAGACCTTGTCCTCCAATACGGACAGGGTTGGGGAGTTACGGATTACACGTAATCCGTTACATGTAAGGGATTACAAAAAAAAAAACGGTAACTGTAATCCGTTACGTTACCAGCAAAAACTACTGTAATCAGATTACAGATACTTTTGAAAAACGGGCTGATTACTTTGAGGATTACTTTGAGGATTACTTTAAGGATTACTTTGAGGATTATTTTGAGGATTACTTAGAGGATTACTTAGAGGATTACTTTGAGGATTACTTTGAGGATTACTTTAGGGATTACTTTGAGGATTACTTTAAGGATTACTTTGAGGATTACTTTGAGGATTACTTTAAGGATTACTTTGAGGATTACTTTGAGGATTACTTTAAGGATTACTTTGAGGATTACTTATAAATTCAGAAAATCTTTGACACTTTTCTGTTTTCTCAATGACGTTCAAATCAGCATTGACAAAAAGGCTCAAGTTTAAGTTTGTTCCACCTGAGTGAGTCTGACCACCAATCAGAGACCACTACGGTGACACACCAAATGACGACCACCAATCAGAGACCACTACGGTGACACACCAAATGACGACCACCAATCAGAGACCACTACGGTGACACACCCTAAATGACGACCACCAATCAGAGACCACTACGGTGACACACCAAATGACGACCACCAATCAGAGACCACTACGGTGACACACCAAATGACGACCACCAATCAGAGACCACTACGGTGACACACCAAATGACGACCACCAATCAGAGACCACTACGGTGACACACCAAATGATGACCACCATCCAAAGATGATCCAACTTGAATAAACACTTGGAGGTAAAGGATGACAGCAGTGGTGTAGCCTACGGGCGATACGGATATCATATATTATAGATATCTACATAGAGCGTTGGTGTGAATCACCCTGCTGCTCTCTCATTCAGCTGGTTGTGCCTTACGGATTGTGGTTGTTGTGGACGGCTGTTCACAAATCTAAATGTGTATTTGAATCCAATAATGGTTGAATTCAAGAAGTTTAAGCTGCCTATCAATCATTGTTTTTGAAACCAGTGGACAGTGAACAATGCTCTCTTGCAACAGCTGCATAGTGCCGATCCCAGCCTATGGACCCCAGCCTATGGATCCCAGCCTATGGACCCCAGCCTATGGATACCAGCCTATGGACCCCAGCCTATGGATCCCAGCCTATGGAACAAAAGTGGGGCTTTTATTGCTCAGTATAACTCATGCTGATAAAATAAATACATTCATAGGCATAATGGACACATGCTCAAACTCGTAGACTTTTGATAGACTTAAAGGGGCAATCTGTAGTTGCTACATCCATATTTGGACTTACAAATTATATATATATATACACATCCATTGATTCTTGAAGAATAAAACATACATCAGCTCAGTTCAACTGTCACACTCCTTGAGAATCCACAATATCAGCTGTTATTTTTCCTGTGTTTGTAAACATTGTAAATGTAAACAAACACTGTAAATGTAAACAAACACTGTATAGACTCATAACATGGTTAAACATTAGTGTTGATACCATGGACGGTCAGTCCCATATAGACTCATAACATGGTTAAAACATTAGTGTTGATACCATGGACGGTCAGTCCTGTATAGACTCATAACATGGTTAAAACATTAGTGTTGATACCATGGACGGTCAGTCCCGTATAGACTCATAACATGGTTAAACATTAGTGTTGATACCATGGATGGTCAGTCCTGTATAGACTCATAACATGGTTAAACATTAGTGTTGATACCATGGACGGTCAGTCCTGTATAGACTCATAACATGGTTAAAACATTAGTGTTGATACCATTAGTGTTGATACCATGGACGGTCAGTCCTGTATAGACTCATAACATGGTTAAAACATTAGTGTTGATACCATGGACGGTCAGTCCTGTATAGACTCATAACATGGTTAAAACATTAGTGTTGATACCATGGACGGTCAGTCCTGTATAGACTCATAACATGGTTAAACATTAGTGTTGATACCATGGACGGTCAGTCCTGTATAGACTCATAACATGGTTAAACATTAGTGTTGATACCATGGATGGTCAGTCCTGTATAGACTCATAACATGGTTAAAACATTAGTGTTGATACCATGGACGGTCAGTCCTGTATAGACTCATAACATGGTTAAAACATTAGTGTTGATACCATGGATGGTCAGTCCTGTATAGACTCATAACATGGTTAAACATTAGTGTTGATACCATGGAGGTCAGTCCCGTATAGACTCATAACATGGTCATTAGTGTTGATACCATGGAGGTCAGTCCCGTATAGACTCATAACATGGTTAAAACATTAGTGTTGATACCATGGACGGTCAGTCCTGTATAGACTCATAACATGGTTAAACATTAGTGTTGATACCATGGACGGTCAGTCCTGTATAGACTCATAACATGGTTAAACATTAGTGTTGATACCATGGATGGTCAGTCCCGTATAGACTCATAACATGGTTAAACATTAGTGTTGATACCATGGACGGTCAGTCCCGTATAGACTCATAACATGGTTAAAACATTAGTGTTGATACCATGGAGTGTCGTCCAGTATAGACTCATAACATGGTTAAAACATTAGTGTTGATACCATGGGCCGGTCAGTCCTGTATAGACTCATAACATGGTTAAAACATTAGTGTTGATACCATGGACGGTCAGTCCTGTATAGACTCATAACATGGTTAAAACATTAGTGTTGATACCATGGATGGTCAGTCCTGTATAGACTCATAACATGGTTAAACATTAGTGTTGATACCATGGATGGTCAGTCCTGTATAGACTCATAACATGGTTAAAACATGATACCATGGTCAGTCCTGTATAGACTCATAACATGGTTAAACATTAGTGTTGATACCATGGACGGTCAGTCCTGTATAGACTCATAACATGGTTAAAACATTAGTGTTGATACCATGGACGGTCAGTCCCGTATAGACTCATAACATGGTTAAACATTAGTGTTGATACCATGGATGGTCAGTCCTGTATAGACTCATAACATGGTTAAAACATTAGTGTTGATACCATGGACGGTCAGTCCTGTATAGACTCATAACATGGTTAAAACATTAGTGTTGATACCATGGACGGTCAGTCCTGTATAGACTCATAACATGGTTAAAACATTAGTGTTGATACCATGGATGGTCAGTCCCGTATAGACTCATAACATGGTTAAACATTAGTGTTGATACCATGGATGGTCAGTCCTGTATAGACTCATAACATGGTTAAAACATTAGTGTTGATACCATGGACGGTCAGTCCTGTATAGACTCATAACATGGTTAAACATTAGTGTTGATACCATGGACGGTCAGTCCTGTATAGACTCATAACATGGTTAAACATTAGTGTTGATACCATGGACGGTCAGTCCTGTATAGACTCATAACATGGTTAAAACATTAGTGTTGATACCATGGATGGTCAGTCCTGTATAGACTCATAACATGGTTAAACATTAGTGTTGATACCATGGACGGTCAGTCCTGTATAGACTCATAACATGGTTAAAACATTAGTGTTGATACCATGGACGGTCAGTCCTGTATAGACTCATAACATGGTTAAAACATTAGTGTTGATACCATGGGCGGTCAGTCCTGTATAGACTCATAACATGGTTAAACATTAGTGTTGATACCATGGATGGGTCAGTCCTGTATAGACTCATAACATGGTTAAAACATTAGTGTTGATACCATGGACGGTCAGTCCTGTATAGACTCATAACATGTTTAAAACATTACTGTTGATACCATGGATGGTAAGTCCTGTATAGACTCATAACATGGTTAAAACATTGGTGTTGATACCATGGGCGGTCAGTCCTGTATAGACTCATAACATGGTTAAAACATTAGTGTTGATACCATGGATGGTCAGTCCTGTATAGACTCATAACATGGTTAAACATTAGTGTTGATACCATGGATGGTCAGTCCTGTATAGACTCATAACATGGTTAAAACATTAGTGTTGATACCATGGATGGTCAGTCCTGTATAGACTCATAACATGGTTAAAACATTAGTGTTGATACCATGGACGGTCAGTCCTGTATAGACTCATAACATGGTTAAAACATTAGTGTTGATACCATGGACGGTCAGTCCTGTATAGACTCATAACATGGTTAAACATTAGTGTTGATACCATGGATGGTCAGTCCTGTATAGACTCATAACATGGTTAAAACATTAGTGTTGATACCATGGATGGTCAGTCCTGTATAGACTCATAACATGGTTAAAACATTAGTGTTGATACCATGGATGGTCAGTCCTGTATAGACTCATAACATGGTTAAACATTAGTGTTGATACCATGGATGGTCAGTCCTGTATAGACTCATAACATGGTTAAAACATTAGTGTTGATACCATGGACGGTCAGTCCTGTATAGACTCATAACATGGTTAAAACATTAGTGTTGATACCATGGACGGTCAGTCCTGTATAGACTCATAACATGGTTAAACATTAGTGTTGATACCATGGATGGTCAGTCCTGTATAGACTCATAACATGGTTAAAACATTAGTGTTGATACCATGGGCGGTCAGTCCTGTATAGACTCATAACATGGTTAAAACATTAGTGTTGATACCATGGATGGTCAGTCCTGTATAGACTCATAACATGGTTAAAACATTAGTGTTGATACCATGGACGGTCAGTCCTGTATAGACTCATAACATGGTTAAAACATTAGTGTTGATACCATGGATCGGATCAGTCCTGTATAGACTCATAACATGGTTAAACATTGGTGTTGATACCATGGACGGTCAGTCCTGTATAGACTCATAACGTCATTAGTGTTGATACCATGGCGGTCAGTCCGTATAGACTCATAACATGGATTAAAACATTAGTGTTGATACCATGGGCCGGTCAATCCTGTATAGACTCATAACATGGTTAAACATTAGTGTTGATACCATGGATGGTCAGTCCTGTATAGACTCATAACATGGTTAAAACATTAGTGTTGATACCATGGATGGTCAGTCCTGTATAGACTCATAACATGGTTAAAACATTAGTGTTGATACCATGGATGGTCAGTCCTGTATGAACTCATAACATGGTTAAAACATTAGTGTTGATACCATGGACGGTCAGTCCTGTATAGACTCATAACATGGTTAAAACATTAGTGTTGATACCATGGACGGTCAGTCCTGTATAGACTCATAACATGGTTAAAACATTAGTGTTGATACCATGGATGGTCAGTCCTGTATAGACTCATAACATGGTTAAAACATTAGTGTTGATACCATGGACCGGTCCAGTCTGTATAGACTCATAACATGGTTAAACATTAGTGTTGATACCATGGATGGTCAGTCCTGTATAGACTCATAACATGGTTAAAACATTAGTGTTGATACCATGGATGGTCAGTCCTGTATAGACTCATAACATGGTTAAAACATTAGTGTTGATACCATGGACGGTCAGTCCTGTATAGACTCATAACATGGTTAAAACATTAGTGTTGATACCATGGATGGTCAGTCCGTGTATAGACTCATAACATGGTTAAAACATTAGTGTTGATACCATGGACGGTCAGTCCTGTATAGACTCATAACATGGTTAAAACATTAGTGTTGATACCATGGACGGTCAGTCCTGTATAGACTCATAACATGGTTAAAACATTAGTGTTGATACCATGGACGGTCAGTCCTGTATAGACTCATAACATGGTTAAACATTAGTGTTGATACCATGGGCGGTCAGTCCTGTATAGACTCGTGTTGATACCATGTCAGTCCTGTATAGACTCATAACATGGTTAAACATTAGTGTTGATACCATGGATGGTCAGTCCTGTATAGACTCATAACATGGTTAAAACATTAGTGTTGATACCATGGATGGTCAGTCCTGTATAGACTCATAACATGGTTAAAACATTAGTGTTGATACCATGGATGGTCAGTCCTGTATAGACTCATAACATGGTTAAACATTAGTGTTGATACCATGGACGGTCAGTCCTGTATAGACTCATA